>OZ021722.1:13334300-13934300 GCA_963978545.1 Linyphia triangularis | reverse complement strand
ATGGAAAACAGGCTTCTTAGAACACCACTTTCATGTTCCTAGTTCACCGAGACATTAAGTTTGGACTTTCGCAATTTAGAGCACCTATTATATATTTTTTTTATCACTCAATCACCCTCTTATTGACGAAAGCTTCATTCTCAGAAAAGCACTCATGAAGAAATAAAATGTCTTCATTTCCACCAGAGACCCTCATTTGATGCACGATCTATAAACAAATCCGTCCCCCCCCCCCCCCTTTTCCATTCACTAATGTGTCTATTTGATTCACGGATTCTGAGATAACAAAATTAGGTAGGCCTGTTTCCTGTTTTGTTTTTCATGCATCTTTGGTTTTGGACCATCCCTAATTATTTATTGCGCTGGTGTTTTTCAACAGGAAACTAAACCTAAAATTTTGTGTTTAGAGAACGGGCTAAAATACTATTTTGAAGAAGGTTAAAAAGATCGGGTGTAGCGAAAATTATTTCTTAGAAAAGTAGGAATTAGAACACAAATTTACTCTTTCCCTCTAACAATAAAGCAAAAGTATAAGTAATGATAGATTTTGATAAAAAAAAGTTTAGCGTGACTGAAAAACTTAAACAAATTATTTAAAAACTCTTTGCAACACGTTATTTTTTTCTTATAATCATTATGATTATTATTATTATTATAATTATTTTAATTATAATTACAATTAATTCTTTTAATTATAATTAAAATTAATTATTTTAATTATAATTACAATTAATTATTTTAATTATAATTACAATTAATTATTTTTATATAATTACAATTAATTAATTTAATTATAATCACAATGATTTATTTTAATTATAATATTAATTATTTTAATTATAATTACAATTAATTATTTTTATATAATTACAATTAATTAATTTAATTATAATCACAATGAATTATTTTAATTATAATATTAATTATTTTAGTTATAATATTAATTATTTAAATTATAATATTAACTATTTAAATTATAATATTAATTATTTTAATTATAATTATTTCATTAAAATTATTTTAATTGTAAATATTTTAATTATGATAATTTTAATTGTTTTAATTATAATTGTTTCAATTATAATTATTTTAATTATAATTATTTTAGTTATAACTATTTTAATTATACTTATTTTAATTATAATTATTTCAGTTATAATTATTTTAATTATAAATATTTTAACTATAACTATTATTATAATTATAATTATTCTTATAATTATCTTAATTATAATTATTCTTATAATTATTATTGTTGTAATTATTATTATTATTATAATTATAATTACTATTTTTATCATTATAATAATTGTAATTGTAAATATTAGTTTTATAATCATTAGTATTATATTAATTACATCATTAAGTTATATTAATTACATGAATTATTTTAATTATATTTATTTAATTATTAACTATTGCTGTATTTATTATTATTATTATTATCATCAGTACTATCATGTTAATTATATTAATTATATTAATTACATTAATTGTATTATTATGAAGTATTGCTATTATTATTGCTATTACTATCATTAACTTAGCATCTTTATTTTTGTCTTTGTATGTTATTATTTATTACGTATTACTACGCATTACGTATTATGTCTTATTATTTATAAGGAACTGAGGTAGTATACTTGCAGTAAATAAGCATGATCTCAGATTTTTGTTTTTCAGTTTTGCCATAACAAATCACAATTACGAATCCTGGGAAAAATAGAAGGAAATGAGTTTAGCTGTCGTATAGCAGTATTTTTCTTCTTGGTACTATAAATACCGATCAATTACTGAGTCACTGGTAAGAGGTTGGTTACCAGAGACTTGCATAAGGGTTCATCGACCTGTGTTTACCGGTGAATGAAAAACAATGCCGAAGCATCGAGTGGATGCTTCACTAAATTGATTTATGTCGCATTATAAAAAATTTAAAATTAGTCCGTCTTTCCTTAAAAAAATATTTATACTCTGTCTTTTTGAGTTATTGTAAATTTTCGACAACAATGTTATCTGGTTAAGTTCTCTGTCTTTTTCCAATTTGTGATATATTTATTTTACATTAATTTCTGATTTAGTTTTTGGCTGTGTGGTTAGAGTTCTGCCCAAAGGAGCCGGATTTCAATCCTGGTTTAGGCATGGATGTTGGTTGGGGTTCGGAATCCACGTGAAGCTGTAGGTCCCGGCCTTATTAGCCGTCATTGTGCATAAAAAAAAAATAAGTCGTTCATGCGTACCAACCAACTTATTTAATTTCTTAGCAGAGAGACTTTATTACCATTTTTACTTTCAATTACCCATATGTAATATACATAGGGTAATGAAAGTATAGCATTCGGTCAACAACAAAAAAAAGTAAATGTTCCTTAAGTCTAAAAATTGCTGTTTTGAGATATGGGCAGTTAAAGTTGAAAACTATAATACAATTTCATGCACAGTGCTTTTTTTTTAAAATATACAAAAAAAAAAAAAAAAAAAAAAAAACTTCTAATTCAGCCAGATTAAAACTTTTGCACCGTGCGTTGGAGTCTTTTTTTTTTCTTCCAACAATATTGATCTCAAAATTGATTTTTTAACGTTCTTAAACTCTGACTCCCCTTGAATAAGTTAATTTTTAGCTGTCTAAATTTTGTCTGGAAGAATGCGTTGCATCAATTATTTTCAGCTTCAGGCACAAAACTAAATTAACTAAAACGCGACGTACAGCGAGACAATAAATGTGAACCTAGAACTTTTTACATATTTAAAGTGGTGAAGTTCTAATGTTTTTGCATATTTATATTTTATTTCTAGACAGTGCATTTTTGTGACGATACTTTTTTTTCCCCCTTCATGCGAAACAAAAATTGATAAATAACATACCTTGACCTCCGCGTCTGATAAATAATTTATTTACAATTCGGCATTGAGTTATTTGTATGAAAATCGCAATAGGAACTAGGGGTGTGGAACATCGCACAACTTTCACTTATACTATAATACTGATGTCAATTTGTGTCATTTGCCGTTTTTATATTTTAATCATTCAATGAGAAAAAATGGCCAGTTTGGCGATATTTTTTTACCACAATTATTGTATTCTTATATTACTTATGAGAGGAGAAAAAAAATTATCGTTGATGAGGTATGCTGAAAGGAAATAGAGCTCTGTTTTAATGGCATTCGTTTTTCAACTTTTTACTTCGGAGGTAGGGATGTTTAGAACACATTAAGAGGCATTACCACAGTGATTTTGGACAAAATCGTTCGAGCCGTTTTTTAGCAATTACTGAAAAAAAAAATGATTTTGCTCTTGCACGATTTTCACGAAAACCTTAATCCCAACCTGTGCCACTCTTAAACCTTTGCTATCACCAACCCGCGCACCAAATTTGAACATCGTAGGTCAATTTGTTCGGGAGTTATGCTGACCACAGACACACATAGAAATTTTTTCTAGTTCACTTTTTTGAAATAAAGGTGTTCCATAACGTTGAGATATGCACACACACACACAAAAAATCAAAACTTTTTTTTTACCGAATACCATACTTTCAATACCCCATGTATACTTATGGATCATTGAAAGCAAAAAATCAGGATTAGTTCAAAATTTGGTGTTTTCGTTATATACATGAGTAAATGGCAGCAGAGAAATCACAAGTTAAGCACGTTGAGGAGACCTATGAATTGTTATAAATTTCAGTATTCTATAAGAAGGTACTCTATGTAGGGATGCGTCGACTTGCCCCAGCTATGATCCTTTCTTCTCGCGACATGTTTTATACCGCAACAAATAAATATATTGCTGTTTTGAAGTTTAATTCCGCTACAGTATTTGTTGATAAATCTTATTTTACAGTTAAAAAATTTCTGTTGGAAACTATGAATACGATTTATCTACAAACCGACCGGCATCACGATCCGTGCCGTGCCGAGTTTTGCTTTCCATTTCAAGTTCCTTCATATTACCCAGCAATAGTTACAGTTCGAGGCAGTAGCATATTTTTTTATTTGAGAGTTATTAGAAAAACCTTGGAACTTCGATAAACTAGGGGTTTGGAGCATCACACAACTTTCAATTACACTATAATACTGATTACTGATGTCAATTTGTGTCACTTACCTTTTTTGTATTTTCATCATTCATTTAGAGAAAATGGCCAGTCTGGCGATATTTTCTACCATAATTCTTGTATTGGTCTTGAAAAAAATAAAAACCCTTCGCCAAATAGATGATTTTGGCGATATACTTTTCAATAATTCTTATATTATCCTTTCTTATAAGGGAAACTGATTAGAGGAAAAAAAATTATCGTTGATGAAGTAAGCTCAAGGAAATAGAACTCTGTGCTAAAGGCATTCGTTTTTCAACTTTTGACACCGTTAAAGTATTTTTGAAGGGACTTTCGGAGGTGGGGGGTGTTTATAATACCTTAAGAGGCATTACAAAAGCAATTTTGAACAAAATCTTTCTAGACGTTTTTTAGCAATTACTTAAAAACATAATTATTGCAATGGCAGCTACCTTATGCACATATGTGATTTTGACTAAAACCTTAACGGTAGGTCGCTGTGCCATCACCAACACGCACACCAAATTTGAGAATCGTAGGTCAAATTGTTCGGGAGTTATGTTGACCACAGACATACATTTTTTCTAGATTACTTTTTTGAAATCAAGATGTTACAAAACGGGGAGAAACACACACACAAAAAAAAATCGATTTTTTTTTTTTTTTTTTTGACCGAATACTGTACTTTCATTACCCTATGTATACATATGGGTAATTGAAAGTAAAAAAAAATCAAGATACACATCATTTCGAATACTATATGACACAAAAGTAAATTTTCACAATGTAATTAATGTCTTTTGTTTGTAATACGCGTGTTTATTGAACTTTACTCGAGGAAACACCAACCATATTTTTAAATCCTGTACATTAATTTCTATATTGTGTCCATGTGCGTGGGTATGTTTGTCGATGGAGGGCAAATCTGCTGAGGCCTAATTAAAACCTTTGCCGTCATCCAATCGGTCTAAAACTTGGCAGATAGATTCGATGTCGAAGGCAATGCATTCTTTCGAATTTTAGGGCTGCAACTGTCAGTAAGAGGTCGCTTTTACGGAATACTAATAAACCAACTTGCCGTCATCCAATCGCGCTAAATGTATTTAACCGATCTTTGTAGAAACTTTCCTGTTGCCAAATTTTTTTTTAATAAATAATAATAAAATTGTCTTAATCCTGATAAATAAAAGATATTTGGATGTAAGTGCATAAATTCACGTTCATTCTAATAAATAAATTTTGAAACGTACTTTGCCGCCCATTTTCTTGATATTTAAAATTAGATGCAAATCCAAAACACGCGCTGTTTAAAGAAACGGCGCTGTATTAATTAATATAAAAATTGGCGAAGCATATAAAGGATTTATATAAGAAACTAAGTGTTTATAGATTATATCATTTCTAATTAAAATTTATAAAATAAAAAACTAAACGTTAACCACTTTACGTATAACTACATTTGTATGTTATTTGTTTAATAATATTTTTTTTTTATTTTAGAGACCATTAAAAATATAATATCGCAAACTTGCTGAAACAGGTATTATGCATTCTTATTTAACTTCTTGATTGGTAGTTTTAAATACTCAGTAATTAATAACTTCAATATATCATATTTGTCATCACTATTAAGTGTTTCAATCATAATGTTATGTTATGAATTATGTTTATGTGCATTATTTTTATTAATCTTATATTTACTTAATCAGTATAGTTAAAAATGTAAATTACAATATTACTCTCACTATTTCAATTAAATGTGATTGCATGTTATTATATGAATTCGCAATTTTATGAAAATAAAACATCTTTATTTATCTGTAAAACAATATTTCGAAGAAATAAACTACGATCACAAATAAATAGGTTAGAGTCTAAAAGTCTACTCTAATATATAAAATGTTTTAATTTTTAATTACTTTAAAAAATTATGACGGAGAAATAAAAGAAAAGCACCGGTTTTGAAATTGATAGCGAATAAATTTCCTGAAACAGTATGATATTTTTTGTACGAGAAATTATTTTATTTTTTTCTTCTTTTTTTCAAAATAAAACCATTTTCAATTCAAGAACATATCAGTTCAAGTTCAAAATTGAAATGAGGATAAATGTATTTAGTTTGGACAAATAAACCATGGACGAATTCATAAGTCATTTGCATTTATGTTAGATAAATAACAGCTAAAAAAAAATGCGCATTTATGAATTCGTTTATCAAAAATTTCCTGTTATTACAAAATTTTCTAAACCAAAATTCTTAACTTTCTTTGACTATTTTTAAGTTTGGTTGTTTACCAAATGCAAATAAATGTCACTCAAATAATGTATTTTCTATAAATATATTATTCCTAGTGAATTTTAAAGTGACTCGTGCCCGCAATTGTTTTGATTTATAGAGCAAGTATATGCATTAGTGTAGGTGAAGCTTTGAACATTGGAAGAAATCACAGAGCAAAAGGAAAATGTTGGCAATATAAAAGGATATAAAAGTACTGATTTTTTTTTTTTTTTTTTTTTTTTTTATCTTTTGAAAATGGCTAAGCAAATGGATCTGTGTTGTTATAGAAATTCATAATAAGAATGGATTTGGAAATGCGAAAGAAATTCTAATATATTAAAGATATAGAAATTATATATGAAAGAAAGAACCCAAAGAAGTTTTGAACATTGAACCCGTTATGTGAAAAAGAAAACTATGAAGTAAAAAAATAAAAAATAAATTTAAAAAATATGAAGAGAAGATATGATTAAAATTGATTTACAAATATGAAAGAAAATATAATATAAGATAGAAAGAATATATGAAAGAATGAACCGAAATGAATGAATCTGATGCAATGAAAGATATAAATATGAAAAAAATATTTTATTAAAATGTATTTAGAAATACGAAAAATGTGAAAAAGAAAAATATGAAATAAAAAATAAATTTGAAAAATATGAAGTGAAGATATGATTAAAATTGATTTGCAAATATAAAAGAAAATATAATATAAGATAGAAAGTATATATGAAAGAATGAACCTAAATGAATGAATCTTATGCAATGAACGATAGAAATATGAAAAAAGATTTTATTAAAATGTATTTAGAAATACGAAATAAAATTCAATGTAAGATAGAAAAGGTGAAAGAATAACCCTAATATATGAAAGATATAAGTATGAAATAAAAATTTGTGAAGCAAATATGAAAAGAAGATATGATTAAAATTTATTTAGAATTACAAAAGAAAACCTAATATAAGATAGAAATGATTTATGAAAGAATGAACCTAAATGAATGAATATGATGTATGAAAAATAGAAATATGAAAAACGATATATGATTAAAATGGATTTAGAAATACGAAATAAAAGATGAAAGAATGAACTTAATATGTGAAAAATATAAATATGAAATAGTTTTTTTTTTTTTTTTTTTTTTTTTTTAAAGAAATATGAAAGGAAGATATAATTAAAATTGATTTAGAAATATGAAATAAATCCTAATATAAGATAGAAATGATATATGAAAGAATAAACTTAACTGATGAATGAAAGATAGAAATATAAAATAAAAAATATATTAAAAAATATGTAAAAAAGATGTGACTAAAATAGACTAAGAAATATGAAATAAAATTTAATGTAAAATAGTAAAGAATAAAATATGAACCCAATATGTTAAAGTGAGAAATATGAAAGAAAAAAATAAAAATATGATTAAATTGGCTTAAGAAATATGAAAGAAAACCTAATATAAGAAAGGATGTATGAAAGGATGAACCTAAATTAATGAGCCTAGAGAATGGACTTTTTATACAAAAGATAGAAATATGAAAGATTTTTTTTTAAATATGAAAGAAACTTAAGATTATAAAGAATTTTTAAAAATACGAAAGTAAATATATGATAGAAAGAATACATAGAAGAATTAATCTTATTTATATTAAAAGATAAAAGAAGATTTTTTTCTTTCATATTTCTAAGTAAAAAACAAACAATAATTACCAGCTAAATGTTCGACTTCGTTATCGTCCGAAAAATTCTCCAAATTTGTCTTTCCTGTTCTTTAAATTCTTCTTTAAAAATTGTCATTCAACTCCGTCAGAAGCCACGACATTATCAAGCAACTTGTTTAAAAAAAATGACAATAAATCGCTCGAAGGAGTCACTAACACCCTGCCAATTGATATTGTTTTATCTTGATAATAATCTGTTTACATTAAACATCAGATAAATTCGTATGTAAAAGGATTTATGAGATTGTTATCTCCCGTTCGCAGCGAGAAACAGTAAATGTTCTGTCACTACCATTCAACAGTTTCGGAAGAGATTAGGGTGTTAAAATATACGAACCAAAACATTCCTTTATAGTGTGTAGACCAGCAAATATGCTACTGCAAGTCGAACAACCCCCTTTTCAATTCGCCCCCTTCTCCAAGTATCTAGTATACTTTTATTAAGTAGTTTTCAAAGTAAAAACTACCTTATGTATGAGGCTTGTAACTTCAAAACCAACTAAATCCACATTATTTCCTAAATGTTTTTTTTTTAGATAAATGTAAGTTCTCGATACACTTTTTCACACTCCCATGGGGGTGCAATTGCACTCTTTTTCTCCTCCCTGGCGGCGCACATGAAAATATTCTATGAATAATGAGACAACCAAATCGCAAAAGCAACATCTGGCCTTCCCATGCTTCGTCCTCCTAAAAACCTCATTTACACTTCAGTACAGTAGATCTCATCAAGGTCCTTTCAAATTAAAAATAACGCACATCAATAATCAATAGATCTAACATTATATCTCTACTTTCGACCCAACCTACCATTTTTTTTTTTTTTTTTAAATTTTTTTTTTTTTTTTTAAACAAAAAGTCAATCATTCAGACTTCAGAAGCATGATCAATTGAGCGCTTGTGTGGACCAAGAGACATAACTTAATTTTCTAGTTACTTAATTTTTAATTAGGGATATTGTAACATCTTACAAACGATCCTTTATTAACGCAACAAGGAAACCGTTTTCACAATAAGGACTATGCAATTCTGGAAAGCGATTTCCTAATAACCCTGTACCGATCAAACGGTATAGTAGTTAGCGTGCTAGCTTCTATACCGCGAGGTTGCGTGTTCGAGTCCCGTGTAAGGCATGGGTGTTTGTAAATGTATGTTGGCTTGTCTAATGACGAATGTTTCGGCGCATTATAGCCCTCGTGTTGCTGACGGTGCCAGATAATCTGAAAACAACCAACCAACCTAATAATCCTGCCCATAAAAAATATCGTTCTTTCTTTTGTAAAAAGTAAAACAGAAAAAAAAACTAATCATTTACCTTTCAAAATAAAATCGGCAAGACAGTATTTTTAACAATAGATTCCCCAAACCCTCCTCCACCTTTATTACAACAGAATCACGCTAAACTGAGCGATTATGAAGAGATTATTCCGTACTGAATTCGTCCATTTTCTCACTTCCCTACCGTATGTCTATGTTCCCTCTTAAGTTCCCATTCCCTCCAACATCTAAACTATCTTTAAACAAAATCCCCAGTCATTCAAAAGGTACATTTCAGAATCACCAGCGATTACGAAGAGAGTGATTCGATAAAGAATTCCCGCCATTTCCTACCTTTTGTACCATTCGAAATTTAACTTCCCCCTTCTTTATATTTCAAACACCGCTCGTTAGCGAAAGAAGAAAGAGACTAGAACAACAATAAAAAAAAAAAAATCAATTTCAACTCCTCGTTATTCACCATTGTTTATTAGGTGGGGGCGTTTGATATAACCCTCCAGCCACGACATATACTTCCCTCCGCCGCCCCCCCCCCCCCTCCAGCCCCCACTTGTGTCTCGAAATCCCCCCTCCCCCTCGTTCGATATCAGACGGGGGGGGGGGGAGTAGTAAAGTAAATGCTGCATCAATTGGATTTCTAAAAATGTAAAAGAAAATGGCCGATCTGGGATGTTAGGCTTCGGCGTCGCACATTTATTGATTGCGTTTTGAGGAGGGAAAAGGGAGGAGGAGTGGAGATGTGATATGGGATGGCCTTGGCGTCCCGAGCAACAGTTGCTAAGAGGTGGGATGTGGGTGGAGGGTTGAAAGATGCTCGGATGAGGAACGCTTAGGAAAGGGTGATCCAGATTTGTTGTTTTTCTGGGAATGAAGTCTCTTTTGTTGTTGTTGTTGCGCGTTGGAGTCTGGGAGCGTGCTCTTGTTGCGGGGATGGACGGAGTCGCAACGTAGAGAGGAGAACGAACATGTGCGAGTTGTAAAATATGTTTAGAGTGGGGAAATGGATAAAATTGTAATTTGTTGTTGACTGGAATATTTAAAAAATTTTAATCCATTTTTAAACTTTAGTCGTTTTTTTTTTTTTTTTATTGTATGTCATGTACTTCACCAGGGAAGGTCAAGAAGGTTCTTTCAAACCCCCTTCACTTTTAAAAATTTAAAAACAAATTGGAGAAAAGTGGTACATTTCACTGAGCAAAAGAGGTACAATTTGGATTCTAATTAATTCCTTGCACAAAAACTAATGCAAACTATTGACATTTACGTAGGAAATCTAGTACTTATTCTTGAAAAATAAAGGTGTGAGCACAAACTTTTACCGCTTTTGCAATCCCCCTCCACCCTCCCCCTCCCTCATTCCTACTCCCCTGTAATGATCTGCACCCATGTAATCTGTTTTTTCGGTCATTAGCTGTGCTGTACATTTTCTTTGCTCTAAAAACTTTTTAAAAAAATAGTAAAATTAAAAAAAAAAAAAAAAAAAGGATTTGTTTTCAAACATACTTCCACAATCAAGATACTGATGTTAGAATTTTATAGGTAGTTATGCAGGTGGTTAAGGGAGTGTTAAGCAACTAAAGATTTTGTTCAAACCTTGTTTTTCCAAGGTAACGGGTTAGAGTTCTGGTTTTGGCATGGATTAACGGTGTGATTCGGAATCAGAGTTAAGTTGTAAGCCCCGGCCTGATAAACCGTCATTGTGCATAAAAATAGGTCGTTGTACGTACAAACCAAACAAAACTGATAGTTGAATTTCCTGGTAAAGTATTAAATAATAGTTATGCCTTGATTTTCTGTTCAAATAAATAATTTAAAAGTTATATTTAGACTTTTTGGTTTGTGAATATTCCCTATTTTCTCCGTTATGTGTTTAATTTTCAAAAACCAGGAGGGTGCAAGTGCATTCCCTTTTTTCCCTACCTGGTGGTGTCCATGGCTCTCCGGCTAGCCTTCAACATAACATTACAAATTTCCGTATTCCAAAATGCCCTCTAATGTGGTTAATACAGTGGACATAATCTATCTTCTTCAACCGGAATATTTCATTAGACAACCCATCTATTTATATTTTTTGACCTTTACTATCTTTGTCTCTTTTCCTTTTTCTTGACAGTCAATGGCGTCGGTCGAAATCTTTCGTGATTTTTCTCTAATGATTTTTTTTTTCTCTCTTCGGTTTGAATTCTTTGTCAGCAGGATTTTCTAGGACAAGCGAACTTTCGGTTCGTGGACACAAATTAGGTTTATTACTGAGGTTTTCCATTACAGTCCAGAAGTTTCGACGCTTCACGGTCATTCCAGTGCTCTTTGAAGGGAATCGAAAGAGCCTTAGAAAAACGGAAAATCACGGTTTGGCGGAAAAGTCTTCAATTACTGTGTCGTTCCAAGTCGGTTCAACTCCACGATTCGACACCTATGGCTACTCCGATTTTATAGAAATTCGCTGTAAATACTTTACTTATGGTTGCAAGTAACAATATGAATTTCTTTTGTGATTGCGCCAGTTCTAAATTTTTTAAATTTTGTGTATTTTTCAAATTTATTATTCAAAGATTTTTTTTTTTTTCAAAGGGGGCATAGAACATAGTTTTTTTTTATCCTGAATTATTTTTTTAACAATTTAGATAAATAATAATGCTACGTAAAATTCAGGTAAAACTTTTCTTTACGCGTTTAAGTCAAATTCCTTAAAAAGTAAGTTATAGAATTGTTTTAACTAAGAAATAAATTGTGATTATGGTTATGAAGATTTTCACAAGTAGTTAAAAAGTTGTCAATTTCAAATTTTTATGCTCATAAAAGTAATTTGTAAAGCAATATTGTTCCTAATAAATTATCATGTACATGCAAATTACTCAATCAGCCAAATTAATCATAAAATACATTATCATTTACAATCAAATTAATCATAAAAATATCATGTTAATTATCATGTAAAATAAATATCATGTTAATTATCATGTAAAATAAATATCATGTTAGTTATCATGTAAAATAAATATCATGTTAACTATCATGTAAAATAAATATCATGATAATTATCATATAAAATAAATATCATGTGCCTTAATTGTCATGCAAATTAAGTAGAATTATCATTCAAATTAAGTATCGTATAAATTAAATGTCAGATACCTTAATTACTATGAAAATTAAATATCATGTACCTTAATTATCATATAAATTAAATACTACGTAAATTATTATCATGTGAATTAAGTATCATGTACATTTTATACCCCGTACATTAATTATCATGTACATTAATAATTGTATAAGAAAATGTCTACAAATATTACTTAAAAAAAAAAAAAACTTGTCTCCCTAAAATAAAATGCTTTAACGTGTGAAAAATTTGCAATTTCATTCTATAATATAAAAGATTATATTCAATATAAAGGACTGAAAGAACATATAATAACTTATCATCTAATCATCCTAACATCTAATCTAAAGTTGTATATTTAAATTTAGTAAAATTTTAATTTGAAATGTTAAAAAAATTTTGTTTTAGGAAAACAAATTTATTTTAAAGCTACACATTTGTAAAAACCAACATTAAGTATCATGTGTGTATCAATGCATCAATGTAATTAATGTACATGATTCTTAATGTACTTTATAACAATTAATGTAGATGAGATTTCAATTTCTTAAACTAAAAACTTTTACTGTCGCTTATTTTTCTATTAAAAAAAACTCTTATTGTTCCATCTATATTTCCAGTATATTCGAGATATTTAATTTAAGACTTAAACATAAAATTCATTTTGGAAGTGTTTACTAAGAAGTGTTTACGACCTCAAATCCTAATATTTAAAATTTACACGCTTCATCTTAAACAAACATATTCTCAACTAATAAGTCTAACTGATCCCTCACTCATTGAATGATAGTGATTATTTTGTTTGAATTTACTGACTCAAGCGAGAATATAGAAAACTTAAAATTCAAACAGTTTTCCCGAAGGTAAATATATGACGAATGTTTCGGCGCATTATATCCCTCTTGTTTCTGACGGCTCCAGATAATCTGAAAACAGCCAACCAACCGAAGGTAAATATAAGCATAAAGGATAAAATATCAATAAATATTCTTCTTCATTAAGATTGGAAATCTAATGAAAGACACTTTTACGTTTTGTAAAATTTAGAATATTTGCGATCTGCAGTTAATAGTTAGATTTAACAAAATAAACTTAATTCAGAAAATAAGCGGAAGTTTTCAATGTAATAAATTGAAAGTTTTATTTTTCCAAAAAGTCGTACATATTTCACATTCAATGTCATTTATAAAAACTAAACGAAGTCATACTCATTATGTTAGTAATTTAAATATCATAAAATCCACACAGTTTTTAATTTTAATTTTGAAGAATTTTATAAAAAAGGAGATAAAATTACGAATATTTAATAAAAAGAGTTGATACTACATTTATTTTAATTTTTAGAAATACTATGTATATTTTTAGACGCATTTCCATGTAGAAAAAGTAAATTGTAAATTTTTCCCACAAAACAATTTCTTATAAATAATTGAGGATAAAAATTAGTTAATTTTTGTCGAATACATCATTTATAATATAAAAAAATAAGACAATATTTATTATCTGAAAGTTAATAGTGATTGAAGGAAAAGTATTTATCTAAATATTGTTTTAAGAATCACAGAAAATATAAATTGAACAGATTATTTAAATATGAAAGTATTGCTAGATTTTTAATATTAGAAGGGGAAAAAATTAAATTGGAACGAGCAACATTTGACGGGTTAAGTGAATAAAGTTGTATGTGACATTTTTTATAAATAAAAGTTTTCCCAGTGAATGAAGGAATACGTTTTAGGCTAACTTCTAACGCTTATCTTGGTTCTCTAAATTACTTAGTGACATTTATTTCGACTTTTAAATAATATAACCCATAAAAACAAAGTTTTTAATATAAATCCATTTTTATGCATTGCCAATTTTTTGGTTTACTAGTAGTCCGTAAAAGTGACATTTTAGTGATAGTTACAGCATCAAAATTTAATAGAATGTATTATCATCGACATCGAATGTATTTGCCAAATTTCAGCCCGATTGCATGACGGCAAGGGGGTTAATTAGGCCGCCGCAGATTTACCTGGCATCGACTTAAAAAAGGCATTTTACCTGTAAAAGAATACGAAAGTAAATATGTTTGTGTGAATATCTCAAAAACTAGATTTTGTGACATTTTACCCCTTCAATTAAGAAAGGATTTACTGTGGTTTTAATAAAAATTGTAAAAGGCTTTGTTTTAAAAACTGGGGTTTTTTTTTTTTCGTTTTTTTTTTTTTTTTTTTTTACTTTAAATCACTATACTGGTGGTTCAAAAGAAAAGCCAAAGCAGTGTAAGAAAATATTAAGATAACAAAGCGTTGTGCAATGTTTAAAACATTACGTAATATTTAAATTAGTAATGACTAATCTTTTCATGTCGATATATTCAATACTTTATCGAAATTTAGTGAACATTAAATTTTTAAGCGGATAATATCTAAAGCATATGTAATGAGTGTCAGGCAGCCAAGTTTGTAGATAAATGCAAAACTTCATAAATTAAGAATTTCATAAAATGCACTTTTCTGACATTTTTAATAAATTTTCAAATATGATAAAACATTAGTTTAGTTATTTTCTTGTAGGTTAGTAAATTATATTTTAGAGTTTACCCATATAAACTAGCTTTAATTATCACGTCAAATATAAATTCACAGTTTCGAATAGTACTTCAGAAAATTGTTTCAAGCTATACAAATTTTTTCAAATTTTCTTTTTTTCCTATTTCAGATCATAAAATTAATTCCAAAAGAGCATATTATTTACAGTACTTTATTAAAAAAGGTACGTAAGTTTTCTTTTTATACATTTTTTTATTTAATAAAAATTTGCCAAATATGTTTATTGCTCTAAAAATTTCAAAGTATGTCTTCAATAACTGCCGTTAAGTCAAACCAACCAATATAGGCTTTAACGCGTTCTAATTATCCTTAATGGTGCTTCAATATATTAATGCCTGATTCATTAAGGAATCAACTCGCTCTAACCTAATGTAAAAGAACACTTTGAATAAGTGAATTAAACATGCGCAACGATTTATCTCTAAGTAGAATTTAAATTTAAATATAATATAAATACTAGGAATAATAATATATCCTTTCAATTGCATACTCTCCCGTTATTAGTCGGTTTCACTGGAAATTACGATTGAAATTCGCTGTGATGTTCGACATCTTTCTTAATCATGCTCTGGTAATCTTTTATCGGATTATTCAATTGCATTTCTGCTATCTTTATTCGTCGGAATTTGATGGAGCTTTTCTTCCATTTGAGAATCGTTTTGAAGAATAGAATAATATCGTGGAGATTATATTTTCGCGATAAAAAGGCGTTGCGATAAAAGTCAATTACCAATAAAACTCATTACAAATGCCTTTTGAATCTACCAGAAGCATATCATAGCGTTTAAACTGGAAATACAGATGGTTTTTTATTGGATCCCAAGGAATGATTATCTTTTTAAGTTTCAACTTCGCTGTGTAAAATTAACTTTTTTATTTTCAATTACAATAGATTTTTTCTTTTTTTATTTATTCTTATCTTTTTATTTATTCTTATCCATTGCTACGGATCTTGGCCACTATCGTCCAGTGCTGAATGAAAAATACTGGATGTTTTGTAATGGTGATGCAACGTTTTAAAATGGAAATATTGTGTAATAAGAAACGACAGAGGGGTAAAAAATATGTTTTGGGTGATGGTTTTGACATGCTTATTTATATACATAAAAAAAAATTGTGTATTTTGGGAAGATGCTCGAAATTAGGTATGGACTTGTTAATATCACCCCAAAACCCTTTTTCCAACATATAATTAATAACTTTACTAATTGACTACTTAATAACTTTTTAATAACATTTAATTAATAACTTTTTATTAATTAACTTTTGAAATTATGGACATTTGATTCCAACACCATATATTTTTTTTTTTATCTGAAAAACTCTTTTTAACTACGATTCTGACTGACAGAGAAAAAATAAAAAATTTCAGTCTTCATATTATTAAACTCTATTAGCTAATCTATTAACTTTTTTTTTTTTATGTTTATAGACCATCTTGGTAGGTATATGTCATGCGCAATAATTTTACATAGGGTACTCCCATTATTTATGGGTGCGGAACATTGCACAATTTCTTTCAATTACACTATAATACTTTGTGTCATTTTCCGTTATCTTATTTTCATCATTCAATCAGAAAAAATTACAAGTTTGGCAATATTTTTTGCTATAATTCTTGCATAAATCTTTTTTTTTTCTTTTTTTTTTTTTTAAAGAAAAGAAAGAAAAAAGAAAAAACTTTGCCAAATTGATGATTATGGAGATATACTATTCTATAATTATTATATTATCCTTTCTTATAAGTGAAACTGAGGAGAGAAGAAAAAAAGAACCGCGATTTGGACGAAAACCTTAATGGTTAGTCCTATGGCTACCACTATCCCGCACAACAAATTTGAACATCATAGGTCAATTTGTTCGGGAGTTATACTGACCATAGACCACAATCTGTGTGTATTACACACAGATCGGCATTTTCTCTAGACCACTTTCTAGAAATCAGGATGTTCCAAAATGTAGAGAAATAATAATTAAAAAAAAAAAAATTTAAAAAAAAAAAAAAAAAATTTAAAAAAAAAAAATTTAAAAAAAAAAAAAAAAAAAAAAAACCTTTAAACTAAATTCTATACTTCCATTACTCTTTGTATACATATGGGAAATTAAAAGCAAAAAAAATTACACCTGTGGCTATGATTGCTATAGGGAATTTTCACACGGGACAAGTGCAGCCGAGATTCTGGGAAGTATCCGCATCCATGCTTTCGGTGAGCTGCTTTTTAACTATTATTATTTTATATTATTTTGATGTGTATTTAAAACAATACCGCTTTTATTAACTCTTTGAGGGACGAATTTTTATTTCATTTCCAATTTTGATGATGTTTGGTATGGACCGTCTTTATGTGTAACGTAAATAAAATGCAATATACTTCCTTTTTGCAAAAAAAAATTTATTTATTTTTAATTCTATGAGTGGTTACTTTATGAAACCACAATGCAAGTAGCAGTGAACACAAATGACATACCTAATCAAATTTTCTTTGCATAAAAAAAATTGCACTTCGTTTCAGGTCATAAAAATCGAAAAATTACATAGATTATTTATTATTTGTTCTGTGGTTTCGCTACAAAAACAGACTGCGTATAGAAATAAAAATTTAAATGGTTTCTGTGTGGAGGCACTATGCTTCAAAGGGTTAATGAACACACGAGGCTTTTATTTTTTTCCCCCAGGGTTTAATAAGTAAATTTCAATAATTTTACCAAAAAGGAATAAAATTAGTAAGCTGAGAATATTTAGGTTAAGTTATAAGTTAAAATAAGAAGTATCTAATAAGTTTTAATAAGAATGCAACAAAAGGATATTTTTTTAACAAAAATAATGCTGGAAGCATATTTTCAATTGAACATATTCATGAAAAGTCCAAGAAAAAAAAACATGGGGGTGCAACTATGTACTTGTCATAAATATATTTATTAATATTTTACTAAAGAGTTTTGCTTCTTGAAATCTTCCAGTTTTTATGATCTATAAATTTTTCAAAAAAAAAAAAAAAAAAGTTTGTATCGTCTGACAGAATAAATATTTTTAAATTGGTATCAGAAACATTTTTGATGAAACGCACTTGCCCTTTGTGTTTTTTGGAATATTAAAATTTAGAATTTCCATATCTTTACTGTACTTCTTCCGAACCTTGAGGTAAGTAAAAAGAAAGAAAAAAAAAGGGAGAAGGGGGAGGGGGGGACAGAAAAAGCCTTCTTAAATATAATTGGATTTTTCTGTTCTTAGTTCACATAAATTTATTCCTAGAAGTTTTAAAAAGAAAAACTTATGAATATAATTGAAATGATTGTGTCCCTTAAACTCGAAAGTCTTAAAAATAATGAGAATACATAGTTGAAAAAGTAATTTATTTTAACCTTAATGCTCTACATTAGAATGATATCATCATCAGACGATTCCCACCACAGAGAGTTTACGGAACTGATTGCCAACTCGAATGTGAAAATTTAAATAGTTCGAATTAATTACTTAAAGTGTAATCTCTATATATATAAGGCAAAGCCCTCACTCACTCACTCACTCACTCACTCACTCACTCACTCACTCACTCACTCACTGACTCACTCATCACTAATTCTTCCACTTCCCACATAGTCACAACTCTGAAAATCGGCACAAATATCAACAATGGTAAAAATAGAAAAAGTAAACTATTCCGATCTCGATTAACACACTTTAAGGGGTCGAAAAGGGGTCAAACGTTCCAAACGGGGGACATTCGAAAATCCTACTTCCCACATAGTCACAACTCTGAAAATCGGCACAAATATCAACAATGGTAAAAATAGAAAAAGTAAACTATTCCGATCTCGATTAACCCACTTTAAGGGGTCGAAAAGGGGCCAAACGTTCCAAACGGGGGACATTCGAAAATCCTACTTCCCACATAGTCACAACTCTGAAAATCGGCACAAATATCAACAATGGTAAAAATAGAAAAAGTAAACTATTCCGATCTCGATTAACACACTTTAAGGGGTCGAAAAGGGGTCAAACGTTCCAAACGGGGGACATTCGAAAATCCTACATCCCACATAGTCACAACTCTGAAAATCGGCACAAATATCAACAATGGTAAAAATAGAAAAAGTAAACTATTCCGATCTCGATTAACACACTTTAAGGGGTCGAAAAGGGGTCAAATGTTCCAAACGGGGGACATTCGAAAATCCTACTTCCCACATAGTCACAACTCTGAAAATCGGCACAAATATCAACAATGGTAAAAATAGAAAAAGTAAACTATTCCGATCTCGATTAACCCACTTTAAGGGGTCGAAAAGGGGTCAAACGTTCCAAACGGGGGACATTCGAAAATCCTACTTCCCACATAGTCACACTCTGAAAATCGGCACAAATATCAACAATGGTAAACATAGAAAAAGTAAACTATTCCGATCTCGATTAACACACTTTAAGGGGTCGAAAAGGGGTTAAACGTTCCAAACGGGGGACATTCGAAAATCCTACTTCCCACATAGTCACAACTCTGAAAATCGGCACAAATATCAACAATGGTAAAAATAGAAAAAGTAAACTATTCCGATCTCGATTAACACACTTTAAGGGGTCGAAAAGGGGTTAAACGTTCCAAACGGGGGACATTCGAAAATCCTACTTCCCACATAGTCACAACTCTGAAAATCGGCACAAATATCAACAATGGTAAAAATAGAAAAAGTAAACTATTCCGATCTCGATTAACCCACTTTAAGGGGTCGAAAAGGGGTTAAACGTTCCAAACGGGGGACATTCGAAAATCCTACTTCCCACATAGTCACAACTCTGAAAATCGGCACAAATATCAACAATGGTAAACATAGAAAAAGTAAGCTATTCCGATCTCGATTAACCCACTTTAAGAGGTCAAAAAGGGGTTAAACGTTCCAAACGAGCGATATATTCGAATGTCCTACTTCTCATATTTTCATAATTCTGAAAACTGGTGTGAATATCAATAAAGACAAACGCAGAAAAAGTAAACTATTCCGATCTCCGGTGGATCAAGGGGTGGAAAAGGGGTTAAACGTTCCAAACGAGGAATATTCGAATGTACCACTTCCCATATGGTCACAACTCGGAAATTTGGTACAAATGTCAAAAAAGATTAAACATAGAAAAAGTAAGCTATTCTGTTCTCGATTAACCAACTTTAAGGGGTCGAAAAGGGGTTAAATGTTCCAAACGAGGGATATCCGAATGTTCCTCTTCCAATGTAGTCATTTTTCTGATATTTTTTTGCAAATGTTAAAAAATAAGTCATTCCAATATCGATATTTTTAAAGGATGAAAAGACGACGCAACATTGAAACTATACGAGGATTAACTTAATGTCTAATTAACTTAATTCCAATACAGCTACTTCTTTGAAATTTAGAACTAAGAGCAAACATCAACACAATAAACTATTCCAGTTTACTATTCACAATTATAAATATCGTTTAAAATGTCAACAAAGGAAAGTTCCTATTTTGATAAATCAATTTGTCGGGATCGAAAAGGGAGCAAACGTCTGAAGTGTAGAATACATGAATGTCTTTTGATCGCTAAAATGCTAATGGTAAAATTTCGTAGCGCAGCACGGGTATTCAGCTAGTTATAAATAAAGACGTTTTATTTCTAACGTCACACAATTCGAAAAGTAGTTCTTTTCGACGTCATTGCATAACAAATCATTCTACGCTAATTTCTAAACTATTATCTTAAAATATTTATAACGTGTTTGAATTTATTTATGACAATGAATTATTTAAAAGTTTTATTAAAAATTTAAACTATTTTTTTTAATACTTAATGATTGTTTAAGGCACGGTAAAATTTTTAGAATCAAATTAATGGTTCAATTTCAAAAATTCTCATCGAGTTCTAAACACATTAACTGATAAAAACATTCGTTATATGTATTACTAAATTTTCATGTACAAATTCAACTTATTCAAGCAGTTTTGAACTCAGTTCGACTTTTTATGATATTATCACTGCTAAGAAAAATCATTAATTCTGTGCCTTGTATTAACTGTTTTTTCCCAAAACCATTATGGATTCGTTATGGATGACAATATACTATATCTTCCAAGTTTTGGCTCGATTGATCGACGTCAAGTAGGTTAATTAATTTTCCGAAGCGGAAATAGAATAATGTATAAAAACGGTCTTCTAGTGACAGCCCAAAAACTTAATACATTGCTGTGTCATCAACAAGGAGCCTATCTATCTAGTTTCAGCTCAATTGGATAACGACAAATAGATAAATTAGTCCTCTAAAAAGTCAATAGAAGCGTGTGTAAAAGTGTCATTTTAGTGACAGACCCAAAAACTTGATAAACTCGTTGTCGATGACAATGCATTCTATCTGCCAAGTTTCACAGCAACCAGATGACCGCTAGCCCTTGAAAGTTGGTTGGTTGTTTTCAGATTATCTGGCGCCATCAGCAACACGAGGGCTATAATGCGCCGAAACATTCGTCATTAGACAAGCCAACATACATTTACAAACACCCATGCATTACACGGGACTCGAACCCGCAACCTCGCGGTCAAGAAGCTAGCACGCTAACCACTATACCATTTGATCAGCAAGCCCTTGAAAGATTTGTCCGTTACAAACACACAAAATAGAATTTAATATGAATGATTTAAAAAGTGTGTGCAGCTTCAAAACCTTATCATCAATTATGTCAATATTTCTTATAAACTGGGTAATATAATATCAGTATAAATAATTGCGTAATAAATATCAATGAACATTTTTACACAATTTAATAGGGATATGGTTGGTTGGTTGTACTCAGATTATCTGGCGCCGTCAGCAACACGAGGGCTATAATGCGCCGAAACATTCGTCATTAGACAAGCCAACATACATTTACAAACACCCATGCCTAACACGGGACTCGAACCCACAGCCTCACGGTCTAGAAGCTAGCACGCTAACCACTATACCGTTTGGTCGGCTTACATTAGATATGATCACTAATCTTGGAATTAAAGGATTTCATTCAAACTTTTTTCTTCACTATTCATAATGAAAAATTTTTAATTACCTAGTGAAACCAAATTTTGATGCCGATCCATAAGTTACTCTACAAACAAATTACTTTTACCACATTCTTAAAAACACTAAACATACACCTTACTAATCAAAAGTCGACCACTCTCATAGGCCGAGCAACACAGGACCTTACAACCAGTTAAAATATAAAATATGTTACAGTCACCATTAAATCAAACTAATCAATTTAAACTTCGAAGCGTTCCGAATTGTCCCTAATAACTGTTGAAATTATATTCCATTAGCGAATAAACTGATTCTAAATAAGAGTCCTATTTTTAGCGGAAACCGTTGAATGCATTAAAAATGCAAATTGCATTTTCGCAAAATGCACGGATAAACCCACGCTTTTCCGAAAATAGCATTTACAATATTTTTTTCCATATAAAACAAATATCTTCAGAGGAAATATTCTTTCTGTCGAGAAGGTTTTATTCGAAATTAAAGAGACCCGAGGACAAATGATTTAAGTCTTCGGTTTGCGAAAATGCGGCTAAACAGTTGATTTCTCGACACAGTGGTATGGTACAGAAAGGGATCCTAACTTTATAATGGCCAACCTGATGGCTGTGTGGTTAGCGCTCTGCTCTGGCATGCCAAATGTGCCAGGTTCGAATCCAGGGTTAGGGATGGATGTTCGTTGTGGTTCGGAATCCCCGTTAAGCTGTAGGTCCCGGCCTGATTAGCCGTTATTGAGCACAAGAATAGGTCTTTGAGCGAACAAAGCAAACAAACCTAACTTTGTAATGACATAATTGCGAAACAGAAAGAAGAGACAAGTCGTATGTATGATAGACAGGTACGGAATTTCACAAACATAGATTAACAAGATTCGTTACAATACTGAAATGTGTTTACAAATTATTTTTAGCCGACCGAACGGTATAGTGGTTAGCGTACTGGCTTCTAGACCGCGAGGTTGCGGGTTCGAGTCCCGTGTTAGGCATGGGTGTTTGTAAATGTATGTTGGCTTGTCTAATGACGAATGTTTCGGCGCATTATAGCCCTCGTGTTGCTGACGGCGCCAGATAATCCGAATACAACCAACAAATTATTTTTAATCTAAATTTAAAGGGGGCATGGTACACAAAAAATTACAAAAATTTCAATTTTTCCATTTTTATCCCATAATGTGCAAGAATATATTTCTGAAAAGTTGTACAAAAATTTATACTTGTACCTTTGATAGATAAAAAAAAAGTTGTATTGTATTTTTTAAACCATCTCACAAGTGTGCAATGTTTTTTTTTTTTTTTTTTTTTTTTTTATTATTAAAAAGTTTAAAACTTTAAAAAAAACGTCGTTTTTCTGCTGTTTTTAGTGTAAAAACATACAAAATATTTTCCATAGCTTGCATCTTCAAATCCATACTAACTATTGTTAGCAATTATAATACGAAAATATTGTGAAAACTTCATGGAAAAGTACTCAAAATTGTGGAAACAGTAGCATTTCGAAAAAGTTTGAAATTTTGTTTTTTTTTAAATTGAATTAATCAAAAATTATTTACCATTATAAGAGAAGATTGCATTTTTAAAATGTTCCTATGAGAGTATAAGATACAAAAATATAAAATCTCTATTTTAAAAGGATCATTCTGAATTTTTGTTGTGTATTATAAATGTTGTAATTGAATCAACCCATTTCAAATCATAACATTATTTTTAAATTCTTTTTTTTGATTATGATTTTTGTAAAATTTCTCATATTTTTAATTTCTACATTTATCCGAAACTTATTATTTAATTTACTATATTTCACTCTAAAAAATTAAAAAATTTATAATATTTTATTTAAAAAAGTTTAACGATTAAACTTTAAATAATATTTTATAAAAAAGTTAATAGAATGTTTTAAATATTCTTAAATTAATAATTCAAAAAGGCAAATTTAAAAAATTATACTTAAAAATATACTTTTAATCTTTAACTGCTGTATGCGGTCTGCCAGACCGATAGTAATTTTTTGTGAAATGCTTCCATCCCCTAAAATATTTCATCTTTAACGTTGATATTTATTTTTCCGACACTGTGTTTCTGAAATTTAGAACTGATGTTCAACTATTTGTTTGGTTCAATATGGACCATGTGTTGCTCTTGCGCCAAAATTATCAACCCACCCAACCACATCAGTTAAAAGTTAAAACTTTTAACGCATTCGTTAAATTGCGATTTTAGAGTTAGAATACGATTTCAAAATAAAAAAGATAAGGAAAATAAAAACTGGACTTTTAAGTTTTAGGATAGCATATTTGAGAAACAACTCATGCTACTAATTATTCAATATTAACCCTTTTGGCCCCATAGGGTCATGCGTCCCGCCCATAGCTCCAAATCATTACAGTACCATTAGGACATACAAGTCTCATCTAAAAACACCAGTGGGACACATGTGTCCCAAACCCCTCTCAGTACCCTACTAATCCCCAAGGTACTTTTAGTTTCTATTTCGACAGATTGTTGCTATTTCTACTATATTTGACCTATTAAACTACTAACTACTTTTTTTTTTGTGAAGAAAGAGTGGTTTTTAAAGGGTTAAAGGCTGTAATTCAAGTGGTAGTTAAATTTTTGTTTCTTTTAATGCAGATCTATTTATATAGCTATTTTTAATTACCCAAATGCTTACATAGGGTGGTGAAATTATTGTTTTCGGTCAAAAAAAAAAAAAAATCGATATTCTTTTTCTTTTAATTTTTCCACGTTTTGGAACATCCTGACTTAAAAAAAAAAAAAAGTGGTCTAAAAATGTCTGTCTGTGTGTACTTTGTCAGAATAATTTTCCAACGATTTGACCTACGGTGTTCAAATTTAGTATATAGGTTAGTGGTGGCTATTGGACCTAACATAAAACTTTTCGTCGAAATTGCGCATGCGTATAAGGTAGACGATAGTGTAAAAATCATGTTTTTACGCAATTGCTAGAAAACGGCTCAAAGAAAATCTCTGTCGTAATGCCTCTTAACCCCGAGTCGGGGGCAACTGGCCTGACAGGCACAGCTCTGACGCTTTCGTTTCCCCCTCCTCTCATAGGAGAGTGATAAAATGTGTTCTTTTTTTTAAAACAAATTTCATATTTTTTTCTTTAAATATTCCTATGGTAATCATTGATTACTTTTAGAATACTAAAAATAAAAATAATGATTATAAATTTGCGATTCTTTTTTATGCGCCTGTCAAGCATATTGCGCTCGAACTCGTCGGGTTCAATATTGCGCCCGACTTAGGGTTTAGGTGGTGTTCTAAACATCCCAACCTTCGAAATACCCATAAAAATTCTATTAAAGGCATAAGAAGTTGAAAAACGAATCACTTCAACACATTTTCTCTTCCCTGGATCATCACTCATTAAATACCGTTTTACTCCTCGCCTCTGCTTCATTTACAAGAAAGGAGAATTATCAATAAGTATATCGCCAAAATCGCCATTTTGGCGATATTTTTTAAAATACCATATAAGAATTATCGCCAAAAAAATCGCCAAACTGGTCATTTTTTTCTACATGATAAAAACGGCAAATAACACAAATACACGTCAGAATAATAGAGTAATTGTAAGCTGTGCGATGTTTCACACCTTTATAGTGTATTTCAAAACAGCAGAAGTAAAGGGAAAATTTGGCAAATTTACTGTCTCATTTCCCATTAAATTGCGTTTTCTCAAATTCACTTCCAAGTGACTTGTGCCACTCTACCTCCTCGGGTTTCCTTATTGTGTTTTGAAATTCGCTGTGGTGTTCATGCATCCTTTCTTTTTTCCATGCTCTGGTAGCGTTTCATAGGATGATTCAATTGCCTTTTGATGTCTTTTATTCGACGCAATTGATCGAGCTATTCTTCAAATTGAGATTCGTTGGAAGAAGGGGATGAAGTAGCGGGAGGTTCATTTCGGGGTCTCCTCGATCACACGGCTGATAGGAAGACGCGCCAAAAAAACAAAAACAAAAAATCACTTAACATTACATTGCGTTTTTGAATATAAGATGAATCCTACAGGAGCGTGTGACATCATTTAGATTGCATTTAACAAAACAACAACTAGACGACTATCAAGTAGAGTAGTCAGCCAAGAAAATTGCTTTGGATATAATAGTTGCCACCGAGCTACCGCGTTTCATTTCTTTTGAGTACTTTTCTCCTTAATAAGATTAGCCGACCAAACGGTATAGTGGTTAGCGTGCTAGCTTCTAGACCGCGCGGTTGCGGGTTCCGAGTCCCGTGTTAGGCATGGGTGTTTGTAAATGTATGTTGGCTTGTCTAATGACGAATGTTTCGGCGCATTATAGCCCTCGTGTTGCTGACGGCGCCAGATAATCTGAAAACAACCAACCTTAATAATATTAATAGGATTAAGCTTAATAATGACACACTTAATAGGATTGAACTTAATACTGTCCTGCACAAAAATTTAGACACAAAGGCAATTCATGAAAAATCAATAGTCATTTAATTCTCACTTTTTTTTTTTTTTTTTTTTTTTTTTCAAATATATATTCTTAAAGCCATAATAAAAAATTGTAGGGAAAAAAATGTCCAGGAAAAATAAAATAAAATTGTCTAACATCAACATGTTGAAACTTTGAAAACTTTCCATGTCTTAAAAGTATAGGCACAGACGCAAGATTTATGTAAATTCTTGAGAGAAAATGATCACATCTTCAAAAGCAAGTGTCTTTAAGTTGCTATAAAAAGTTTCAAGTAATTTTCACTGGTTAGAATGATGCCTAAGTCTACGCAATTTTCGTATGTAGAGATTTTAAGAATTTGGAAGTTAAAGTCCACAGATAAATCCATTTTTGATATTTCAATAGCATTAAATCGTTCCAAAAGAGGTATTTATTAAGTTTAAGCACATGGTGACCAATATCAACCAAAATCATGATCTAGAAGGCCTCGAACGACCAGCAAATGGGATGATAGACAAATTATAAAACTGACTTCAAATCAACATTACTTTACAAATCAGATCAAAACTATAATTGCCGTTAAAGTTTCAGGGGAAACAGTATGTAGAAGAATTGTAAAATGCGTTTTTTTTTTTTTTTTTTTTTTTTTTTTTTTAATTTAAACTTAAATGCAAGCCTCGTTTGCAGTTTCAACACAAAGAAGCAAAATTGAATTGGGCACAACAGCACACGTCATACAGTGACGAATGGCTACAGGTGGTCTTTAGTGATGAAAAAAATGTAGCCTAGATGGTCCTGAAATATGTTCCTACCTCTGGCATGATCTTCATAAAGATCCTATACCTCATTTCAGCCATGATTTGAGGAGGATTTGGATTCAACGGCCAAACTTCCCTAGCTTTTTTAAAGGGAAAACGAAACTTTGAGGCCTACCAGGCACCTCTAGAAAGTAATTTACTACCATTTGATGAGCTTTTAAGTGGACCTAACTGGAAATTTCAACGAGACAATGCCTCCATCCACACATCCAGGTCAACGAAAAAGTGGTTTATAGCCAAAACAATTATGGTTATCGTTTGGCCTGCTAATAATCTTGACTGTAATCCTATTGAAAATGTATGGGGAATTCTTATAAAAGTTGTTATAACTTTGGAAAGCAGTACTCCACCATTTTTGAAATTAAAGAAGCCATTGATGGTTGGTTGTTTTCAGATTATCTGGCGCCGTCAGCTACACGAGGGCTATAATGCGCCGAAACTTTCGTCATTAGACAAGCCAACATACATTTACAAACACCCATGCCAAACACGGGACTCGAACCCGCAACCTCGCGGTCTAGAAGCTAGAACGCTAACCACTATACCGTTTGGTCGGCAAAGAAGCCATTGAAAAAGCGTGGTATGGAATCAAGCCGGAAACCTTGCAAAAGTTTGTGATTTTAATGAAAAGCCGTGTTTTTGATTTGATAAAACATCGTGAAAACTTAACTGAATGCTAAAACTTTTCGCTTGCTTGTAAAAATTTAAAAACAAATTAATGTGTGCCTAATAACTTATGTGCAACGGATTTTTGTCGTTTTTGTTATTTTTGCGACTAATTCGCTACAGATTTGTTTTTCATTTTCAAATTTCTATTTTGAATGTAATGTGGGCATATTATTAAGTGATATAAAAATTAAATCTTCTGTCTTAATACTATTTTAAAAAATACCAATTTTGTGTTGTGTTTAAACTTTTGTGCAGGACTGTAATAACACACACAAGATATTGTACTTTGATAATAACACACTTAATGGGATTGAACTTAATAATAACACACTTAATTGGATTGAACTTAAATAGAATAACTCGTTAAAAAAAACTTTAGGCTATCTGTACTTGGAAGACTAGAGCTTTTATTATACTATAGAATATAACCACATTAACACCATCACAAAATTGTCAGAAATGAATCTTTTATTTCTTTGCAGATTCCAAGGGCAGTGCTAACATTTTTTTCGCACATGTATCTTCGAAACAAAATTACAATCCAATAAAAATACTTTTATTTCTTTCAACTGACTGAAATATTGACCCAAGTAAGCACAGTGATATTGGCCAATGTCAGAAACAAGGGTTCTGGGAAGATTGACCAATCCTTGCGAAACTCTAGTACCGTTTTAAAATACATTTTTTAAATAAGCATGTCAAAATCATCACAAAATATATTTTAAATCCCCTCCGCCCTTTTTTAAATTCAATTTTAAAACTACATCAACATTTCAAAACTCCCAGCATATTTTACCCAGCACTGGACGATATTGGCCAAGATCCGTAGCAACGGCCAGTCTACAACAGTTCACAGCCAGTGTTGAACGATATTGGCTAGCGTATTTCTGCTACAGGGGAACACATGTGGCCAAATTGTGCAAATACATTACACAAGTGATCCTATGCATAACTTACGCATTTACGATGCCTAAGAAGATTTTTTGATTTTTTTTTTAAAGTTCATTAGATTTAGGTATTGCTGAGACATATAAGATTCCTAAGGTTTTCTCAACATACTTAAATTGCAGTTTTCTCTTTTCTATAGTACTTCTATTTGAAGGGCCACGGAAAAGAACGATCAGAATCCAATTTTTTTCGAAATCGAGCTCTTCAAGCCACCTGCAAGGTTATAGCAGATAGTTTAACTACGAGGAGTCCTCTGGCAAATAAATATCATGGTAAGTGAGGTTTTGGTTGGTTGTTTTCAGATTATCTGGCGCCGTCAGCAACACGAGGGCTATAATGCGCCGAAACATTCGTCATTAGACAAGCCAACATACATTTACAAACACCCATGCCTAACACGGGACTCAAACCCGCAACCTCGCGGTCTAGAAGCTAGCACGCTAACCACTATACCCTTTGGTCGGCAAGTGATGTTTTGAGCAACCATTTACCTCAACCCTGATACAAGCTCTGAGACTTGAAACTTTAAATCAGCTTTTCTGGAGAATTGAGAAAAAAAGGACACTTGACCGTTCTTTGCCGTAACCCTTAATTTACCATCACAATTTCCCAAAACACTTGGTCTATTTATGATTTAATATTGTTACGAATTTTCAACAAAGGCAATAATGGCGCAGTTTTTACTAGATAAAAACTATTTGTTCTCTCTTCAAAATATCACAAAAGTTATTTCAAGAACAGTGCAATTACTATCAGATTTCAACACAAGCTCCAATAAAAGCAACCCCGAATTTGTTTTGTTTTGAAACCACCGACTGTCTATTTCTGCCACTTATAAAGTGCTTAACACAGCCAAATACGTCTCGTAATTTTGAGCATCTAGAAGAATACGAGATCGAAATCTTCTAGTGTAAACCCCTCTCTCCGATCCCACCACACCAACGAGAGGACATTGAGGCCACGATAGATTTAATGCGCACCAGCCCCCATTAGGTACACACCGATACTTGGCGGACGGAGGCCCGAACCCAGAACCCTCCAGTTACGAGCTCGATAGACTACCGCAAGGCTATCGGGAGCCAAAAACTACAAATTCAGAGACAATACAAGCTCCCTCCAATAAGTAAACAAAACGTTCAGATTTCATCAAGTTCCGAAGTCAAACTAAAAAATTTCCCAATCTGCGGTTTTATATATGCATGAGGGTGGGAACATTCTCGAAACATCCAGCCAATTCGACAAATAAAAGAAACATCTCGAAATTTCTCGATTGCTTTTGGTGTTGCCACCTTTTTCTAACCTGTATTATCGCTGTTAATAAATAAGATAAGATAAATTACAATAGAATTTCAAAATAATACGTCACTATTTACACTATATACAGACAATTTGTGCAACAATATTTAAAAACTTAGATTTTAAACAAATAACGCAATGTGCAATTGTAAACAAACTCTCCAAGTGGTCTGTCTTTAAAATTTGTACATCATTTATCAATTTTGGTTTAACATGAAATAAAGAAAAAGGGATCCATCCTGGAAAAAGACGGTTCAGAAACAATGTACAAGATTTTCATGAAGTTCAACCATCCCAAAATAAGCTAAGAGATACGTACCACCTTGATGTAATCATCTGGTCAAAAGATTTTCGATTAATCTGAGCAACTCGAATTCAATTCTCATTAATCTTTGTTGACTTCCAAAGTGATAACGTATGTTATGAATTCAGTCTAGATAAGTAGATGGCCCAATGGTCACCAGAATAAAGGTCGCAAGTACTTAATATTTAAATGATTTATGAATTAAGCAAAGTCTAACATTGTTAACTAATTATTATTCCATGCATTATTTTAGAATGAACGCCCAACTGTACCTATATATATTTTGTAACCCGGTCCTGCTATATTCTTACTATAATTTCAGCTGTTTTTTAGTCCCGTGAATTTTCTAAATCTTTCTGACCAACCAAATTGAATATATGTGTCTTATTCGGAACTTACCGGATTTTCATACAGGTATCCCTAGCTTTAAAAAAAGACAACTAAACAATGAAAGACAGAAAAAGAGACCAGTTGTGTGCTGGATATAGACAGGTATTGAATTTAAATGCACCGGTTTGCTAAATTAGTAACACTATTGAAATGAGATTTGTAAAATATGAATATAAAGTAAAGTGTTCATCGTTTTTTTTTAATGAAAAAAGAGTTCTTTGATCTTGATAGAGCAGACTAAACTGTCAATTTTGAAGAATGCAATGGTTTTCAACACCGCATATGAAACAGTTTTATTTATTGACAAATCCATCTAAATGAAAACCACATTCAACTGTAATTAAATCAAATCCCGTTAATCAATTTTGCAAATCAGTATATTTAAAATTCCGTACCTGTCTATTCATCACACCACTTTGTCCTTTTTTTTCCCTGTCTTTTACTGTTTCGTTGTTTTTTTCTAAGTTGGTAATTTCTTTCCGAAAGATATCCTTGTCGTGACGTAGTAAAGTCTTTGTTATGCTTTGCGTACTTTCCACGTGTATCTCCGAGAAATCGAATTCTAAAATTCAATCACATCGAATTTAGAGGCAGGATTTCGAACTGCTACACCCTCAAATCCATCCTCCAGAAAACACGCATTTCCTCTAACGAATTTCTTCTGCGTACAAATATAATGGAACGAAGCAATTTCATTTTAGGTAACCCACTGGGAAGCCCAAGGTATAAACGCTGGGATATACGTCTCCGAGGACGTAAATAAGGCCACCAGATGGCGGGAGAAGCAGATTCTCGGAACTTGCATCTTCTCAGATGTTTTCAAGCCGTGAAGGAAGACAGGACAACGCCGGCTCGCTTCTCTTGCCACACGAATTATACCCCCGAAAAAACACGAAAAGAAGAAAAAAGGTAAGTGATATTTAAAACTCGTTTCAAGACCTTATCGTGGAGATTTTTATCGTGTCGTAAATGCTTCAATCTGTCGCGTGAGAATGAGTGTAATGTCACAGCGGAAGAAATACGAAAGCACTCTCCTTTATGTACCTTTAAAAGCGTTATTATTGTCGTATTTTAATTGATTAAAAGATGAACTGACTTAAGTAGCTGAGATTCGTTGTGGGGGACTGTCCCGGTGATTGCGTGTTTCTTGCTGTGTTGCTTTCTCTGTGCTTTGCTTTGTTCTAGAGTGAGATTTTGGAGAATTGTAATTTAACTATACGCTTAAAATTATCTGTAATTCAATAAAGCAGTTGATGTAAATTTGTCATCAGGTTGATTGTTTCAAAAATGCCAATGTTGAAATTATGATTTTACAACACCAGAACTTTCTAGTAATTGAACCCTATGAAATGTTATTTTGTGTTATCATTTTATTCTTATTATTCAATGTAATCAAAACAAAAACCACTCAAAAAATATTTTTTTACTCTTTTTTTTTTCTATCTATTCATTAGTTAAGAATACATTTTTTTTTTCCATTTGATGAACTTATTTCCAGTACAGTAGCATACTTTAACGAAATATATTTAATATGATCTTTATTTTCTCTTTGAATAATATGTTTACTAAAACTTTTCTATGGAGTCCCATACGCGTCAAATATGTATCGAACTTAAATTTAACTAAGTATCACCGTCTCTTTGAATATCCATTTTTTATATTCTAAGTTTTTCCTTGTGCCGAAATTGAAGTTGCGCAATATTTTGCCACGTAGTCAGAAATAAATCCCCCCATTCCCTAACCTCTCTTCCTCCAATGATGAGATCCTAAAAACAATTTTGGATTCTATTTTACACAATTGGAAGAAAAAAAATTGTATTTTATCTTTAAGTGTAATGTTTTTATACGTTCAAGGAAGATATGTATGAGTCAATTCGAGTAAATTATGTTTATGTTTTTGAGAATAAGAGCGTACTGTTGAGATACGTTTAAGTTCAGTTTAAGTAATATTTAGAAAATATATTAAATTGAGCAAGGTAAAAGTATATAAATGTAGCCTACTTGTTTTATTTAATAAAGTAATATTACTAGTGTGGGACTTATCAAAATATCCGGGTACCTGAAAAAAAATCTAAGAATTACTAGAATTAAATTTCAAAATCGGTTGTTACGAATGCTTTGTTCTAACAACTCTATATAATCAAATGTATATAATTTCATTGATTATTGTAAATAGTATAATTCTAATACTAGAAACAAAATTTTCTTTAAGATGTACCTTGGGTTTTAACTGTGACTATGTACATTGATAACCCAATGTCAATATATAATGTATATAATTCCACAATTCAATGGCAAACTGCTAATTCACATTTTTGTTCACAGTCAAACCTTATAAAACAAATATTTTCACATAGTGTGCTCACGCGTATAACGTCTGAATTAGAATCCGTGTGATAAAAGCAAAAAATTAAATTGCTTACGTAAAAACAATAGTGTATTTTCATTAGTCAACAATTAATTTTTTTTAAAGCCAACTTAGCATTAAAAATGTTTTTAACTGTAATTAGACCTCATTTTGAAATGTTTGGAAGACAATAATTAAATTATAACATTTTGAGTTAAATTAATTTATCTTTAACTCATGTCTCATAGCGACTCTGAGAAACTAAATATCTTTACCCTATACCAACATCCATCGTAAAAAAGTTCATTGAAAATAAAGACATAATTCTACTGCTATCCTATATTGTAAGAATGTGTTTATCCAGACAAAAATTTTCATGTATAGTTTAATGTTTATAATTAAGTTGGATTTGGCAGAAAATATTCTGTCAAAAATTCAGGATCGACATTTGACCATTTAAAGTGATATAAGCTAATAAAATAAATACTAAATAAATGTTCACTTTAATCCATAAAAAAATGTTCATTAAGGGTCTAGGTAAAAGATATAATTCAACATATTATTATGGTTTGGTGACGATTCAGACTATAATACGCATGCTCTGCATGTCGCCATTTTTATTTAAGTTTGTTCTATTACATCGTCGAATCTTCTAACTCTACTTTAGCCGAACAAACGGTATAGTGGTTAGCGTGCTAGCTTCTAGACCGCGAGGTTGCGGGTTCCGAGTCCCGTGTTAGGCATGGGTGTCTGTAAATGTATGTTGGCTTGTCTAATGACGAATGTTTCGGCGCATTATAGCCCTCGTGTTGCTGAAGGCGCCAGATAATCGGAAAACAACCAACCATTCTAACTCTACTTTAACCCGCTTCAGTTTAATATCGTTTTAACGTATACCTTACTGACATTAACGGATAGGTTAATGTATTAACGTATTTTAACGTTTGTAATTGTCCTGCCATTTGGGGGGAAATATTCTGTCGAAAATTCAAATTCGACATTTAACTATTTAAAGTGTAAGCAATCATAAATACGAAATAAAAATTAACTTTGATCCCTAAGAAAATGTTCAATAAGGCTCTAGCTAGTCACATCTATTTATTATTATTTGGTAACGATTTAGATAACATTACGCATTCTCTACATGCCGCCATTTTTATTTCAATTTATTCTATTACCTCGTCAAATCTTCCAACTCTACTTTAACGCGCTTTCGTTTAATATCGGTTTAACATATACATTAATGACGTTAACTTATTTTAACGCTTGTGATTATACTGCATTTGGTGGAAAATATTCTGTCAAACATTCAAAGTCGACATTTAACCATTTAAAGTGTAATCAATCATAAATACTAAATAAATATTAACTTTGATCCCTAAAAAATTTTCATAAAAGCTCTAACTAGTTCGAATATTTATTATTAATTATTCTTATTTAGACTACCTTACTCATGCTGAACATGCCGCCATTTTTATTTCAATTTATTCTGCGGCGTCGTCCAATCTTCCAACTCTACATTAACCCGCTTTCATTGTCTTATCGGCTTGAAACTTGAAATAGTTGCATAATTCCGAGGACAATACAACATTCAATCGATAGAACGTGCAAATAACAATTATTGTTCTGTGCATTAATTATTGTCTCCAACGCGGAGTTTAATTTCGTGAGTTTAGTTTAATAGAATCATCGCTTTCCACTCGGTAGTTATAGATTGGAACAAACAACTTATTAAAGTTGTAATTTTTTTTTTTTTTTAACCTCGCAAAGTTGTAAGTTCCAAACCTACAAAGTTATGTTTCGAACCTGCCAAGTGACAAGGTTCACGCCAACCATGTTTTAAGAAAACCATGTTATAAGAAAACCATGTTATAGAAAGTTGTAAGCTTCGAACCTACAAAGCTGTAAATTGCAAACTCACAAAGCTATACGTTTCAAATATACAAAGTTATGAAGTTTACTTTATTCCTACTTTTTTTTAAATCATGTTTGGCCTTATTTATATTCCATGGGTTAACATGGGTTAACTAAAGCAATAAATGATGGACAACTGGCTTGTTAGCCCACCACCACAGTGTCATGAAACGCTTAACAACTATTTTAACATACTTAAAAACCGAAGGAAATTAAAATAGTGGTTAAACGTTTCACAACTTTGTGAGGCGACAATCCAAGTGTCAATCGTTTGTTGACTTAGAAAAATGTTAGACTAAAGAAAATAAAGCTATATATTATAAAAATTATAAACTATAGTATATAGTATTTAAAAAAATTATAGGAGTAAAATTTGTAGAAGAGATCACACCATTTTGAATTCACAAACTTAAATAATGTATTTTTCACAGCAGGGGCGTAGCCAGAGATTTTTTTAGGGAGGGAATATGAAATTATAACTCAGCAAATCATCATATTAATTTTTGTTATTAATGGCAAATATATTTAGTTGCAAGTACTTTTCCAGCTTATGTTCAGAAATTTCAAATAAATTTGCAATTTTAAATAAAAAAAAAAACTTTTGGTTTTTACGTTCTGATAGCAAACTGAAAAATTTCGGGAGGTGATATATCCACATATCCCTTCCTCTGGCTACGCGCCTATTTCCACAGTATGCTGCCGATTGAGTCAAGATTCAATAGCAAAAAATGAAGGGGCAGATTACAAAATTGGAACAATTTTCCCGTCAAAATCGCTAACATATTAAAAAGTGAGAAGGAGATTTCTTCTCAGTGCCGATTCATACAAACCTTAAGAAGAAATGTCTTAACTATTTTTATTTAAGTCCTTTATGTTAACTTAGATTTTGTACGAAAGTTTGTGGGTACTTTTGTAGATAGTGCGCAAATCTGCGGAGCCTAATAAACTCCCTTGCCGTCATCCAATCGGGCTGAAACTTGGAATATAGAGTCGATGTAGATGACAATGCATTCTACCAAATTATGGCGGATGTCACTGTCCCTAAAAGGTCGCTTTTACGTAATAGTAATAAACCAACTTGTCGTCATCCAATCGCGCTGAAATAGCATTTAACCGATCATTGAAGAAACTCTTTCCTGTTTGCCGAAATTGTTTTAATAAATAAATAATAAAATTGTTTTAAAATAAAAAATTTGGATGGGAGTGCGTAAGTTCAAGCTCATTTTTAAAGAATAAATTTTGAAAAGTAGTATATTTTGCATATGTTGCTGGTAGTGATGTTTATAATATTTAAAATTAGATGGCCAACGCCAAGCACACGCTGGCAACAGAAACGGCGCTTTGTTAATGAATATAAAAATTGGTAATGCATGTAAAGGATTTATATTAAAAACCTTTTTATGGGTTATATTATTAAATATATTACTGGCCGACCAAGCGGTATAGTGGTTAGCGTGCTAGCTTCTAGACCACGAGGTTGCGGGTTCGAGTCCCGTGTTAGGCATGGGTGTTTGTAAATGTATGTTGGCTTGTCTAATGACGAATGTTTCGGCGCATTATAGCCCTCGTGTTGCTGACGGCGCCAGATAATCTGAAAACAACCAATTAAATATATTACTGACGAAGGAATTATAAAATCAAACGTAATAAAAATTGCATCTTTTATCGAACTGCGTAGCAACGTAAACAGATTATTAAAAACAGCTAAATACATCTGGTAATTAATCAAAGATCCATTTTAATTTGCATAAATATCAATGTATATGAAATACTTACTTTCCGAATTAAATTTAAAGACGTCATTTTACTTTTACTGAGTCTTTGGTAACGTTCTCAGCTAATTTATATACCTTAACTACAAACCTGTTCTCTTTGCATTTGACTTTTATACATTTCTAGTTTTGGTTTTCTTTTGATATCGTAATCTCTTCATTCTTGTCAGCTCTACCATTTCACTCACAAAACCGTAAATTTACGTTGTGCACTCGAGTGGTATGTGCTCGAAGCCCGTATATTTACGGCTATAAAACTTCCGGACGGTTCAATGACTTAAGAAAAAGAAATAACCTGGTAAACAAATAAATGGTCAATAGAATCCTTATTTTCTATTTAGGGCTTTCTGAAAATAACATAAGAGAATTTGTGATTGTTGTGTAAGATCAACCCACCTTTTAAAGGCATTTCTCAAATAAATAATTTAACCATAGAATAAAATAACTTTTTAAAAGAGAACGCAGATCCAATTTGGTAACTTTAATTGTAAGTATGTAAGTTTTAATTTTAAGACCGTAATTTTTTAGGAATATTTTTTTTAGGTAATATATCTGAAAATGTACAGTTGTTTTAGTTTTTCTATTTCGCGTAATGTGTAACAGTGAGTGTGTCTTTTAACAGAGTTAGTCAGTAAAAACTTGAACGAGTTTAAACTTTTTGGCGACAGCAAAATCAGCTCTTTTTCAGTAATTTTCTATATGATTAAAAATAAAATGCATTTGCTATTTTAATTTTTTATACAGAATAATGTTTATTTCTTTCTTCTTGAAAAACAATAAATATTTTAAGAATAAGTATGGATTTTTTTTATTTTTTTTTAAGTTATCAAGTGAAACGTAATGATGGAAAATTAAGGGAAAAGGGGGGGGGGGGGGAATCCACACGATTTGTAAACTTATAGTTTTGAATATTCTGAAACATTTACTCTGATTTTTAAAAATAGTTTTTTGAGTAATATATCTGAAAATATAGAGAGTTAGTGTAGTTTTTCTATTTCTCAAAACAGGCAGCAATAATTACATAGGGTGCGACTTTCCAAACAAAATTGATTAGTAAAACGTTAATAAGTGAACCAGGAATTTTTTAAGTGCGAATGTTTTTTTGTTTCGATTCCACACTTTTTGGTAAACTCAGTATAGAATATTCTGAAATATTTAAATCAAACTTTTTGGCGTTAAGGACTTACCTGGTATATTTATTTAATCATTTATATAAATTAGATTACAGTTATGGGTGAGACAGGGTATTTTAATCTCAAATTAAATATAATTTCATTATCAAAATTAATTACACCATCATAATATGTACCACGACGTTAAAGTTATAATACGTTTCTAAGACTAGTACTTGAAATATTGCACTTTAGAGTGAAAAATGTTTTTAAAACAAATTCGTTTTCCTTTAAGTTTTGTTGAATAGTTTCTATGCAATATATTTGTAAGTAATTTTTCTTAAGTATTAATCATCCCTAATGTAAACATAAGTTATTGCGTCAGATTGTATAAATAAATACTTCTTTGTGTGCATGCTGCGAATATTTGACAAAACGCGGAATGCCAAAAGATTTAAAAAAAACATATGAAATATGAGATTTGTTATAAATGTTACAGGCAATGTATGTAAAGTCGACATTCTATAAAATACCTAGGCACTTTATATAATACTCGGCATTTTTAGACAAAATATGAAATATTGGAATTATTATATACTTTACCTAGGCATGCTATATAATACTTAGGTATTCTATAGAATGGCAAATGCTCTAGAATGACAAATTCTCTTTTGGCAAACTGTGAAAAAAGGGTCATAAGGCATTCTATGGAATGCAAAATGTATTATATACAATGCCTATGTAAAGTATATAATAATTCTCATGTTTCATACTTGTAATACTATAGAATGCCTAGCCATTATATACAACGCCTAGGTAAAGTATACGATAATTATCATGTTTCATACTTTGCCTGAAAACGCCGGGTCGAACTGAGATGTATTTCATGCTTTACCAGTTTATCATTTGGTATTCTATAGAATTACTAGGCAGTATGTGAAATGCTTAACTGTTTCATAATTTGCCGGCCTGTTTTCGGCATTATATAAAATGCCTAGGCTTTTTATAGAGTGAAGACTTTAATATATTGCAACCAACATATATTTTCCCTATGCACCTCATATATTACCTAGGTATTCTATAGAATGAAGACTTTAATACATTGCCGCTAACATATATTTTACCTAAGCATTGCATATATTACTTAGGTATTCCACCTATTTAGGCAAAGTTTAAGAAAATACTATTATTTAATTAGGCGCGTATTCCTCGAAAATAAAAACGTTGTTTTGAAAGAAAAAAAAGAAGAAAAAAATGAGTGCCATTAAAAAATTGGTATTCACATTCCGTAATTAAAGTTGTAAAAAGCGTTAATGAATGTCTTTCCTATTAAAGAAATTAAAATCTTCATATAAAAGATAATAAATTATAATTAACCTAATTGCTGCAAAATGGTAAACTGGAATAACATCTTAAATTAGACTTGATTACATTTTTCGCGTTAAGGCATTTCTTATTTCGATAATAAATCGGGGATGTATTCAATACTTTGCCAGTTTGTCGATTGGAAAATGCCCAGGAAATGTGTAAAATGTTAATCCTTTCATACTTTGCGTAAAATCACCCGGCATTTTACAGAATGGAGGCTTTAATTCATTCCCGGTAACATGCATGCAGAAAAAGCTAATACCAAAAACAACAATTTGTTCGAGTAGTTTGTTATATTTTAAGATCTCTACAATTTTCAAAAACATATTCTTTTAAAAATATAGCCTTTCGTAATAGTTAAGAAGTTTTTAAGAACTTTCTTTCGGCATTTCGTCTGCAAAGGATTTTTCGAAACTTCAAACCCTATTTCTAAAGAACATGGCGTCGGGATGTGATGTTTCTTTCAAATGGTGATTTTTTAAATTTTGATTTGTTCTTTAGGAAAAAAATTGATTTGTAAATAAACTCTGGATGGAATATTTGATATCATTTTTTGGGGGGACCACTGTATGATTGACGGATAAATAAATACTTTTTAGTTAGATTTTATGCTTTGGAAGTCCAAAGGGAAAATAATATTTTCTTACCCAAAATTTTGTGAATAGCTAAGAAGTTGGAAATAAAATTTATTCATTAGAAATAATTTATAATAACAAATTTACAAAAACATTTAAAAACAAGATTTCAAATTCTTGCTTTTATAAGTACGATTTCTTTATCCCAATGTTTCATTGGGGGAAAAAAATTCGGCATTTTTTTTTTTCTTTTATTATTTCTAAAGAAATATGCAATTAAAGAGATAATGGACCAAAGTATAACATATACACCAATAAATTCTCTTTGATTAAAAAATGCTCTGCGAAAATGCAATTAATTTCAATACCTATGGAACGCTTAAAAACCAGTATTTAAGATTATTTATTCTAATGCTATTATCCCTTACACTTCAAAACCGGTATTTAAATACCGATTTCAAAGTTCAACATATAAATTCAACATTAAGGTCAAGAAACGTAGGTGGTTGTTGATTTGACTTGGTTGACTTGTTGTAGTTGATTCAACAGACTAACAGGTTGACTTCCGAGTCATTTCTATTTTTATCCGGGAAACAGGAACAACCAATGTTTAAAGGAAATATAAATAAGTGGTGAATATGGTTGGTTGGATAAAGAGCTTAAATTTTAAAAAAAAAAAAAAAAATTAATGTCATACTGAACATATTTATTATATTCCAAGTTATTTAGAATGTTGTAATTTTTTTACCAAACGATCTTTTTTTGGATTTCTCCTTCTGCTCATATATTTCACTGACTTGTTACTTAAAATAAAATTTGATTTTGTTCATTCGTTTCTTTGTTTTCTTGCCTGATTGTTTGTTCTCTTACATGATTATCTGTTTGTCTGTCTGTCGGTCGGTCAACCCGTTTAAGGAGGATTTTTGTTTGCTCTTTTGTTTGTCTGTTTTCTTGCATATTTGTCTGTATGTTCTTTTGTTTGTTTTCTTACATGATTATTTGTTTTTCTGTCTGTCTGTCGGTCAATCCGTTTTTGGGGTGAATTGGTTTGTTTCTTTATCTGCTTACCTGCCCGAAGGCTCCTTTGTTGTTATTTCAAGACGCACATTATTGGAAATTTCACCATCTTCGGAAATAGAAAGGCTCGTAGCAAAATTCCATAAATAAATTAGAATATATGTTGGTTGGTTGGTTGTTTTCAGATTATCTGGCGCCGTCAGCAACACGAAGGCTATAATGCGCCGAAACATTCGTCATTAGACAAGCCAACATACATTTACAAACACCCATGCCTAACACGGGACTCGAACCCGCAACCTTGCGGCCTAGAAGCTAGCACGCTAACCACTATACCGTTTGGTCGGCATAGAATATATGTATGTTGCATGCAAAAAAGATTTTAAATATTTTTCTCAAGCAGTAAAATATTAATAAAAAATATATATACCTTTCAGTTTAGACACAGATACGTACTATATATATATATATATATATATATATATATATATATATATATATATATATATATATATATATTGTACGTATCTGTGTCTAAACTGAAAGGTATATATATTTTTTATTAATATTTTACTGCTTGAGAAAAATATTTAAAATCTTTTTTGCATGTTAAAATCTTTTTTGCATATATATATATATATATATATATATATATATATATATATATATATATATATATATATATATATATATTTATATATATTTTATTTTATTTTTTATTTTATATATATATATATATAAACAAATATTTTTCATTTTTTTTTATAAATGGATTTTAAATTTTTTTTAAAAAAAAATTTAAAAAATAAAAAATTATTATATATATATATATATATATATATAAATTTTTTTTTTTTTTTTTAATTTTTTTTTTTTAAAAAATTTAAAATCCATTTATAAAAAAAAATGAAAAATATTTGTTTTATAATGTCATAGTAGTAGTATACATTATTTAGTAGAGTAATAAACTCAATAAACATAAAGTATAAGTCAATATATATTGTATATATAATGTATAGACAATAATTATATGAACATAAAGACAATAATTATATGAACATAAAGACAATAATTATATGAACATAAAGACAATAAATATTCAAGGGTTGAGCGTACGAACTGACAATATTTGAAAAACTTTTTTCGAATTACTGCAGTAAGAGAATCTGTACTTGGCTTTTTCTTGCTATTATCCTAGAGCATTTAGGTAAGAACTTTTAAACTGTAATAACATCCACTACTTCCTGTAAATTACTAGCGCATGAACAAATAATATTTGAAAGAAGAGTATCCAAACTTGTACTGATATTTTAGAAATTAGAAGAATGTATAATAAAGTTTAGTATAACTTTAATTGCATTCGAAATAAATAAATTTAATGGTAATTTCACTATTACATACGGCGCAATCTGTTTTTTTTTTCTTGTTTTTTTTTTTTCTTTTTTTTTCTTGTGCCAATTCGTAATATTTTTCTATTTATGATAATTATAATAAAAAATGTTTGATTGATATTCAGTCACGATATTTTATTTCTTATATTTATTAATAACAATCATTGATGCTATAGTTCTTTTTTAAGAATATCACACATGCTTATGTATCGGAATTACTAAATATATCATTGCCTTTCATAAGGGATTTTTCTCTTTTTTTTTTTTTTACAAATGTCATAATTTTTCTTCTGTTTCCAAACATATTTACTTTTAAAAAATATAATACTGAAGAATATTTGAAATTGAAAACATCCAATTCCCTGCTTATTTCTTATATTTGAAACAAATTATTAAGATTAAAAAATATTAAGAAATTTAAACCATCTATAAATTTACCATTAGAAATAACTGGTTTTGTAAACGTTAATATAGCATTTTCCAGTGTTTGGTCTTTAACGGTTAAGCATTGTCTTCTAGTAAATCTCGTTTCAAAGTTAATGTTTTCTTTACACAACTATTTCCATTACATGTTAAAAGTTCGAAAATAATAGCTAGTAGAGTTGGATACAACCAATTTCATAACTGAATCAACTGTTACAAAGAGAACTCAACTCTGAACATATAAAAACTTTCAGGAACATGAAAAAACAATGTGTTTGATAACCACTATAAAACAAAACACGACTCATTAAATCAGCGACGAAGGAAAAAATAAATTCTCAGTGTGTAATTTTTTTTAATAAAAATTTGATGAATTCACTGCTTTTATCCAAAATAACATGTGCTTACTATCTAGAAGTCCAGCTAGTGTTTCAAAACAAGATGACCAGGCCATACATAACAACCCAGTAGCACAAATCCACTGGCCGATATTGGCTCGACAATGGCCAATCCGATGTGGACCGCTGCAGATTGGCCGTTGCAACGGATCTTGGCCAATCTCGTCTAAAATATACTGGAATTTTTTTAAATGTTGATGCGGAGCTTTAAAATTGAAATATGGTATCATAAGAAAGGACGGATGGGTAAAAGTTATGTTTTTTTGGACCGATGCTCGGAATTTCAGTATGAAGTTGCCAATCCTCCCAAAACCATTGTTTCTGATCAATTGGCCAAAACCACTGTGCTGCATGAACAATTTCTTCATATATATTTTCAAAAATATCCATTAAATCGCATTTCTTAGCTATCTCAGAGTTAAACTTTCATTTAGAGAAAATAATGCGCGATATGCCAGCCTAAAATTTCAGTTCATTAAAAAAAAATTCTCGATAAATCTAATATTTTTGGAATATTTAACTTAAATCTAATATTTTATAAAAAGTGCAATTACACAAAAAGTGCGGCCCTTGTTTGAACTCAGAAAACATACTACAGCCCTTTTACAAAATTTAGTGGCGGATACAAAGGTTTCGGCGTTGAAACTTGCTCTTAAATTTCTCCGAGTTGAAGCATCTTTGCAATGGTCAACTCATTTTCTCAATTTTGCTTTGACACTGTAAGAAATTATAATGCCAATATTATTATTAAACATGTTCTCACACGTATTTCGCATGAAATTCAAAAAAAAAAAAAAAAAAAAATCAATTTTAATTATTTCAATTTAGTAAAATAACCTAGAGCATTTTACATTTACAGTAATACGCTGGAAAATAGAATAAAAATAAATAATTTTTATCTCTCTCAATTTAATAAAAGTATTATTTGAAGCGAATTGTTTCAAAATCTACTCAACCCACATTTTTTTTTTTTTTTTTTTTTGTAAAATAGTTAATAATAAATAGAATAACAAGTTTTCATGTACTACATTACCTATCAAAGCATTATGGAGATTATGTATGCTGACGTCACAGTCAATTCATATGCACAATAATAAATGAAACGCACATTGAGATTGGCGAATAAAATTTGAAGGTTCGAATTGGTTTTTAAATATGCATTATGATTGGTCCTAATAACATACTGCGTAAGATCCATTAACATTCATAAGGTCCAGTGCATTAATTTAGTCTAAAAACTGGATTTGAATAAATGGCTCAACACATATCTAAAAGTTGCCTTTAAAACGCTTTTGGCGTTTCTTTGAAAATTTATAAACATGGATTGAGTCGGTTTTGGAAGTAGACACTTAATTTAGTATCGTACGAATCAGTTTGTATAAGCTGATATGAAATGTGATCAGTCAGAGATTGGAAAATGTTAAAAGTTTTCTGATTCGAACTTTCAACCAATTTATCAAATTTGACCCGAATAAATGTAGTCAAAACTTTTTTAATCCCGATGTATATCGTCTTAGTTGTTCCAATAAGTTGTTAATTTAGTAATATTAATAAATATTAAATGTATGTTTATAATGTACGTAAAAAATATATTTGATTCTTAAATTAAAAAATAGTAAAAAGTTAAAATTTGTTGGATTTATATTTGGCATATATTGCAGACATAACATTGAACTTTAAGCGTTATTTTCGTATCAGTCAAACTTAATCATTGCAGATTAAAAATAAAACACATTTACTTAATGAAAGAAGTAACTATTTATAAAAAAAAACTATTAAAATAACATTTAATTTAGTGTTTTCTGTTGCAGAAAACATATAAGCTTTTTTTACTATTACTACACATTTGATAATTTTATGGTTGGTTGTTGGTTGTTTTCAGATTATCTGGCGCCGTCAGCAACACGAGGGCTATAATGCGCCGAAACATTCGTCATTAAACAAGCCAACATACATTTACAAACACCCATGCCTAACACGGGACTCAAACCCGCAACCTCGCGGTCTAGAAGCTAGCACGCTAACCACTATACCGTTTGGTCGACGATAATTTTATGTTTTAGCCCATTAAAGATAACTTTGAAATGGATAAACAGTCATTGTTTTTAACTTTTACCTTGTTTATTTCGATCATTTAAGGTATACTTTGAATTTTTCAGATTTTTTGGAAAATTATTTTTCTGATTTTTAAAAAACACTAAGCAAAACCACAATCGCTATTTATTAGCAAAAAAAAAAACTAAAATGTCGGTTTGGCAAGAAAACTTTCCAATCGTCATTAGTGGGTTGATAATTAAAATTTTTTATACATATCTATACATTTATAAAATCAAACCTTGTATATTATGCATATGGACGTTCCTTCTTTTAAAATGAACGCATCTTTGACCAAATTGTGTATGCCTATACAAAAACGACTAACTTTAAAAGGACTTAACTGTAAAACAATAAGAGATAGAAAAAAAGAGACAAGTTGATATGTATGATAGAAAGGTATGGAATTGTAAATACACAATTTTGCAGAATTATTTACAGCACTGAAATATGGTAACAAATTATTGTAAAATCTTAAGTGGATATAGGACACTGAAACTACAAAAATATCATAAAAAAAAAAAATTCCACTCTATAAAAATTACTGAGGTCACTAGCTTTAATTTCGTGTTTGAATTTTTGAAATCCGATGATTTTAAGTGGCAAAATACTTATTTTAACGTATTGAACACTTGTTGGAAAAAGTTAAAAATGCATTTTTCTCAGCTTCTCTTTTTTCACATTTTACGTAAGCTCGAAAAGCTCCTTGAGATTCATTTTTTGATAAATCCATCCGATTTTTTGTAGAAATAATTTGTAATGTACTATAAAGAGATACACACATGCTTTTTTTTTATGTCGCATTTTTTTTTTTTTTTTTTTTTTTTTTTTTTATGTTGGAAATCTGAAATATGTGCATATTTTGATGAAAAATCACTGGCACCAATTTTGAAATTTTATTCCTGTTCAACTATAAACCCCTAGAGATAAAAGCATGTGTGAAAATGTTTACAATATATTGATAAACAGCTTCAAATTTTTCTTTCATGTTCGTTAAAACATTGTGTCGCGTTTTTGAAAAAAAATTAAAATTTCGTGTTATTTTAATGCATTTTTCTCAATAACTTACTATCTATTAAATATTATCAGCTCAAATTTCGTTGTTGTCTTATAAGTAATATTTTCTATGTTTGTGCCAAATTTTATTTAATTCTAATGGAAACTAAAGAATTTGGGGAAAAAAAGACCATGGTGAGAGTTTATCATTTCCCTCATGAAAAAGTGTCCAATGGTTCCGTTATTGGCTAGTGCAGCCCAAATGCTCCCTTTTGCAGAATGCAGTAGTTTTGCAATACACACTAACGGGTTTTCATTGCCCAATAGTCACCAGTTTTGTGTATTGACAAATCCGCCCAAATGCAAATGGGCTTCATCTGTAAGCCATATGCAACCGCCGTCAAATTTACTCCCATTAATCAATTTTACTAACCTGTACTTTTAAAAAAGTCCATGCCTGTATAGCCAATATACCACTGGTCTCTTGCTGTTATTCCTTTCTGAAATATCGTGTTCTTTGGCACATTGAAATAAATTCGAAGTTTCAAAGGAAGTGGATTCAAGATTTGTTTGAAATTAACTGTTTTTTTTTTTTTTTTTTTTTTTTAATATTTATTTATTTTTATCTTTTTTGTCTATAATTTGACGTTTAGAATTGTGTCAGCATCAGACGTTTTAAACCACTTTTTCTTTGATGAACAATTCTTAATAAACTTTGGCCGAATGCAGTTTATAGAGAAACTATTTCTGTCGTTTTTCAAAAACTATGATTATTTTGTTGTTGTTGTTGTTGTTTTTAGTTCGCTCAATTTTATTCATAAAAGTATTAGAAAAGAAAAACGATTTATAAAAATAATTGAAATAATTATACGCCATAAATAATAAATACTTGAAAACAATACAAATTTATAATTAAAAAAAAAACTCATTAATTTTCGTCAGAGGCTTTCATTACAATGACGTCATCATCATGCAATCCTTAGCAGGAAGTGTTTTCTAATTTGAAAATTCGGAATATTTGAATTAATTATTAAATGCACAATTGTGATTGTTCGTGCTCTGTTGGTGACATCATACCCTTCAGAGAGTAGTAATGTAAAACGTCATCATGAATAAGGTTTATGACTGAATTTTCTAAAATATATTTTACGAACGCTGGATGCAAGCACATTTTAAGAATTAAGTAGGCATTTGATAACCTTAGTATAATTAAAATATCTTATGAATGGGTAATTAATGATATTGATACTTAAATGACAACTGGTAAGCAATCCTTCATCTTTTAAAAAGTTTTAAAACATTTTAAACTTGATTTAAATTAAATATAAGTTGACATTATTTGAAATGGTTGACATGAATGAACAATCAAACTGATTGTTCAACTTTAAAAAATTCAGCACATATTTTATTTAATTACAGTATTGAGTTACACTACTAAAGTTCTAAAAAACTTATCATTTCTGCAAATTTAAAATCATGTTAATCAATTTGATCAATATTTCTTGATTATGGACCTCCCGCACCGCATTTTTAGGAGTGGAAATGCATCGAATAACAACACTTAAACCAATCACAAGACAACTTTATAAACAAAAGACGAATTTTCACATTCCATTATCCAATCACATTATGTATTTCATCTTTTTCCACGCAAACGATCTGATTGTGACGTCGTTATGCATAACCTCCATTGGGTAACGTGATATCGATATTAAAAATTTTCAAATACGTTTTTAGGAAAGGCTTCACGCAATTGACTACGGTTAAAATTAGACCACATTATAAATCTTGTAATTATGAAATTTGAAAGTTGGACTATTTTTTTTTTTGCACTATTCATAATGATTTACAGCTGAAGAAAACCATATTTTGATGCCTAGCGATGAGTTGTGCTACATACATGGCAAATGTTTTAAATTCTTAAAAACTGTTAACCAAAGTATAGCTATTTTCTTGCTAAACCTTTCTAAACATAAGTCTACCTTTCCTTAGGCCTCGAGCAACGCCGAGCCATCAGCTAGTTTTGCTTATAAATGCTGAAACATAATTATATTTAAATACTTTCTGAAATCATAGGAATAATTTAGAATATTTTCTTTCCTATTAACCATCAATTTCCAATCGTAACATAAATGAGCTCTAAACTTTCGAAAATTATATCAAAATTAATTCAAAAGGTAGGATTTTATTTTAAAATTATATGATTTTAAAATAACTGCAGGCTACAGTTATTTTAAATTATATGATTTTAAAATAATTGTCCAAAGCAATTATATCATTAATACTAATAGAAAGTATATTTCAGCAAGAAGAAATATTTTGAACCATATCATTTCTATAATTAACATTTAAAGCGAATTCATTGTAATTAATAATTTAGTGATTACTTCAATGTTTTCATCGATTGTACCTAAAACTATATCCAAAGCTCAAATTTTTATATCCTTAATTTAACCGTCTAGTGCATGATTTTTTATTTTTTTTTTCCAATTAAATATATTTTTTTTCTTTTGCGACTGGACCACTGAAAAAATATATAAGAAAATCTTAAGTATCTATTTCATTAAATAATTTATTAAAATAGCTGTGTAACATATATGCGACATCGTATGTTCTTCGATAAGTTGTGTAGCATATATGCTGTACTATTAGAGGTTTAAACTACTGATGACACCAGTTTAAACTTTGACTCATTTTATGTTAATTACAGATACTTATTTATTAAAACCTAAAAGTAAAATTGAAAACTGTTTAAACAATCCGACTAAAATTCTGGTACATATTAATCAACTTTTGATTTTTTTGATTTTTTTTTTCCTTGATTTTTTCTTCTAATGGATGAAGTCCCCTTTTCCTTTTAAATGATTTTTTTTTTTTCTTTTTGACCCTGGACCACTAAAATATATAAAAGAAACTCTAACTACTTATTTAATTAAATAATTAATTAAAGTATTTGTGTAGCATATAAATGCAACAACATCATATGCTAACGAAGCTTTTAATTTATTTTTTTTCCAAGATTTCTGCTCAATAAGCTGTGTAGCATATATGCCATACTATGCACTAGAGGGTTAAACTAGAGATGACTATAACACCTTTTATGCTTATTGCAGATGTTTATAAAAGCATTTACAAACCTTAAAGTAAAGTTGAAAATTGCTTAAACAATCTGATTAAAATTCCGAAATCCATCTCAAGTCTTTCAAAATTGTATACTTTTACAATGTTGAGAAATACTGATTTAAATCTTAGACAGTTTTATCCCAGTAAAATAAAATAGATCACCAGTTTGTTGTTGACTACAAAATCTACTGGAGCACTGATTTAAAACGTATGAATTTTTATACCAAACATAAAAACAGTAATAAAATATATCATAAACAAAATTTAAAGTAAAAATAATTTATGGCGTTTTTACTTTCATTTAACCATATGTTTACACAGTAGGTATTGTTTTCATCCCCCCCCCCCACCTTTTTTTTTTTTTTCATTTTTCCATGTTAAGGAAAATCCTGACTTTGAAATAGTGGTCTAGAAAAAATGTCTGTCTGTGTGAACGTAGTCAGCAAAACTCTCAAAAGAATTGACCTGCGATGATGTCGAAATTTCGTGTATGAGTTAGTGGTAACCATAGTCTTCGTCAAAACGGCGCATGCGCATACGGTGACAGCCATTGAAAAAAATCACGTTTTTCAGTAATTGCTAAAAACATGAAATTACATAAGATTTTGAACAAAATTGCTATGGTAATGCCTTTTAACACAAAACTTACCGACATTGTATGTATATATACCTATTTCTACCAATGGCGGTCAAATGACCACTTTTTAAAGAAACGTTATATTCTATTACAGTTGATTATAAATAATACAGAATTTAGCAAAGGCAATAAAAGAAAAAGAAGTATCATGTAATAATGAAAAAAAATCTTGATTTTTTTCTGGCTTCAGGAAAAAAAAAGAAAACATGGAATTTAACAATTTCGATAGAAATCTTAAAAAGCGATTAATTGACCTCTCTGGTAGATCTAGTGTTAAGGTATACATATACAATTGAGATGATTTTCTTTATTTTTTAGGTTATAATTCCAAACTTTTTGGCAGTATATCAGAATTAAAAATGATGCATTTTTATACATAAACTTTTTTTTTCCGTCAATTTTTTAATCAGCTAATTGCGATTAAAGTGACTAATTAGGACATTATTAGAACTACACAAATAAACTTGTAATTAACTTAGAGGTATGATTTCTATTGCAAATAAAAGATATTATATTGGCGCATGTTCCTATGGAGAATTTTAAAAATTTGGTCTCAATATTTATTTAATTATAAGTTTTTAAATAAAAAGTTTAAGAAAATGCATAGTTTTTAACAAATAATTAAGATTAAAATAGGCATAAAGTGTTTATAACAATATATATTAGATTCTCAATAGGAAACACATTCACAACTATTGTCTACCAAACAAAATTAAAATTTTGTAAATCGGACCATTTATTATGAAGTTATGACCGTTGGCGTAAAGTCATATAACACCAAAATGTTCAGAAAACGCATTCAAAGTTTACTACACTGATGAACGTGATACAAAACAGGTTCACAAAACCTACTGTAATTAAAAAAAGTAATTTGAGTCTCAGAAAGAGAATGGTATCATTTTAATGGTAATGAATTCGTAAATGTTTTAAGGTATACGTATACCCTACAATTCACGAAAATCGATAAGAATAGTCATTTTTTTGTTATTATATATTAATATTATCTGATACTTTAGCTTTCAAACAATAGTAAACATTTGAAAATATTCTTAATAGTTTTTAAGTTACAATCAATTATAGGTAGGTACTTCCCCTGTTAGATACTACGTTTTTAAAACTTTAAACCTGTTTTTCTGACCAACTGTATTTTGATTATGTCACGCTTTATTCAAACAACGATAATTCAACAACAAAATGTTCAAATATAATTTAATTTTTTTTTGTGTGTCATAGTAATCTACATAATATGCTAGATGTTTTGAAACTCAACTATATAATATTGGTTAAGAAATTGATTTTTTAGGGATTTTTAAAACTTAGAATTCTTTGAAAATATGGATTTTTTCATGTTTTCGCACAAAATAAATTGTAAAGCAAAAACTCTTCTATATAAGAAACTTAATTGAGATTCAAAACATTAAGAATAATATTTCGAATGGTTTCCAAGTAGAATTGCGTTTCTAAGTAAATTAGAATTTGATACATCATTGTTTGGAAAAGGTACTAATTATCTAATTAAAGCTTAATTACCAAATTAACAGTTGCCGAAATTTGAATTTTTATTATGAAATTATTTTAATCATATACTTTCTAACTAATCTAAAAAATAATTGGATTTTTATACTCAGAATTAAAAAAAAAAAAATTCTAGGGTATACATACACCTTAAAACATAAAAAAAAAAAAAAAAACGCAGAATTGAGTCAAATTTCGCGATTCCTAATGTATATGTATACCTTAAAGTGTTGTAAGCATCCCCATCTCTGAAATCCGCGTGAAAATTCTATAAAGCCATTCAAAGTTGAAACACTAATTCCTTCAACACAGAGTGTTCTTCCCTTGATCATCATTCTTCACTTGATCATCATTCTTCCCTTGATCATCATTCTTCCCTTGATCATCATTCTTCCCTTGATCATCATTCTTCCCTTGATCATCATTCTTCCCTTGATCATCATTCTTCCCTTGATCATCATTCTTCACTTGATCATCATTCTTCCCTTGATCATCATTCTTCACTTGATCATCATTCTTCCCTTGATCATCATTCTTCCCTTGACCACAACCGTTTTTTTCCCTCTCCTCCGTTTCATTTACAAGAAAGGACTCACAAGTCAGAATTATGAAAAAGTATATCACCAAAAAGTTCTTTTCACCCCCTTATAAGAATAAGTCTCTTAGAAGAATTATCGCCAAAAATATCACCAAACTGGGCACTTTTTCTAAATGAATGATGAAAATATAAAAATGGCAAGTAGTACCAATCCACGCCAGTATAATAACGTAATTGAAAATTGTTCGATGTTCTACATTCCTAGTTTTTTTATTAATATTGTAAAGTCTTTATAAGCTAGCTTATAAAAACTTTTTAATAAAAAACTTTTTCTTTCTCTTCAAAATTTTTAACATATTTTTATTACTATTGTTATGTAGAGTAAAAAATCATGTTTTAAGGTATACGTATAGGTTTCAACATTTTTTTTAAATTTTCAATTTAAAAATACCTTTGCACCTTGAAAAGTACATTATTTGTTAAACTGTTTCCAATATTTTTTGTTTTTAAATTTCTTCAATTTTAATAGTTAACATTTAATAAACTAATTAGGCTAATTTCGAACTGCAATGACGAAAATTCTAATTCACCCACAGATACAATTTTGGTCTTCAATAATGTGGAGTATCCTACTCTATGTTTTGAACCTATTAACAGAATTTTACAGTGTGTATATTTTGTGATATCTTGCTTTAACTGAATCTATTAGAAAAATCCAAGTTTTTTTATAAAGAATCTTATCTTTAAAATTCAATTAAAAAAATATTTATTTACAAATCACTTAGTATTTAGGGTCAAAACATTCAACAATGTATGCCAGATTATATAGCAAAAAACAAATTTCAAAAAATATTATTTAAACTGGAGTTATTACTGTTTGAATGAAATGCAAAATAGAAAAAACTACAATCTGAGAATAACTTTTTAAAAAGTATTTTTTATATACAAAACTGTTATTATTATACTAACTATTATATATTTCCTTTTTAGTATACTCCTCCATCATAGGGTTTCCTTCTTTTGTGTTGTTTTTATTTTGCTTTTGTTTTTTACGGTCTTACAAATCTTTCCTGATTTTTGCGAGTTTTGCGATTTGAAGCCTATACGTATACCTAAAGAAATATTCGTTAAAATGCAGCATTTTGCCTATGGAAAAGGGCCTCGTAAATATTAAATGTCAATGATGATTTACTATCACGCTTTTCTTCACTTGCAATTATCTTTTGACTTGTGAGAACAGTGTTATACGATTTAGCTGATTAGCCTACATAATATAAAAATTACCCTTAAGATACACACCAGGTTAATATTCTTCAGCTATTTATAACAGCCTAATTCACTAACTTAAAACCCTATCCATATAGTTAATAGTTCAACTATTAAAAAGCTTTAAGTAAATAAAGAATTGCCACAAAGTGTGAAAAATCGCAAAACTTTTAATTACGCTATAGTATTGGTCATTGCATTAAATTCTAATATAGTGTTATTTACCGTTTTCATATTTTCACCCATTTTAATAGAAATAGCGAGTGTAGCGATTATTTTTTTGACAATAATTTGTACAGGGGACAAAAAAAAACCGCCAAGATGGTGAAATTGGTGATGTAATTCGATAGACATTACTTTGTCCTTTCTTATGCGTGAAACATAAAAAAAAAAGTCGATCGTTGATGGGCGATGCTCAAAAGCAGAGAACTCTGTGTTAAATGCACTCGTTTTTCAACTTTTTACGCTTTTATTGCATTTCTACAGGTATTTCGAAGGAGGGGACGATTAAAATACATTAAGAGGCAGTAGCACTGATATTTTAATCCAAATCGTTAGAGCCGTTCAGCAATTGCTTAAAAACATGATTTTGATTTTTTTTTTCTTCATGATTTCAACCTTATGCGCATGCACGATTTTGACGAAAACTTAATGGAAGGTCCCATGGCCATCACTAGCCCGCTCACCAAATTTAAGCATTGTAGGTCAATTTGTTCGGGAGTTATGCTAAGTTACAAGTTAGAAGTTACACAAATAGACATTTTTTCTAAGCCACTATTTTTTGGAATCACGACGTTCCAAAACGAGGAGAAATAATTAAAAAAAAAAAAAAATTATACAAAAAAATTTAAAAAATCACATTTTGTTTTCTGACCGAATGCTATACTTGCATTACCCTATGTAAATATATGAGTAATTGAAAGTAAAAAAATAGTCGGAACTATTTTATTTTTCGTATGACATTCCATTTTACCTTACTACGCGTTTGTCCAAATCAATTTTCAGATAAATTTGACCAGCAATTCTTTTTTTTTTTTTTTTTTTTTTTTCTTTTTTTTTTTTTTTTTTTTTTTTTTTTTGAAATTTGGACTTTAATTATAAACATCCAATCTTAAAACTACAAATTCCTTTTAAAAAAACTCGTCATGTGCTCTAAATAGTTTTGAAATCATTTTGGGAAATTGAATAACACCACTTCATAGATGAGGAACTCTTCATGAACTCTGATGGTGAAACTTAACACTGACACTAAAATAAGTAATGATTAAAAGGAGAACTCTATGGATTTTAAAGTTGAACTGAATACAAATTAGTAATTAATTGTGATTTTGCAGAAAACTATTTGGGTTTCAAGATGAAATTCAAGGATCTCACTGGACCAATAACCACATCAATCTTCACCTATTCATTATATATTATAAGTGAATAAGCGAAATTAAGCAACATCATAGTTCAAAAATTATGAAAGAGCTTTATGTTTAGCAAATATAACATCGTTTAACTATATTTTTAAATCTGCCCACTGAACATGTATTGGCTTATTTACATTGCCAAACGTATAAAATTAACTTACTGTAATTTTCTTTTAACCCTTTCAGTCCCATTTATTTTTCATTTTAAAAATCTGAAATTTTTAAAATATACTCATTTGGTATCCAGAATAACAGGGTTAAAAGCAAATTTTTTTTTTGTTCAATTTTTTTTATTAAAGTTAAAAATGATTCCAAATCATGATCATTGGGCATTAGGTATCGGACAAGTCTAAGCTATTTCGCTTCGGCATTTCTAAATAAATCAAATAAAATTTGAAATTTTCTATTTAGTCGTAAATATATCTTAACGTAGTGAATACTGCTAGAAAAAAATGTCAAAAACGGGGTAATAACAGTACGAATCTAAAATAAATAATATAACCGGGAAAAGGTGTTGAGTTGCAATCAACTCCCACTGATGCCAAATGGAATCATCACTTTTCAATCATTGCAAATGTTAAAATTTTAAAATATATATTCGTTAAAAATGGTTAATATACAATTTTTAAATATTAAAGAAAATAATACGCACATATTTGAAAGTTATTTAATTTAAATTACTTAAAAAATGAAATTAATTTCGGCATCTTTTTCGGAATTGAGAAATTATAAAAAAGCCTCATTTCATTCATCATCAGAACCCGTGCAGCCATATATTGATGAAAAAAAATATATATTTAAGCAGAGAATAGTTTGATGATTGTAAAAACGTTGATTCGAATTCACTGTGAGTATTAGGTGAGGAGAAAAAAATTCGTAAATGTTGTCATTCCAATTGGCATCACTGGGACTGAAAGGGTTAAGTTATTCTTTGATTGAAAAGATAACAAGCGCCTATAACAATAAAATAGGTCATTTTTAGTAATAACTTATGTCACTTAAATTCGAAATATTTCGGGATTTTTCCGAACTGTTATCAGAAAAAGTATCTGTTTTCTCAATAATTAGAGGTAAAAATTCTTTTACAATTTAAATCAACTTTCTTTGGAAAAAGGCTGTTTGATGTGTGCCAAACAATCGGAGACGTAAACATATTGCAGATACTTGATTTCTCTCCACTTGTGTATATAAAGAATGGGATTTCAGATAAATTGGTGTTCAATAAATGGTGTGGATACTTGTCCTTCATCTTGAAGCACAAATGAATAGTTTTCTGCAAAAGCACAACTACCACTCATTATTCAACTTAATTCTCTTTAAATTTCATTTAACTATCCTTTTTGGCCATTGGCTGTATAAGCGTGAGTTATAAGTTTTAGTAAAGTTTTCATAAAATGTTCTATGAATCATCGCAACTTTTAATTACTCTCGCAAGGGTTCATCTGTTGATTTCTTCATCGATTAATTGCTCTTAAAATACTTACATAAATGCTTCTATTAGTAGTTTAGTTATCGGGGCACTTATTGCATTAATTCATGTATCAATTTTATGATAGTGATTTACATATGACTTTTTCCTACACCATTTATCAATGGTTTAATATTTTGACCGACAACATAAGTCAATACATGTTCAGCAAGCAATTTAAATGTGTTATTAATTCATGTTATATTTTGAAAATATCAGGCTTCTTCATAAGTTTAGAATTAAAATTGCGAAATAATCTAATACATAGATATAGTACTTTCAACTCATACTCATACGGAAAACTCCAATTTCAATGACCAGCATATGAATAAAAATATATTTAAATAGGAACACAATTGTGTTCCATTTTGAAATTTGGCGCACAAAAATTTAATTTATTTTTTAAAAGTATATATTTTTTTCATAAAAATTAAAATGTGACTTTTTGAGATTATCAAAAATATATTTTTTGACGTTTTATCAAAAAAACATTTTCTTTTTTTTTTTTTAATTTTTTTTTTTTTACTATTCTAGTCAGATTGGGTATCATTTTAAAGCTTATTTAATCTAAAAGAGAATGATCTGAATTTGAGGTCTCTAACTGTAATAATTTAAAATATGCAGCGGTTTGAAGGTATCAAAACATTGCGAAATTTGTAAATTTTTACCTTTTTTCAAAGATCCATATCTCAAAATCTATATCCCCAAAATTTTTATATTTTGTGTTTTTCTTCCTTTTCATATGTTGAATTAATTCTCAAAAAATCAGGAAAATCCAAATCGCAAAGATCCAAAAATAATTTTTTATTGTTTGATTCGACACGGAATGACCCAGGTGTACCTTCATTTTCATACGTCATAGGAACTATTTGGAAATACTTTATTTCCATAAATACAGGGTTGGTCAAAATAAAAGAGCTGATGTGTGTGACCAGAAATGGAGAACCGATTTGACATTTGTCGCAAAACAAATGGTGCGCATATGAATGCACAAAATAACTGAAATTTCGTCTTTCCATTGATGCTTAGTATGAGATGCCATTGAATGTCGTTTATTGGAAATAAATATTTATTATCTACTCCTTCAGTTTGAATAAACCCTGTATACAGGTTCAATACACAATGTATATTTACGGTATCATTAAAAAAGTTAAATAATTTGTATAACTTAATCAACGTTAATGGAGAGAACTAATGAACAACTAATTGAGAGAAGGTATAATTAAATGATGCTATTTTGACAAAAAGAAAATTGGATAAAAAATACTTTTTGTGTACATTTCATTATATTTCATACGTAAGTATTTATATTATAAAATGTGTCGTTATAATTACGAAAAATTTTCATTTTTCATAATCCATTTATTACAAAAATTTCAAGTATTTTATAATAACTATAATCATTCATTACCTTTATTCTATAAAAATAATGATTAATGATCACTTTGAGCTGAAGAAATTTAACATATAATATTTTGGGTGCAATATATGTTAAATTATCGATTTAGTAACATTGAATTCATTGACATTAGCACTTAACGATAATAAAAAAAAAAAAAAAATATTCGGCAAAAGCCGCAGTTTTCAAAAAAAAAAAAAAAAAATCAGAAGAATGTGAAATAAATTGCATGCATATACATCAGTTTCAAATAATTATTTTTTTTATAACACCGTGCAAAAAAAAAAAAAAATTAACTTTTTTTTAATCATTTTGAATCAGAAATCGTGGTGAAAGTAGCCCTTTATCGCGAGAGTGTGGGAAAGTAACTTTCTCCAACTAGTGTTAAAAAGTACTTTCTCACACGCCTCTTGCTCAGATATTATATTATCTCGGCATTAAAATGACATATTTTTCAAAAGCAATTCATTGAATCGAGTATCCAACATTAATAAATATATGTATTAAAAATATGTTTTGCGCGTGATTATAAAAAATATTGTATGCAACACGTAAGAAAATACTTTTTCAAACTCGGTAAATTATTTGACTATCGTGCTATCGCACTCGTCAAATGAGCGTTTTACCTCTTTTGAAAAAGTATTACTTTTTCCCACAAGTTGCATAAATAACTATTATTTTATTAAGTAGTCTTGTCAAATTTGGATTATACATTGTAACGTCAACTTCAATCGACATATTCATACTTTTCCCACAAGTTGCATAAATAACTATTATTTTATTAAGTAGTCTTGTCAAATTTGGATTATACATTGTAACGTCAACTTCAATCGACATATTCATACTTGTTCCCACAAGTTGCATAAATAACTATTATTTTATTAAGTAGTCTTGTCAAATTTGGATTATACATTGTAACGTCAACTTCAATCGACATATTCATACTTTTCCCACAAGTTGCATAAATAACTATTATTTTATTAAGTAGTCTTGTCAAATTTGGATTATACATTGTAACGTCAACTTCAATCGACATATTCATACTTGTTCCCACAAGTTGCATAAATAACTATTATTTTATTAAGTAGTCTTGTCAAATTTGGATTATACATTGTAACTTCAACTTCAATCGACATATTCATACTTTTTCCCACAAGTTGCATAAATAACTATTATTTTATTAAGTAAATTGTCAAATTTGGATTATGTATTGTAACGTCAACTTCAATCGACATATTCATTGGAATAATGATATTACAACGCTGAGCAATATAGTAAAGTCTGATGTCAAATAAAAGAATAAGAGCTATGCAATTGTTATATTGTACCCTGAGAAAGTATATAAAACATTTACAGAAATCAACAATTACCTTTAGTAAGCAAAGTTCAACGTAAAATAAAAAAATATTTTAATAAGCGATTTTTATATTTCATCTTGTTAACTTAAAAATCATTGTACAAAAACTAACAATTATCTATAGTAATCATCAATTTAATAAGTAAAGTCCGATGTGAAATATAGTAACTATAGAATTGTATGAAAATTGTTATTGCTAAACAATTTTCGTATTGCATCTTGTGAACTTCTACTAAATGCACTTATACAAAATTAACAATTACATTTAGCAATCGTCAATTTTGTAAGCAAAATCCAAAGTAAAGTATAGTCGCATATTTATCAAACATTTTTTATATTACACCTTGTTAACCTATAAATCACTTATACAAAAATTAACAATTATATTTAGCAATCATCAATTTTGTAAGCAAAGTGCAAAATAAAGTATAGTTGCATATTTATCATATATTTTTTTTATATTTAACTATTTATTTATTTTATATTATAGTGAGTTTTAGGTTACCCTGCTAACCTAAAAATCACTTATACAAAAATTAACAATTTCGCTTAGAAATAATCAATTTAGTAAACAAAGTCTACAATGAAATGTAGTAACATTTTTTCTAAACAGTTTTTAAAGTATATCTTGATTTTGTGCACTGATATAAAAATTAACTATTACATTTAGCAATTATCAATTTAGTAAGCAAAGAAGAGTAACATTTTTACTAATCATTTTTTTATGGTGAACATAGTTAACTTAAGAATCCCTTATACAGAAATCAACAATTACCTTTAGTTATTCAATTTACCCATATATTTCAGGTATGGTGGGAACTATTTGGTTCGCATCAAGCTTTTAAAGATACTTACTTACCTACATGATACTTACAAATGCTTACGTGCTGACATAGAACTAGATTTTTAAGTGTGTAGGGTGTCTCAGACTCAAAGTTAAGACAGGGTGCAGCAAAATCAGCTCCAAGGTTACAAATTTGTAGGAGGCTAGGGTGCATATAAGCGGCTTGGATTCAAAAAGTATTGCAGGGTTGCAATTTTTTTTCCTGGCGCAGTATGTCGTACCAGCTGTACGCCCCATTTGACCAACTCGACAGATACTGCATTGCATGCTACCAGTTCCTCAGCACTGTCAACTAGTGTGTCAGTCATAATACATCAGCATCTGCAGCTGCAGGGTCGCAAATTCTTTCCTGGCGCAGTTTATTGTACCAATTGTACGCCCCATTTGATCAACTCGACAGCTACTAAATTGCATGCAACCAGTTTCTCGGCAATGTCAACTAGTGTGTCAGTCATAATATATCAGCGTCTGCAGCTGCAGGGTCTCAAATTCTTTTCCGGCGCAGTATATCGTACCAGTTGGACGCCCCATTTGACCAACTCGACAGCTACTAAATTGCATGCAACCAGTTCCTCGGTACTGTCAACTAGTGTGTCAGTCATACATCAGCGTCTCCGCAGCTGCAGTATCGCACATTCTTTCCTGATGCTATGTATGGTACCACTTGGACGCCCCATTTGACCAACTCGACAGCTACTGCAGTACGCGCAACCAGTTCCTCGACAATGCCAACTATGTGTCAGTCCTGCATCAGCGTCTTGATATGCCCCCCACAAACCGTAATCAGAATATGAAAGGTCCGGTGATTGAGTTTGCCAATACACCACCACACCCAGTCCACTGTCGGCCAAATGTGAAGACAAAGTTCTGATCCTGGATTGCTATTTGATTACAAGTCGTCTGAATGTTCTTTTCCGCAAGTTTATAATCTCTGGGCGGAAACGCCCTGCATACGCTAAAAGCGTGATTGAATGCGCCAAACAGAAAAGGTGAAGTTAAAAGTTTAATTATATCAACCTAAACCACACACACAAAAAAAACAATATCTAGTGTTTACTAGAAATCTTAAAATCAATTAAAACTTCGATCTATGTTGTAATCATTCCAGTGTTTATAAATCATTTAAGAATTTAAATTGCTTTGAAATGGAAGTTTTCAAAGGTATTAAATAAATGGGATTACTCTAAAACTTAATCAATTTTAATTTTTTTTAACGCAGTAGGTAATTGCATTTGTTCATTTTAAATGGTTATGATTAAAAATAAAAAAATGGTTATTTTAGATTAAAATTAGTTTTTGATTACAGTCTAAGTTTAAATTCAACATAAGAAAATTAATTTTATACGAAAACTAAATAATGAAAGATATGTTTACGAAGTCAGAATTAAAAGAAAATACTTTTTTAGTTTAATTATCTTCTTTTTTTTTTTAACCCAATGAACTCGATGTGAAGTTATATTTAAAAATAAATTCCTGGCAACAAAATATATTTCAGATTCAAAAGTGCACATTGGAAACTGTTCATTAGTTTTTGTTTAACAAAGCCTCCCAGAAATTGTTATTTTTAAAAAAAAAATCGAATAAACGCAGGTCAAAGTTATTAATCCGTAAACTTTCGACTGGAATAGAATTGAGTTTACAATGAGTTATTTTTATTTATCAACTTAATACGATAAATCATTATTATTCCAAATACATTTTATTAATTATGTGTTTCCGAATTCCCATTTAAAACAAAATTCAAAATAAAGAATAGAATTAAGAGTAATATTAGAGCGACTTTCATTAAAACGTTATCGAACGGTTTCTTAAAATCTAATTTTAGAATGTCACTTGATTATTTGATTTAAGAATGAAGTTTGGTAGATGTTATTTAATGGTCTGTTCACCGTGCTGTATTAGTTTACATATTTATTAGATAAAATGTTAAGTTTTTGAGATTATTAAAAAAATCTTCCTTTTCTTAAATCCCTCTTTTTTTTGTGTGTGTATATGGCAATGCATTATGTCAAGCTTTGAGGGTTATCATTAAAAGACCGCTTTTAAAAACCTTTCTAGTATGGCTTCGCAGGACTAATTTAATTCACTTGCTATCTTCCAATCAATCTTAAACTTGACAAATGGACTCGTTGTCGACGACAATGCATTCAATCAAGTTTTGAAAGATGTCACATTAACTTCGAAACCTACAAGCAGAAAAATTTTGAAAATCCTTAATAGTTTCAAGAAAAACTATTTCGGTCATCAAAATATCTTATATAAAAAGAAATCATTTTAAACGCGTTTAATAGTTGAAATTATTGTAAATAGCAGTGGTCTGAAAAAGAAGCTGTCCATTGACTTCCTATACCTAAATATGCTGACTTAAGGCCTTTATTATACAGAGCCACTCGAGTAGTGAACGCGCGCCACCGCATCAGTCGCTCAGACAAGCCACACGAAGGGAAACATGCAGTTCTATGGAGCTTATTATGCTGCTTCACTGCTGTGGCTAGAGGTTACGTATGTCGCTTGTGGCGCTCAGACACTTAGCAAAACATGTAATCCTATGGTGCTTACGGATTATTATACTGGGCACTGCTGTGGCTAGAGATATCGTCTGTCGCTTGTGGCGCTCAGACCCTAAGCGAACCATGGAATCCTATGGAACTTGTTATACTGGGCACTGCTGTGTCTAGAGATTGCGTCTGTCGCTTGTGGTGCTCAGACCCGTAGCGAAACATGCAGTCCTATAGAACTTGTTATACTGGGCACTGCTGTGGCTAGAGGTTGCGTCTGTTGCTTGTGGCTCTCAGAACCCAAGCGAACCATGGAATCCTATGGAACTTGTTATACTGGGCACTGCTGTGGCTAGAGATTACGTCTGTCGCTTGTGGCGCTCAGACCCTAAGCGAACCATGGAATCCTATAGAACTTGTTATACTGGGCACTGCTGTGGCTAGAGATTACGTCTGTCGCTTGTGGCGCTCAGACCCTAAGCGAACCATGGAATCCTATAGAACTTGTTATACTGGGCACTGCTGTGGCTAGAGATTACGTCTGTCGCTTGTGGCGCTCAGACCCTAAGCGAACCATGGAATCCTATAGAACTTGTTATACTGGGCACTGCTGTGGCTAGAGATTACTTCTGTCGCTTGTGGCGCTCAGACCCTAAGTGAACCATGGAATCCTATAGAACTTGTTATACTGGGCACTGCTGTGGCTAGAGATTACGTCTGTCGCTTGTGGCGCTCAGACCCTAAGCGAACCACGGAATCCTATGGAACTTGTTATACTGTGCACTGCTGTGACTAGAGATTACGTCTGTAGCTTGTGGCGCTCAGACCCTAATCGAAACTTGTAATCTTATGGAGCTTATTGTACTGAGCCTCAGCAGTGGCCAGAATCGATGGCACGCGTTCGCCACTAGAGTGGCTCTATAATAAGGCCCTTAGAAACGACCCTTTTTAAACAGTATTGTCCCAAACTCGTTCATCTGCTTGACTCATTAGCACCAGAGTCTACTGTTCATTAACTTTTATAGTCTAAACATTTGAAACTTCACTGTTTTGAAAACTTCTTCTTTTTTATCCTTCGGATAGTTCTCTGGCTGACGCACGAGAACATTTTGACTCTTTTTTCTATACTCTTAAACAGATAAAGAGTTATAAAATTAAGATGAATCTTATAGTTATGTTTTTAATTTATACAATATTACTTGGTGACTAAGTTATATGGAAAAATAATTATTTTAACTAGATCAAATATGCATTTATATCCACCGACGTACGGACGTGTCCCGTGCTTCGGTGGCTTATAAATGTATATTTTACCTAACAAAAATAATTATTTTTCAATAAAACTGTGCCACCAACTAGAGCTATATAAAACAATAACATATAATTTATAGATTTATAATAGTTTTAAAAATAGAATTTGTTAACAAGTAGAAAAAAAGAGCCAAAATGTATCGTGCTTATAGCAGGGAATTAAACTTCCTATTTTGTTTGTGGAGGGCAAAGTCTTCGGTCGGTAATTACCTCACTTTCCATCATCCGAACGAACTAAAACTTATAAATAGACTAGTTGTTTTTGATAATGTATTCTAATAAGTTTTGAGAGTAAGAAAAAAGTTAATGAATGACTCAGAATAAATTGATTTTAATCGTAGTGGTTGAACACTAAGAAAACTCGATCTGGGCACAAAATCGTTTAAATAATTAAGTTGTTGTGTTGGCAATGCATATAAATGATTTATAGCACCTTTTTTTTTTTTTTTTTTTTTTTTTTTTTTTCGTCCCTGCCAAGTACAAACTGAATTTTGTTTTCAGTCCAGTTTTTCTAAATTGACTTTGAGCAACATTTATTAAACTCGGATATGAAGTTTAATGCAAAACCATTGGTCATATTGGAGTAAATATTAAAAGTCCTCAACAAAAATATCAGATATATATTTCTAAAAGTCAAGAACAAGAATAGCCGACCAAACGGTGTAGTGGTTAGCGTGCTGGCTTCTAAACCGCGAGGTTGCGGGTTCGAGTCCCGTGTTGGCATGGGTGTTTGTAAATGTATGTTGGCTTGTCTAATGAGGAATGTTTCGGCGCATTATAGCCCTCGTGTTGCTGACGGCGCCAGATAATCTGAAAACAACCAACCAACCAAGAACAAGAATATCAAAGTTTTATACATCTAAGTATTTAAACAATTTTGCATATAAATATATACTATAAAAAATTTTGAAATATTTTTTTTTTTAATATATATGTATCTGATATTTTTGCTGTTGACTTTTAATATTTATCCCGATTCGACTAGTGATTTTGCATTAAACTTTATATTCGAGTTTATAAAAATTTACAATGTTTACAATGTCTGTATTCAAACTAAATGTTGCTCAAATTAAAACTAAGGTATCCTATATCCAGCTTTAATATTTTACTACCCTTAACTCTGTAGCTTGCAATAGGTAGGTATACTAAACGACGAATTTTAATAACTTTTCTTAGACTTGACATGGCCATCCACAATTTTTATGACGATGTCTGTAGATTTTTAAATCCTTTATAATTTCGATTTTCTCTGTGTGTGGGGGAGGGGGTAGTGAATGTTTGTCAATAGCAGGCAAATCTGCGGAGTCCTAATTAACATCCTTGCCGTCATCCAATCGGGCTTGAAACTTGGTAGATAGATTCGATGTCTAAGACTAAGCTATGAATTCTGTCAAATTTTGGAGGCTGTCGCTGTCACTAAAAGGTCACTTTTATAGAATCCAATCGCACTGAAATAGCATTTTACCGATCATTGAAGAAACTCTTTCCTGTTGCCAAAATTGCTTTAATAAATAAAAAAAATAGTTTTAATAAGAATAACTAAAAGGTATTTCGATGTCAATGCATAAACTCACATTCATTTTTAATGAATAAATTTTGAAACGTAGTTTGCCACATATTTTGCTGTTAGGGATATTTTATTGTTTAAAATTAGACGGCAAACACCAAGCACACGCTGACAACAGAAACGGCGCTATGTTATTGAATATAAAAATTGACAACGCATATAAAGCATTCATATTAAAAACTTTTTTTTTTAATATTATTATAAACTTACCCAGTGTTAAAACATCTCTATCGCAAAACTATAAACTTAATTTTTGGGAAACTAATTTTTTCAGTTTAAGACATTTTTCCCCCAAGATAATTTCAGTTTGAATCAACGGATTAAATTTTTTATATAATTTAAAATATATAGCGCAGAATGGGGAACCTACTAAAATCTAATACATGCATGCAATAATTCATTTTTAACTTAAATTTGAATCCTAATGTTTTAATGCCGACCAAACGGTATAGTGGTTAGTGTGCTAGCTTCTAGAACGCGAGGTTGCGGGTTCGAGTCCCGTGTTGGCATGGGTGTTTGTAAATGTATGTTGGCTTGTCAAATGACGAATGTTTCGGCGCATTATAGCCCTCGTGTTGCTGACGGAGCCAGATAATCTGAATACAACCAACCAACCTAATGTTTTAATAAAAAGTGGGTAATTTTAAATACTTTCAAAGCAAAATTCTATTAAATAAAGCTACTTTTATGTCTGCAATTCCGTTAGGTTCCTTACATCAAATCATGGTGTATCATTTGTAATTAAAATTACAATTCTAATTAAATTACAAATTGAGTTATGACTAATGGAATTAGACCCTAATTTGGTAATTAAATTTTAATTTACCAATTACCATCAAATAAATATACTTTTTAGGTAGATATGTTAGATTTTTACACTTGGTAAAATATTAAATAAAAACTGTTAATCCAATTCAAAAATGAAAGAAAACTTTTTCTATCGTATACTGGTAACTGTACACATACAAATATTTATGTAAAAAAAAATTCATACTAATTCTTAACCTCGGAAACGTCACCAGAAATGTCGTTACAGTTTCAATTACATTGGACTTTCCCGCGTTTCGTAAGTTGCTCAAAATTAAAAGAAGTACGCAAACGTCTGGTGACCTTTATGGTAAAGGAGAAAGTGATGCGATTTTTCAGGAATTAATTCTAAGAACTGACAAGCTTTAATTGCAAAACTCATTCACTTACAATCGACATTTTCCGATATAACTAACTATTGTCCTCTTTCAATGGAAAATCGGGAAATGCCGTGTTATACAATCAATGCCAATTTTTTTTCCCCGGAATTGCCACTTACATTATGTCACTTCATTTATAAAGTAATATTTCAAAATCTGAACAATATGCTTTAGTGTTGTCCCATTGCGATTCGCATGGCAAGAGCTTTTTGTCGAATTGAAAGATGAGAAATAAAATAATATATCCTAGTGTTATGAATTGATTTCTTCGTGAGAGAACAACCATTTCTATTTAATTTAAATGCAAATTAAAATATGTGTTTTATCCGATAAACTTTCAGTTTATAATTTTATTTAATACATGCTTTCATAAATTTGGACTGCAGTTTCAATCATTTTAAAAATGTATTCATTATATTTAAAAATTTATCTTTACTATATTAACGATAGTTAAATTATGGCAGACATTGTCGATAAAAAATAGCTTCTATACTGATTTTTATTTCATTACATCCAGAGATAACTTCTAAATTTTTTTTGTTCCAGGGCGAGTTTGCATGTAAATTAAAAAGGAATGATAGTTCTCTCAAAGAGAAATAAATTCTTGACATTAGGATTTATCATTTTATATCTCATTAGACGAAATAAATTATTATTTTGCAGGTACTTGTCAATTGCATATTGTAATTAGAAACGAAGATTCCAATGACGTAAAATTTGGCGATGCTTGATAACAAAATCCTTGCCAATGTGGCTTGTTTTATGATTAAATGCATTTGGCGACTTTTTTTTAATCAAATTCCAACTACGCATCATGTTTTGAAACCAATATTCGAATTTTCGAAAGCTCGATAAAAATAATTTTCCTGTCAAACTTTAAAGCACATCGGATCATCATCTCATATTTATAGACCTTTCTTCTGATGTATCGCGAATGTCTGTAGCACTTGTCGTTTTGTCTGGGAATGTTGACATAGAAAAAATTAATCGTTGATGGGCGAAGCTCGAGGGCAGAGAGCTCTGTGTTAAAGTCACTCGTTTTTCAACTTTTTACGCTTTTATCCTATTTTAACGGGAATTTCTGAAGTGATGACGATTAGAATACAGATTTTAATCAAAATCGTTAAAGCTCTTTTTTTGTAGCAATTGCTGAAAAACGCGATTTTTTCATGATTTTTCATAATTTTTACCTTATGCGCATGCGCGATTTTGACAAAAACTATAATGGTAAGTCTCATGGTCACCACTAACCGGCAAACCAAATTTTTGAACATCGTAGGTCAATTTTTTCTGGAGTTATGCAGACCACGCACACACGGACATTTTTCTGGACCACTTTTTTGAAATCAGGATGTTTCAAAACGTTTAAAAATACACAAAATTTAAAAAATTTGTTTGACTGGATGCTATACTTTCATTACCCAATATAAACATATGGGTAATTGAAAGCTAGAAATTTAGCCTTCAAAATTTATTCCTATTTATTTTCCTAGGCTGATCACATGAGAAAGGTCCTCTATCCTGCTTATATTAAAGCTCATTTCTCTTAATCATGATGTTCATTTGCAATGGGTACTTTCCCATGTGAATCTCCACGGAAACGAAATGGCCGATATTCTTGCTAAGGAGGGTTGCAGGATTTCAACATCGCCCTCTTCCATACTTACTTTTTTGGAATTATACTCTCTGGAAAAATCAAAGATCTCGGAGGAGTGGAAAACACCCCCAACCCATAATTGGTACAAGGGCTCAAAACTGGGTTTGTCCTTTGACCTCCCGTGTGACAAACGTACCCAGACTGTTCTATCAAGGTTTGCTAGCGGTCACATTAAGTGCCTCACTTTCAACGAGGGCAGGAAAACCTTCGCCACCTGCACCAAGTGCCAAATTCATCAGGCCTCTCCTGAGCACCTCTTGGATTGCATGGGACTCTCTAAGGAGGATCTCTTTAGCAATCCTATCCTAGTCTTCGACTTCCTTTGAGTCAACGAACTCGTGGATCTTGTCTGACTCCGTCAGACAGTGAGGATTAGCAACAACAACAACAACATATGAGAAAGGTAGTTATTAACTACTATTTAATTTTTAAAAAATCAATGATAGCGCAATTTTCATTTTCTGCAACGTACATGTTTTGATACGAAATTAAGAACTTTAGAAAGTTTTATTATTCGATTAAAAATATAAGTTGTTTCACACTACCACTTTTTACTGTTTCATAAAATAAAAATTATAACTTTTCTTATTCTTTTTCTGAATACATGAATTCCTCCAAGCTGCTTTATTTTGTGAGATAAATTATACCGATACTCACCGGGGGACGGGGGGCATCGAGAAGAGAACTCTATAACTAACGGATTATGAAATCCCTCAAAGTTTCTCGGTGACAGGGATGAAAAATAGCTCTCAGAATGAAGAGATTACTCATTAGTTGCCATATTTAAGTTTCAATATGAATCTCTTTACTGTAGATGGAGAGTAGATAAAAATGAGTTTGTAAGAGATATAAGTGATGGATGTAGTCTTAATTTTCATTAGGGGTCTTAAATCATAAGCATCATCACTCCTCGCACTTCCCCCTCCCTCACCTGGCTTTTGAGAATTAATTGTAAAGTGGAGAAATGAGGTAAAGTGAGCAATTGAAAAGAAATACAATCTGAGTTTTAAACTACTAATAAGAACAGAAAATATGTCATTTCATTAAGTAATCATTTTCGTACCTACTCAATAAATTTCAAGGTTACATACGAAGTAGTTTCTAAATGCACTGGGCTAGAAGATTGCAACATACGGAGTATAGGTAATGAACCTTACTAGGGCTTCCTCTTATGTAAGACTCGTCACAATTAAACAAAAAAAATGTGTTGAATTATGAATATCACTAACCAAGACGCGTCTAGACAATTTTCGTCTATAGTACACCAGATCATAACTCCAAGCTTGTTACATTTAAAACAGAAAGATGCTTACTTTCTGACAATGACCTCTTAACTACAACTGCGAGATAGTGCATGTTTGGTAACTAAAACCGAAAAAGGCTTAACAATTTCCATTTAAATCTATTTAACAACTCTTCCCTCCCCCCTCTCCTCCTCTTAACTAAGAAAAATCTGCTTATAACCATAGGCAACGTATTGCATACCATAGATGGGGGGAAGGGACAGTATTCAATTGACTTCATCTGCTTGCAAGCAAAAACCACTTATAAGTTATGCAGAAGTTGTAGTTGAAGGTCAATGCTTTCTGAATGGTAATTTTACAAATGAGGTGTTTGAAGTCGTGGTGGCATTAGTCACATTTTCAACAATTCTGACTTAAGTCTAGAAATATTACTACTAAAAGGATAAACTGTTGAAAAGAAAAAGTGAACTATTTCGCAACCTCAATAGTTCGTCACCAGGGTGCAGCACAATACAAAACAGGTGGTTTGTTTAGATTGAATCCTTTTGTTTCTCAAAATGAAGATTTATAGACTTAGATCGCTCTGTCTTCACTAAATTGCTTTTCTGTCGTTTAAATTCTTTTTTTCGAAGCTTAGAGGGATTACCCATAAGAAATTTATGGTATTTGGTAATCAGATATTTTTCCGAACTAGTGATATTTTCTATTAAAAATACCGCCAAGTTGGCGGAATTCAGTTTATGTTCTAACTCTATTCAATAGCAAATTTAATTAATATTGTTGTATACGTATTTTAACAAATGGAGAAAAGATATTTTTTCTTGTTTATTATTGTTCATTGTTCAGTAACTGGTATTTCTCACTAATGCTTTTCAGCTGAAAATTAAGTGTTTAGTGAATTTATCTTAAGTTATGACAAGTCTATAAATATTGACCTAGAAGAACCATGACAATGTTTTATTTACATAATTTCAGCATGATTTTGGATGGTAATGGTACTTTCAGCGTACTTTACATGTTTAAGCATATCTTTAAAATAAATTCATATATGTTTCATACACCTTCATAGTTTTATAAGGATGCATTTTTCAGCTTCCTAAAAGTTGCAAAAATTTACCTTAAATGAAATCTGGTTTTGAAAATGTTGGAAACTTAAAGCGGATGTTTCGGGAGAATGACCCATGTATTTATTACTTTACAATCTTTTCAAAACGTTAAGAGTTTTTAGCACAATTATCAAGTAATATCAAGAAATCAAGTTATGAGATAAAATCCTTTTGTATATATAGGGCAATAATGAGTAAACATAGTGAAGTATTATTTAAGCTATGTGGTAATTATTACATAAATAGTTCATAGGGCCCTTAAAAACGCTAGTACCTGAAACATGCAGACAAGGTCATTATCAGAAGGCACTTTATGGGTCCCCCAACCTTCATTTTCCTAAAATCAAAAAAAGCTGCTGTATATATTGATAGAAAAAAGTTTGAAATTCCATTTGAATTCATTCATGTAAAATCCCTTCTCCCCTCACTTAAGGTATTATAAAGCGAATCCACACCGTTATTCAAAAACTTTTAAAGGATTTTTATCTTGTTGTTGTTTTAAAGAAGCACTAACGAAACTATCCATTTACAATATCACACGAACAAAAGATAGCAAAATAAACATTTGAAGTAAAACGAAATCCAAACAAAAACATCTCTGTAAAAAGGCGCCAAGTTCTTCAGAAAAGTATTGAGATCTAAAGTAGAGCCAAGTTTAAAGTTGTTGTAAATTATGGGCAATGAAAATTAATGTATTTTTTTTTTCTCAAAGTCAAAATTACCCTGCATAGGCCTAAATATCTAGTTGCAAAAATATTTGTGACACTTAGCCATTACGTATTCTGATCGAGAGACGCGTAATGGGTAAGTCCACACCAGTAGTTTTGTAGCTAGATATTTCGGCCTATGGAGGGGAATTTTGTCTTTGAGAAGAAAAAAATTTACTAATTTTTGTTGCTCATAATTTACAACAACTTGGCTCTACTTTAGATCTCACTACTTTTCACGGCTATAATCATTGCATGAAGAACATGGCACCTCGTTGGGATTTCATTTCTTTTTTTAAAGGCACTAATTTAAAATTTATTATTTATTTGCACAACAATCACTAGTTTTAAAATGTTTAATGTTCATGATTTTTAAACTTGCAAGAATACTTCCTAGGATTGAAATGGTTAATAATGTATGGGTTTTCTTTGCACTTATTATACAATCGACCTTTGACAAACTATTTGTTGGCGGTCTACTACGAGAACTATATGATTAGCCGACTACTTTATTCTTTTGCTTATTATTTGGTCTTAAGTCTTAAGAAAGTTTTTAAAAACGTTCTCAACAACACCCAATTAGTGGAGATCTACACGAGATTTTTCTAAGAAAGTTAAATTTACCGGACCGCAGTCCATGACGTACTTATGCATTCAATATGAATGATTATAATATAAAATTATTTTAAATAAATAGTTTATTCAGACGCGTAAAAATCAAAGGGAGAAAAAAGTAACAATTGGCGATCATTTCGCAGGCGATAAAATATTGCCAAAGGTCAATTTTATAATGCCAAGTACTCTTTTTTTATTATTTCTAAATTTTAGAGGCTTTGTGGCGTATGGCGAGTTTCTCCTTTATTTATATATGCTAAGATCTATTAGTATTCGAAGTTTGTGATTCTAACCTCAATAGATATGCATTAGAATTGAGATTCGCATTTTTCAAACATTGCCCCCTTTTGGGGATTCGAAGGGGGAAATCTCAATTTTTAGATTTTTTTCCCTTTATATTTCTGTTAAACCTAACAAGCATACCAAATTTCATAGTTCTAGCTCTGTTAAAAATACCTTAGTTATTTGATGATCAGTGAGTGAGTTTTGGGTGGGTATCAAAATATATCATTTTCTGCCGTTTTCGAACTTGATTATCTCGACAACCAATATAATTGGAGACTTGAAACGTAGGGGTCTTAGTAAAGTGGCTAAGAGCTATCCGTAAAAAAAAATTCATCTCTCAGGCATACTGTAATACGCAGGTATGAGAGGTCAAAATACTGCTGAGTGGTAAGAGATTTCCGGCAGTGAACTTGGCGGGAACACTGCCGTGCTCCTAGATTAGGAACAATTGTACATTTAATACAAAAACCTATTGATTTGCCAAGTGGCATTGAAAATGACTTAAGTGTTTACTTAAGTATTACCCATCATTTTGATTCAAAACCCATAATAATTTTTTTGAAACACCCCTCAGAAAAAATTTCTATCTGTGCCACTATTCTGTACACTTATTAGTACACAAATATATTCTTATTCAGTTATTTTTGTAATTTACATTGCGTGTATATTTTCCCGTTTTTTTAATATTTTGACTGTTTTCACTCTTGGGAAAAATAGAGGGAGATACACAGTTTGCTACTTCTACCATTAATCAAGTTATCTGCGTGTGCAAGTACATCAGTGTTTGATGAGTCAAATCGTAACCATTTTACAGTTCCGCAAAAAAGTGGATTTCCGCTTTTTTTTGCCAAAATTTTGATTAATTGATAAAAATGCACATTATGATACCAAACCTTTTTTTTTTTTTTTTTTTTTTTTTGTATAATCCTTTTCTAAAATTACAATTTATTTGCAATTGTATGCAATTTTTTTTTTTTTATTTCGGCTTAAAATGAAAACTGGAAATTTAAGAAAAATTTCTGGAAAAGTCGGGGAATTTTTTTTTTTTACATTTTGAGTGGCAACCCTGTTAAGAGCGTTGGAACGGTACATGTATCACAAAAAAAAAAAAAAAAAAAAAATGACCCTTTATGCACGAACAAAAACACAGCTCTACACATGAGGTGCATTTAATTTTTTTTTATAGTAAATTTGTTTACAGTGTCACACAATCGTACTTATAAACACCTAGTGGTCACATAACTAGTAATTAGCGATTTCATCGGGAATTTTTATTTCTGGAATTATCTCATCAAAATCAAAACTGCAACAAACTTTGGAGGGTTTTTTTTTTTTTTGGAAGGTGACTTTTAAACTGATAGAAATCTTTAACATTTTATTTCATATCTAAGGATTTAGTTCGGATCTAATTGTTAATTGAACTTTGGTAGTAATTTTCAATTGACTTCTGATATAGAAAGTTATCTCAAGAAGACATGTTATCATTATACGTGTCTGTAACATTCGTAACTTCGTCTGGGATTCGTATCCTGGAACAGATTGTATATAGAATAGATGTCGGAAATATCGATCAAAATAAATATCGATACCATATAGTTGCATAGAAAAACATATCGATAAAATATCAATACATCGATGCATAATTTTTTTTTTTTTTCTCAATTTTGCCAGAAACAAAGTTTTTCAGGGCAAATTTCTACTTTTCATGATTGCTTTTTTGTAAGATGACTACTTTTTGAACTGGAATGGATTTATTAAAAAAAAAAAAGTTTTATTTTCGCTTAATTGGTGCAGTGATTTTAAGAAAAATTCAGATAATTTTCAATAGCTTTTAAGTGTATGGAAAAATATTGAATACTGGTGCCATTTTAACTGTCTCTCAGCCAAGTTCAAACTTAAGTTTTGAAGTTTTTGAAAAGGGGATAAAGAAAATCGAAAAAACACATGGAACTACAAAAGAATCATCAAACAATAAAAATGTTTAAAAATATCGATATATCGGTGACTTTTATCGATATTTTTAATATCGATATTTTTTCAAAAATATCGTCGTATCTATATATCGCAGACCTCTAATATAGAAAGGAGCCTTTGTATGAATTTCTGACTGCATTAGAGTATAGAAGCTTAAACTATTTTACTTGAAAACACATTTTCTTATCGCAGTTTTTTTTTTTTTTTATTATACATTATTTTCATTAAATCAATTAAACAAGTTTGCTATCTTTTTGCTTCCCTCTTTACTGGGAGAATGGACGAAGGTAAATTCCTATGAGAATAGACTAAAAAACATTCTATCTACGCTTGTTAATTGTTTATGAAATGCAATTTATGTAGCAACCTAGCAGTTAAATGTGCTTATGTTTTTTATTGAAAAAAAAAAAAAATTCAAATGCATTCATACTTTTCTACTTTTACGATAGCAGATGTTACATTCGATATTATGCCTCTATAGCAATGATTCTTAACCTTTATTTGTCGCGGCACACTTTTAACGATTTCAAAATTTGGCGGCACACAAAGGAAAAGATAAGTTTAAAAGTTATTTATTTTACCTACCTATAATACTACCTATAATACACTGTAATACACCTATTAAACACTGTGTAAAATAGTTTATGATAAAAATTGGGAATGTAAAATAAAATAATATAATATGTACTACAAAAACAACAGTACGTTTATTAAGGGATTAATTACAAATATACATTTCTAAAATTTAGCGGCACACTTTAAGAATTTGGCGGCACACAAAAGTGCCGCGGCTCAGTGGTTGAGAATCACTGCTCTATAGAATGCTGAAATAATGCTGAAGATACTCAAGTCCAATTTTTTTTTAATTCTATTTTTTTTAATTTTTTTTTTTTTATTATTATTATTATTATTATTATTTTTTTTTTTTTTTTTTTTTTTTATTATTATTATTATTATTTTTTTTTTTTTTTTTTTTTTTTTTTTTTGGCCACAATATTTGACGGATGATTGACTTAAAACATATGAATTTTTATACCAGGTATAATAACAGTTATATTAGTTAATTAACAAACTTGAAATGGAAAAGTAGCTGCTTATTATTACAATTTAAAAAAATTATAAGCTAACTTATTAATATTTTAAAAATATTAATAATTAAAAAAGAAACAGCAGCTGATTTTCTCTTCAAAATTTTTTAATAATATGTCATTATTGATTTCATGACTGTTATAAAATGTCATGTTTTAAAGCAATACTTTAGATGATATTTTGGCGACGATCCATATTAAAAGAATAAATAAACGAATAAACATTGTACAATTTTTTCTAGCGCATAATATTTATTCAAAATTTCAAGTGGTAAAAAGCTCACAAGATATTCGTTTAATTACTATTTAAAAATCAAGGGTAAATGTTATATCTCAACCACTTTAAATGGACGTCAATAGTCTAAAATCGCCAAATAACACAAATTGAAAAAAGATTCAACTTCGATGCATCTCTTTAATTCATATTTAAAAGTAATGTGAAATGTTTAAAAAGACAACAACATATTTTTCGGCTTATGTGATCATTGCGATATGAAGTTTATTATTTCTTATTTTGTCCGTGAAATTGTATACTAATGTAGATGTAATTCATTAAAATCGATTATTTCAATTCAAATCCTTACACGAACAACCTTGGAAATCAATATTCTTTGTCAAAACAAAATAATGCAAATTATAAATCGATTAGTTCATTGATTTTTTTCTTCTTTTTTTTCTTTTTTTCTTTTTTAAAAATGACTTGATATCCTTATAATTGAGGCAGTAAGCAAGAGCAATGAATAATAAAGTTTCTATGGATTAGACCTTAATGGCTTTCTTCAAATATTTAAAAATAAAACGCAACTCATCTGCGTTACGTAGCGACGCCTTGCGATTTAGATTTTTCAAAAGAAAGTTAAATAGTTTTCAACAAGTCTTTAGAATTTTTTTACGAAAACAATTACCTTTCAAAAAGGGGGAAAAAATACTTTTGTTACGGCCGCCACAATTTATTCATTCATTTTAACGCTTATGAAGGTTAAAAATGTCGCTATTATTGTTAAAAATTTTCGTATCAAATTGATGGGACTATTGTTTGCCTCAGTACGTTGCTTTAGAAAGAGTAACAATGAATTTTCTCCCGTTAATATCAATGTATTTTAATCATCCGGTCAAATACTTTTTTAATTGTTCTTAGTATTAATCTGTTAGTTTTGAAATGTTAAATACAGCCTAACGTTATTTTGTAAATACAATAACATGTTATTTTTAAAAACTGTTTTTAATAGCAAACTTATCTTTCTCAATCATAGAAAAACAGGTAAGTACTGCCCACGTTAGCTGTTGCTATTTCATGAGTTAGGAATGAACTTTGGTTATTGATTCTCTGAATTTTTCATTATTTCTTTTCTTTCAACAATAACGATTATTTAAATCAATTTTGATTTTTGGATGGCACAATATTTGGAGGGCTACTTAACCCTCTTTCAGTCATCCAATTGAGCTGAAACCTAGCAGATAGACTTGTTTTCGATGACAATGCATTGTATCAAGTTTGAAGGGCAAAAAAAAATTATTAAATGGCATAGAATTGATATTTTCTTCGTAGTGATCAAACACTTAGGAAACTTGATCTAAGATCAAAATCGTATATAAGTTACAATTACATACTACGGATATGAATTGTTTATTATTTATTTATTTTCCACAATATCGATTTTTAAATATCGCAATATCTCTCAACTCTGGCCAATCCCGATGTGGACCGTTGTAGACTGCCCGTTGCTACGGATCTTGGCCACTCTCACCCAGTGCTGCGTAAAATACACTGTTAAAAATTTTGTTCCACCTTGCACCAAAAATTGGTTCCCATTTAGCTGCCACCAACATTTGGTGCTTAGTTTCACGATTTAATGGTGTAACCTCGGACCGTAAGCACCATTAAATCGCGAAACTAAGCACCAGATGTTGGTGGCAGCTAAATGGGAACCAAATTTTGGTGCATGGTGGACAATTTTTTTTAACAGTGTATACTGGAAGTTTTGAAATGTTGATGCAGAGTTTAAGATTGAAATATATTTTTATAAGAAAGGACGGAGAAGTAAAAGAATATGTTTTGTGGTGCTTGTGACTTATTTATTTTAAAACAAAAAAATCGTGTATGGCGTATAGTGTAATGTTCACATTTTTTCATCTTTTATCTAAAGCAACAATGATAAAATATTCTATAAATATATATAAGTATAAATTAGAAACCAATAGTTAATCACTAGAGACTTGCATAGAGGTGGTGAGTGTACTTGCAGTAAAAAAAATATATATAGTTAATATATCTTTTACGCTCCTAGAGAGCTCAATAGAACAATCCAAAGAGTTGCGTCACAAGACCAAAACTCTTTGGCCATCGAATCGTTATCTGGATTTGGCATTTACCACGTAAAGTCACAGACCTATTTTTCTGCAGGTCATCTGCCATCCAATATTAGTACTCTAATATTGGATGGTGGTATTGGATTATTGGTATCTGCTCGTAGAGGAGTTTTGGTCTTGGAATGTAGTATGTTGGATTGCTATTTATAGATCCCCAGAAGTGGAATAAATAATGAAACTAGACATTTTTCCTGTACTTCTACTCCCTACCTCCAAGCTCCTCCAGTCAAAGTGCCACCAACACCAGGCCTCAGCTGAACACATCCTGGAATGTTTGGGTCTCCTTTGGGAGGAAATTTATTCTTCTTTCCTTCTCGTCATAGACTTTTTGTATGTCAACGGATTCCTTAAAATGGTCTGACTCCGTCAGACTGGGTTGGAGATGAGAAACAACAAGTCTACAGTTTCTACTGACTATCAAGACCCCCCCCCCCCACCCAAACATAGCACAGCCAGATTCTTCGCTTGGAACACATAAAAATGCCCAAAGAGCTGCATTACTGCGACTCGTAATTTTCGAGGATAAGGCGAAGAAAAAAATAGGACATCATGCCCAGTGCAAGAAAGAAAAATTTTTAAGTAACATAAACATCAGTATCTGCATACTCTACATATGTAGTCAAAATGTCCAATACGAATGTCGAGGTTTTCACTCGGCGTGGGTTGACTGACTTCTATTCTACAAACATTCCAACACAGTGTTTTTCTTTTTTTTTCTTTTTTTCTTTCTTCCATTGGATATGACGTCATACTTTCGCATTTTTCACGAAACTATAGATCTTGTTTATTGAAATGGAAATGTATGCCAGGTTTAATAAATCTGTTGCTTTGGATAAACGATTTAAAAAATGTGAAGATTACTTCTATAAGCTCACCACTCCTCTAATCCATATTTTTACACCATGTGTGGAGTCACCTTGAGGAAACACATTGTAGAAAGATTCAATATATTGGGAAGATTCCATCACTTGAAAACAGCTCTAAAGATGTTACGAGCAATTTAGCCCATAGAGATCATAAACACCCTTATTTTTAAGTAAGATAATACAGTGCAAAAAACGCTGCCTGAGTAAAAACGCCGACCAAACGGTATAGTGGTTAGCGTGCTAGCTTCTAGACCGCGAGGTTGCGGGTTCCGAGTCCCGTGTTGGCATGGGTGTTTGTAAATGTATGTTGGCTTGTCTAATGACAAAATGTTTCGGCGCATTATAGCCCTCGTGTTGCTGACGGCGCCAGATAATCGGAAAACAACCAAACCGCTGCCTGAGTAATACCAGAGCGTAAACGCTGATGACATATAAGATCATATATCTTACTAAAAGTCGACTCTTTTAGTTGAGTGATTTTTAATTTGGATGCATGTGTACAACTACTCAGTAATGGTATTCCATTCTTTTACATATGTCCCACTGCGCCCTTTAAATTCTATTTTGCAGCTGTGTTATTTTACTTATAGTTACTTTACATAAAGCTGTTTTTTTTTTTATGTAAATTTCATGTACCTATGCTGCTCCTCTGAGAAGTCATTACCTATAAACATTTTCCTTTAATTTTGCCCACTAGGGTATCCGGAGGAAGAAAAAAATTTACACTGACAAAAACTAGTTCTTTAGAAATCAAGTTTAAAATTTGCGTTGTGTTGTTTTAACACTTCCTGCTTTCATAACAACCCAGGTAACAGAGCGGTATTGGCCAATCCATTGCGATTTTCGAGCATCGTTCCAAAATACACGATTTTTTTTTTAAAGTCAAAAATCACCACAAAACCTATTTATCCCTCCGTCCTTTCTTATAACACTATTCAATTTTAAAATTTTGCATCGACATTTCAAAACTTCCAGTATATTTTACCCCATCAGCACTGGGCAATATTAGGCAAGATCCGTAGCAGCCGCAAGTCTACAACCATCGGGGATTGGCCAGTGTCGAACCAATATTGGCCATTGTATTGTGCTGCTGGAGTATGAAAGTAGTTTAAAAAGTATTTTTAATATTATGGAGAACTTAGTACTTTTTTAAAGCTACCAAGTTCGAGAATTTCTTGTAGTCACCAAATTTCTCTGTATTCTGGTATCTTAACAATAACCATATCAACAGTTGTTCCCGAAACTAGTTAGCGTCTATTGGTAACAAAAAACAACCTTATTTCAAAGAATTAGATTGCAAAAAGTATGGTGGCAATGTAATTGACTTCATCGACCAAAAGTTAAGTTTAGAGATTAGTATCTGCCTATCAATTTTTTTTTTTTTTTTTTTTTTTTTATTATTATTATTATTATTATTTTATTATTATTTTTATTAATTTGCTATCAGTATGGGATAAAGTCTTCTGCGTATTTAAATATCTAGGATGAAAAGTTTTGACCTATGATATTGAACCATGTAAGGTAAACAATAGAAAATACATTTAGCCTTTCCTTTACTAAAACTGAAAAATATTCGCTTTTCAGAAAGAAAAAAATTTCGTTTTACTACATCTGCATCTTTAAAGAAATAAGAAAAGAACCAATAAAAACAAGGTTTTCGCTAGAATTCTTTTATATACATTTCAAACTCTTATGCGCAATTGCAACTGAAGCGATTTTGAGCTCGGATCGAATTTTCACAGTGTTTGACCACTGCGAAGAAACCCATCTATTCCGCGCCATTGAATTTTATTTTGCCGACAAAACTCGATAGAATTCGTCATCGACAGCTAGTGTAAACTGTCAAGTTTCAGCTTCATTGGATGATGGTGACGGGGTTAATCAGTCCTCCAAAGGGTATTTTTCCCGCCACAAATAAAATTAAAGTTATTGTAAAGGATTTAAAAGAGTTAAAATGGCTGTTTATGTTTATATATATATATATATATATATATATATATATATATATATATATATATATATATATATATATATATATATATATATAATGTCAACTTTAACAGGCTGCTACATTAATTTAACATCACCTCATTTTGTTTTCTTCAAAATGGCTTAGTTCTTGAATATGACGTGCGACAGTAGAAATGTGAGTAAAAGTCTTTTTTTAGTGACAGTCCCAAAACTTAGTAGAATGTAATCGACAGTGAATCTTTCTGCTAAGTTTCAACCCGATGAGATGACGGCAAGTAGGTTAATTAGCCATCCAAATATTTTGAACACAAACAAATTCAAAGTTAATATAATAAAAAAAAAATTAAAAATTCGCAGTTAAACAAATAACCGATCAACACGATAGAGGCGCAAAATTTCTGACTGCGTCTTTTTCTAAAAATCACATTGGAATTCATTCTAATTAAGTGGATGAACCGCCATTTCAAAAACTTTTCTAGAGTAAAAATACTTCAAATTGGGCCAGGTAATAAAATAATGCTTTTTTAAAAAGCGCACGGACGCAGTTTCGTCTACTTTAAATGCGAGCCTCTCATTAAGTATTAATTTACAAAACATTTTTTTTATATATATAATGAATCTGAAAATGGTTATTATAGGCGACACAAAAAAACTATTTTAGCACAAAGAGAGATACAGGTTCCGAAACGCAAGCAAAAAATTAAAAGTGAAATGGATTCATACCTACTACATAAGGTTATTTTTTAAATTATATGGTGTTTTGCACTTAATAGAATTTTCCAGATTGAATTGAATCAAGTTGGTTCTCGGGATCGTTCTTAACTTTCAAAATTATCTGGATGAATTAACATTTATTTACATGCCTTTTTCATACTTTAAATTATCTTCTACTCTCCTCTTCATAATTACATCATTGTATTTTTGTTAAATGATAACTGCTCTTTGGAGGATTTTTTCATGGACATTAGATTAATTGTCTTTTGCATCCCTGTCCTATTTCCTCATAAGGCTAGTGTCCACAGGAAAGAAAACTTAAACAAGTTTGATGCCCTTGCAAGTCAACTAATAGGAAATTTTAGTTACTTGCTCCCAACGAAGATACTGTTGTGGACATCAAGCGCGTACCCAGGGGAAGGGGTTTTTGGTCTGAACCCCCCTTCCCCCTTTAGAATCCCTAACAACATGGTGCTTGTTACAATTGAGTAAGAGACACTTAGCAACCATAAATAATTTCAAAATAATACGTTTTCAATGTACCATAATTCAAGCAGAATTTGCCCATTGCATCGTAATCATTATGCTTTATTATTAGTCTACTTGGGTCCAATATAAAGTGTCGTTTCAAAGAAATGTAAAAATATGGACGTGGCCAGTAAAAACTGTTGTGTTTTTTAATGCTACATGCTCTTATATTTAAAGCGCCATAAAAAATATAATTTGTTTGCCTAAAATACAATTGCCGACAAAACGGTATAGTGGTTAGCATACTAGCTTCTAGACCACGAGGTTGCGTATTCGAGTCCCGTGTAAGGCATGGGTGGTTGTAAATGTATGCTGGCTTGTCTAATGACGAATGTTTCGGCGCATTATAGCCCTCGTGTTGCTGACAGCGCCAGATAATCTGAAATCAACCAATCTAAAATACTATTTCTTCTCTTAATTGAACTTAAAACAAATGAGGAAAAAAATATATTAATTTATAAGCTAGAAAATATGAATAATACGGGATCTAGACAAAATATAGTCCCACGTTTGGTTGTTTTGGATAACTGGAAAACTGGACAAAAACCACTTTAATATTTTGAAATATATAAGAGACAGATTAAGAAACTGCAAAAATATTGATGGCATGTGACAAATATGGCGCGAGAAAGCTCTACGTGGAAGTTTTTTTTTTTTTTTTTTTTTTTTTTTTTTTTTTTTTGAGAAATTCAAAGGCAAATTTAGAGTTTGATTGAAAACCCCTCCCACGCAAATTTTCTGGTTGCGCCCCTGGTGGACACTCGTTCTGCAAGTTTTCTCCCTCGATTCCAATCGTTTGGAATATATTGCAAACCTCTCTGTAACACCCATTTAAATTTCCTTCTCTTTCATCCATATACCTTACATACAGATTACTAAGTAAATTCACCATCAATTCAGGCAACTTTTGAAACAATCAAATATTTATTAAAAAAAAAAAATCGCAAGTGTCGAAAGCTAAGAAATTTAGCAACGTTGATGCATTATTCCACATGCGATGGTTAAGAAATTATTTTAACTACATTATATAAATGTTCAGTCGAGCACATCTTACTTCCTTATTGTTGTAAATAAAGGAATTAATTACTTTGGTGTATTGATACATCCCTAAGAAATAAGGATAATTAGCGTTGGTGTATTAATGCATTATGAAATAAAGATATTCAACCAAAAACATCATTATAAAAAGGCGCCAAGTTCTTCGTGAAATTATTATGGCAGTGAAAAGCATTGAGATCTAAAGTAGAACCAAGTTTAAAGTTGTTTTAAATTACGGAAAAGGAGTATTAGTAAAATGTTCTTCTCAAAGTCAAAATTCCCCTGCATAAGCCTAAATATCTAGCTGCAAAAAATATTTGTGACACTTGGTCATAACGTATTCTGGTTCACTGACGCGTAATGGCCAAGTCACACAAGCATTTTTGTAGATAGATATTTAGAACCATGCAAGGGAATTTTGACTTTGATAAGAAACTTATACTAATTTTATTGCTTTTAATTTACAACAAAACTTGGCTCTACTTTAGATCGCAATACTCTTCACGGCCATAATCATTGCACGAAGAACTTGGCGCCTTTTTATAATGATGTTTGTGTTGGGATTTCACTTCTTTTTTTTTTAAGGTATTAATTTTAAATTTACAACTTATTTGAACAACTATAACTAATTTTAAAATGTTTAGTGTTCATAATTCCGTTATACTGCTAAGCGCAGAAGTCGTATCTGCAACTGGACTCAAAATGTGATTTGGCACTTTTAAAGTTTTAATAACTTCATATAGTTGAAGCTGACTTATGAACTAACTTATTAGCTTTTCAATATTTACTGCGCAGATATGTACATAAAACTTTGCTTTCTCAACAATGTAGCACAAATTTTGCAATGTAGAACAATGCAATGTTTGCAATGTAGAACAAATTTCAGAGAACCACCAGGTAGCATTAACTCAATTTGGACAAAAATGCGGATAGCTCTATGCTTACCACCATAGTATAAGTCTGCTACTTGGGAATAATTTTAAAGTTGGTGAATAAATTTGGTTTACTAAACAATTTTTATTATTATACATCAAAATACGTGTTTATTCGTGTCAATATACTTTAAATCTCCGATTGGCGCTTTGGAAAATTATCGCCAAGTAGCAGTGCTATAATAGAAAAGTATCTACTATACTTTCTATTTAAAAAAAAAAAACTGTAGCCGTGGCATGATATATCAAATAAAATGTTTTGTAAGTTTTCTCCTTAAGTGACGGAAGTTTAGGTTAAGAACGTACTGGGTTCATATGATCTTGGTGAATTAAAAATCGCATGATCGTCAACCGACGACCGTCCAGTCACAGTAATGGCATAGCATGAAACAATACGTTGAGTTTCTAAAAAGTTTCCGTCAACCTATTTTGTCAATCCCTTGACAACCTACAATTAGTAGTTAAGTTCTGAGACTAGAATTAGTACGTAAGTATCCCATTGCGGTACACTTAGGAGCCCTTTCACTGATAAAATCTTAACTAATACTGTAGCAAATACTGTTGTTCATAAAATTCAATGTGTATTGAACCCTATTATTTATTTGGAATGCACTTTTCGAATAAATAATAAAAACTACAAGCTTCTAAATGAATGACTAGCTTATGGTCAGTGTGTTCCTTCAAGATTAACACATTCGCTGCCACTGACGCGCTGGCGCGTCAGCATGGCGCTACCTCCCATGCCGGCGACGCTCTGGGACGACGATCGAGTATGATAAGTAAACTGCTTTATTTTTAGTTCGGATTTGGAGGTTGAACGATGAGGTTTTTGAGACACGTTAGTGAAGCATTATTTTTATATTTTTAGTGCTTGATTTTTTTCCTTTTTTCTGATTTTACTATTAAAATATAAGGAACGTTTTTAATCATTAAAACACTTTTTTTAAATTCGGCTTCTGAGGATGGATATATAAATTTTGGTGGCAGCGAATGTGTTAAAAATTAAATTGTAATCCCAATCTGAATTATCAAATAGAACTTGTAATGTATGAGGACAAAGGACTTTGAACGATAGTGCAATGTCTTTAATAAATACGAAATCCAAGTGTAAGATTCAAGGATTGGTAATATACTGATTTTTTTTTTTTTTTTTTTTTTTTTTTTTTTTTATCAGAATGTAATTTGTTAAAAATTACGTATTGAACTCGTATTTCCAATACATTTCTAGAAACAAAAGAATTGCATTCGAAGTTTAACACAGGATGACGTAGCAACTAAGTCTCTCTTTCTTTCATGTGCTTATTTTTTATACTTAAGAAAAGACCCTTTATTATTATTATTATTATTTAAGGTACGATGATTTCGAACTGCAATAGTATCAATGCAAGAATTTGTAACAAAAATTGCAAAACAAAACTTCGTAGCCTCATCAGTAACTAAAAAATACTTTTATAATTGCATAAAAGTATATTTTTATAACAACGTGCGAATAAATATTAAAAAAAAAAAAAAAAATTTTAATCAAAAATCGGAGCGGAAGTAACACTTTATCGCAAGGCGTACAGAAAATATTTTTATCAACACACGAGTGAAATACTTTACCGCTCGCCTCGGGTTTCAAAACCGTGGTATAAGAGACTACAATTTTCACAACTTATTCATACATGGGCACCACCAAGGAGGTGCAAGGGTATTTATAACCCTCTGGATTTTAAAAATTAAAAATAATATGGAGAAAAGTAGTATGATTTACTGGAAATAGGAATGAGAAATCAGCATTTAAATTAAATGCCTCATTTAAAATTGTTAATGATAAAGTATTCTAGCTGGGTTTTTTTTTTTTTCCTTACGTTTAAGTTCTTTTAAGCAAAGGAATATGAAATAAAAGAATGGAAAATACCAGAATATTAGTCAAAGTATTATAATTAAAGTTATTAAAATAATTGCGCTATAGTTTTCGATTCGTACCATGCTCTGCAAATCATCCCTGAGCATGTATGTACCTCATATTAGATAAAACTAGAGGTGTGGATCATCACACAACTTTCAATTACACTATAATATTGGACATTGCATTAAGATTTGGTACTTACCGTTTCATATTTTCACTCATTTAAATAAAAATGGCCAGTTTGTATATATTTTTGTCAATAATTTTTACATGAGCAAAAAAAAAAATTGGCAAAATTGATGATTTTATTCGATAAACATTACATTGTCCTTTCTTGTGAGTGAAACGCAAAAAAATCAATCGAGAATGGGCGATGCTCAAGGGCTGAGAGCTCTGCGTTAGTGGCACTCGTTTTTCAACTTTTTACGCTTTATCGAATTTTTATGAGAATTTCGGAGTTGGGGATGTTTAGAACACCTTAAGCGGCATTACCACAGCAATTTTGGACAAAATCGTTCGAGCTGTTTTTTAGAAATCATTGAAAAACATGGTTTTTTCAATGGTAGCTACCTTATGCGCATGCTCGATTTTGACGAAAACCTTAATGGTAGGTTTCATGGTCACCAGTAACCCGCTCACCAAATTTGAACATCCTAGCTCAATTTGCTAGGGTGTTATGCTTGCTGACCATAGATACACAGACGGACATTTTTCTAGACAACTTTTTTGAAATCAAAATATTCCGAAACGTGAAGAAATGCAAAAAAAAAAAAAAAAAAATTTTTTTTTTTTGGACCGAATACTATACTTTATTCTATGGGTGATTGAAAGTAAAAAGTTATCAGTTCTATATTCAAATAGGTAGAGTGAATAAATTCTGGAGAGGATATGTATTCCCATATCCCCTCCCCCCGACTAGACATAGTCACACCTCTTCCATTTTGTTACGAACGCCTTTTCCTGTCCCGATATTCGTTGCGCAACAGCTTCCGTCTATTGACGAGCCCATCGTATTAAATACGAATAAAGCAAGATCTATTGTGTGCACTCCTGTTGCATCATCCTATCCCCCCCCCCCCTCACCCCCAACACCCTGTCATTCTTCGCGGTACTCTTCTCATTCAACAGTACTATCTTCAGGTAGTCACCCCATGCAGAGATTACAACTTCGAAAATATCATATAACTGCACCTGAAAATTGGTATTGACAGTCGCACAATCATTTTGCCCCTTCCCTCCCCCCCCCCTCCCCTTTAACTTGGCTCTGTGGTCCCCACGGAACCGTCAATCTCACCGCCTGCCTATTCTGACGTCTCAATAAAAGCACCACTGGAAGTATTTTTCCGTTATTCGAATTGAATGGGAAAAGGCATATATTGAATTTATAAATTCTAAAAGTTTGTTCGGAGATCGGTTCGCTTCGCCTTATTTCTTCTGTAGAATAGGTTTTTTTTTTTGTTTTTGCGAAAAACGATCGGCATGAAAGTTGAATGTGTGTATTTGGATCGGGTGTAAGCCTCCTTTTTCATCGGCTTATTGTCGTTGACAATAAGGCACAAATGGCATTTGCAGTCAATTTCAATTGCGTGCGTTTGATTTTTTTTTTTTTGTCAACAACAATTTATACATTTTTGTTTAAGGTATGGAAGTGATTCACGTGTTCTTGCATTTTTTTTTTTTTTTTTTTTTTTTTTTTTTTTGTAATTTTAAAAACTCGTCGTAAAAAATTGTTTTTTCAAACATACACGGGCCGACCAAACGGTATAGTGGTTAGCGTGCTAGCTTCTAGACCGCGAGGTTGCGGGTTCCGAGTCCCGTGTTGGCATGGGTGTTTGTAAATGTATGTTGGCTTGTCTAATGACGAATGTTTCGGCGCATTATAGCCCTCGTGTTGCTGACAGCGCCAGATAATCTGAAAACAACCAACCAATCAAACATACACGGATAAAAACTAGGAGGGGAATAGAACATTGCTCAACTTTAAAAATTACACTATAATATTACTCTTCGCATTAAAATTTGATATGGGGTTAATTACCGCTATCATATTTTCACTCATTTCTATGAAAAACGACCAGTTAGGAAATATTTTTAGTTATAATTTTTACGTAGGCCAAAAAAAAAAAATCCAAAACGGTGAAATTGACGATTTTATTCGATATTACATTACATTTTCCTTTCTTGTGCGTGAAAAGAAGAAAAACAATCGTTAATTGACGATGCTCAAAAGCAGAGAATTCTGTGTTAATAGCCCTCGTTTTTCAACTTTTTACGCTTTTATCTCATTTCTACGGGAATTTTGACTGTGGAGACATTTAGAACACCTTAAGAGTCATTAGCACAGAGATTAAAATCGAAATCATATGAGCCGTTTCTTAACAAATGCTGAAAAACATGATTATTTTTTTTTCATGATTTCAACCTTATGCGCACGCGCAATTTTAAGGAAAACCTTAATGGTAGGTTCCATGGTCACCACTCACTCATACACTAAATTTGAGCATAGTAGGTCAATTCGTTTGGGTGTCATGCTGACCACAGACACACAGACAGGCATTTTTTTAGACCCCTTTTTGAAATCAAAATGTTCCAACAGAAGGAGAATAGCCCCACACACAAAAAAAAAATCATTTTTTTTTTTTTTTTTTTTTGTGTGACCGAAAACAATAAATTCATTACTCTATGTTAACGTATGGGTAATTAAAAATAAAAACTGAACCAACTTATGAGGAATTGGTAGCTTTTTGCGAAGTTAAGATCATCGATATAGATAAACAACTGGATAGACTGCTCCATTGTCAATGCAAAGAGAAAAACGCGCCGGGGATTGCGAAGCTGGTGGGAAGATTAACCAATCACAGTTCACTTTTATAGTTGGATGGAAATGCGAAAAACCTTGTAAAATGCTAGAGTATATCTTTTTTTGCACATTATTACTAATTAAGGTCTACTATTGACATTTCTGCTGTGTACAACCCAAAATTTTATTTTCAATCCTCTGCAATCCTTATTATTTATCCCACCAACGGCATCTGGAAACGGCTTCATTTTCCCAGCATTAAGCAGTCTATCCAGTTGTTTATTTATATCGATGGTTATGATAGACTGGAATGGTACCACGAGCTACGAGAAGAAATGGCTTCTTTGAAGACTTTCAGCTCGCACATAGAGAAAACCTAAAGAAAACTTCCATCAACAGGTCTCCAAATAAGTGAAGATAACACAAACTGCCTCAATCCTCCCATGTCTACAAGCCGATCAAACGGTATGGTGGTTAGCGTGCTAGCTTCTAGACCGCGAGGTTGCTGGTTCGAGTCCCGTGTAAGGCATGGGTGTTTGTAAATGTATGTTGGCTTGTCTAATGACGAATGTTTCGGCGCATTATAGCCCTCGTGTTGCTGACGGCGCCAGATAATCTGAAAACAACCAACCCATGTCTACAAATTTCTGGAGTCTATTTCCAAACAAGTGTAGCAAATACAATCAGTATTATTGGCAGCCATTGTAAGTAAATCGCCACTTGTACAATTAATTTTTTTTTTTCTGTTATAGGAGATCGTTAAAAGTATTATATTTGGTGCAGGATTATTATACTAAGTAAGATTTAGTTATTCATACGAATTTTGATAAAGGCTTGTATATTGAGCTTTCACTTGACATATAGACACTGAAATACCTGAAGAGGGTACCGACATTGTATTGTGCAAATGTCGTCAAATAGACAACTTCGAGATAAACCAAACTTACAAGTTACTAACAAATAAACAAACTTACAAGTTATACCAAAACTTACAAGATACAAAGACTTTGAAAACACTTCTGGGGGAAAAAATTATCTGCGGCTTTGCATATTTAGCCTTATGAAAAAGACGCTTTTCCCAATTTCAAATATAACAAACTGTTGTATGCTTGTTAAGAAAACTTGTGTTAATATTTTGTTAAGTAATTTGATTTAATTGAGCTATCAACTGATTTTCATTGAAACACTAATGAACGTAACTTTTATACTGTATTTTTACTGTAAGAATTTAAAAACTAAAATAAATCCACTAGTTTTAAAATAGTGCCCATCAAGTCACAATTAATTAGTCTTAAGTTTTAATGAGCATACATTTGTTTTAATTTTAATAATAATTTAAAAGTAGAAACTGAAACTAGTCTCGTAAATTTTTAAAATATAAAAATGATCGTCTCTAAGTTACGTATGTTCTTTTATTCACATCTTTTATTGAAACATATTATTTAATAATAGGTGTTAAAATATAGTTCTTGTTCGAAAGAATACAAGAAAATTTTTTGACTATTTCCAGTATAAAAAAAAATTATATGTTATTCTGAGATTATTAGAGGCCTCATTTTTCAAAACAAATTTCAGTTACCTTATTATTATATTTTTCTTTTTCCAGTAACTTTAACAAACGCGAATCGTTTGCAAAGACGTGTATTCTTTTATTTATATCTTTTATAGAAGCATATTATTTAATATTAGTTGCTAAAACATAGTTCATATTCTTTTCTAAAAATATTTTTTGACTATAGGGGATCCATTTTTTAAGTAATCACAACCCAAAAAAAATCTTAAGTAATCACAACCAAGAAGACAGGAAAAAATTATTTCATTAAAAAAATTCATGTTTTTTAAATTTATTTCCAGTAAAAAAATTAATTCTAGTTATTATTCTGAGAACTTTAAATGCCTCAGTTTTCAAAACAAATTTCAGCGACCTTATTATTTTTTCCCGAAGTTTTCCAGCGACTTTAACAAACGCGAATCGTTTGCAAAGACGAAACCGGATATCATGTCGCGGAGAGAAGGAGGAATTACCTCTCAACTCGAACAGCAAGGCGTCATAGTGAAGTACATGAGAGAGAAAATTGCCTTTCACTTTTATATCCCTCTTCATTTGAAAAGAAGGACTGAACTTTTAAAACTGGCCGCATGGCATTAAATAATTGAATCCACTCACTGTTGAAACCGTAAAATTCCGTTGTGCACAGTTTTTCTGCTATCTGAAACATATAATTTGCGGAAATTGAAATATAAACTGTTTTCAAATTGCAAGAAAAATATTAGACAAGTAATAATATAAAGTGATTTTAACAAAATAAGAAAATAAATAACTTTTTTATGCAATATAATTTTCTCGTGTTATTTAACGTTCTTTTCCTTCAAAATGGCTCTAAATAAGGTTGGAGTCGGTGCTATTCCCAGGAATTCAAAATATTTTGTGGAATAAAAAGAAGCAATTAAAATTTATGTTTTGTTTTATGTAATGTTGCTTGGTGAGAAAGTTATATGAAAAAATAATCTTTTTAACAAGGTCAAATATACATAGGGAACTGGCCAAATGTAATTTTAAAAAATGAGGCACAGAAATTAAAACTTAATGAAATTGATCTTAAATTGAAATTAGATTCTTGGGTACATTTTTAAGTGGAAATATCTTCTGTTCTAACACGATTGTTAGAACAGTTTTACTGTCTTCTCTTTACTCCATAAAATATTTTGAATTCCTGGGAATAGAACCAACTCCAATTTTATTTAGAGCTAGTTTGAAGGAAAAGAATGTTAAATTATACACTAAAGCTATATTAAATACAAAAGTTACTTATTTTCCTAATTTATTAATATAACTTTATAATATTATTTGTGTAATACTTTTCTTACACTTTGAAAACAGTTCATATTTCAATTTCCGTAAATATATGGTTCAGATAGCAGAAAAACTGTCTAATTCATTAGAATTCATATAGTACGGTGTTTCTTATGTCTTAAGAACAGTATAGAATAATGCCATTCACCGGTCATATCCATCGATATAGATAAACAACTGGATAGACTGCTTAACGCTGGGAAAATGAAGCCGTTGCCAGATGCAATTGGTAGGATAAAAAATACGGATTGCAGAGGATTGAAAATAAAATTGTGGGTTGTACACATCAGAAATGTCAATAGTAGACCTTAATTAGTAATAATGTTAAAAAAAAATATGTACTCTAACACTTTACAAGGTTTTTCGCATTCCCATCCAACTATAAAAATGAACTGTGATTGGTTAATCATTCCACCAGCTTCGCAATCACCGGCGCATTTTTCTCTTTGCATTGACAATGGAGCAGTCTATCCAGTTGTTTATCTATGTCGATGGTCATATCACATCAAGAAAAAAATCTACAATGCCGAGATTAATGGTGTAAATCAAGCCTAACTACCTAACTATATGTCGAGATGGTTAAGACAACTTTAACTTTCAATATGGTTACTAAAAATCCATTAATGAAATTAACATTCAATTTAAATTAGTACTCAGTTTTTGAATCTAAAATTGACAATAAATTTATGTACTCTTCAATAAACTATTAGAAAAAAAAATATTATTGTTTTGCGCAGATCTACAAACCTTATTTTACAAGATAGAACAATGAAATTGGTGAGGAAATTTTAAAATAATGCGGACAAAGAACTCATAAACATTATAAAAGTTTCATTACATATGCTAATGCTCTTCAAATATATTCCAAATATATTTTCAAAGAAAAACTCATTTTGTACTTTAAAAAAAATAATAATACAAAAGATTGTAAACGTTAAGAAACCATACAACATTTCGCATAAATCGAGCATCACGGAATTAATTTGTGATACCCCGAAAAGTAATTTTAGATCTGTTGGAAGAATTTTCGAATACTCGGATTGCAATATTTAAAATATTCTAAAGCTATTAAGCCTCGCAATTTACGTATAAATGTGAAATAAGAATATTTTGAAACGGAATAAACAATATAATGGCGAAATAAAAAATTTCAAAGATGTTTAGCATATATATATATTTTTTAACGCAGTGTTTTTTTAAAAGAAAATGAATTCAAATAAATTTGATTAAAAAAAAAATACCACTTTGAATAAAGCTTTATTCATGAAAGTGTATTAGCTGTTCCATCGAATTTTTCACTTCTCCAAATATCCGTCTTTGTATTATTGATATGTCTGAAGGCATTATTCCACCCACAGCTGGCGAAATTAAGACAAGAGCTTTTAGGTATGATCGATTCCGAAGCGAATAAGGGAAGGGCTCGATTCCATTTCACTGTTGTATGAACATCAGGAATTCGAGCATAAAGAAACATCCGAGAATAGATATTCTTGGGATTATTGAGGATTAGGCTTGGAAGTAATTTATGGCGAAATGAAAACGGCATTTCGAAGACCTTTTTAGATGAAGAATGGGGGGGGGGAGGGTTCTTGCTGAAAAGCCACGATTCGAACTTTGTTAAGCTGATCGCAATGTGCCTTGAACCAGTTTTTAAATAACTTCCCCCTCATCTGTAAAAATACTTGTAATTCCTGGAAACGGAAAATGGAAGGGAAAAAAATTGAAAAATGTATTCCCAAAACGTCTTGTATTTAAGAAATTAGGGAGAATCGTAAGTTAAGAACAATAAATAAATGAGATACAGTTAAAGTTCACGAATTAACTGTGAATATTTTTTTTTTTTAACGAATTTTTCGAAAAAACATCAAGCTAACTGTAAATGGTTATATTCATTATTCCCAAAACATCTATTATTTAGAAAGTTAAAGTGAATTGTGAGATACTCACAGTTAAAGTTCACGAATTAACTGTGTGAGCACCTTTAGTAAAAGAAATTTCATTCTATGAATTTACACAGTCGAAGAAATGGGAATTCATCGACTCAACGTCAACAAATTACGTTATTTAAAAAAAATTTAGGGGCACAGCAAACCAATATATACCAGTGATTCTTTGGTAATTTTCTCCATTTTTTTTCGGGTTTCAATCCAATATATTTACTTAAGTTGGTTTCTAACAGTTTCGATGATATAAGATGGTTTCCAATTCAAACTACTTTCAACTTCAACTTCCTTAAATATACTATTTAAAAACAGAGTCTTCTTTAGCACAATATAGATTTACAATCTTAACAATGAAAGGTTTAAAAGGCAAGAACATTTGCCACCAAATAAACTTACTTATTTGTAGAACACATTATTTCTTTTTACTTTTTAACTCTTTCATCGTAGAAAAATTCATTTGTTTCGTACGAAATTTTCAGCATACATGTAACACTGTGAATTAAATTCGAAATTGACGAATAGAGATATGAAAATTACAACAACATTTGAAAAATTTTCATTAATACGTATTTTCTTTTTCGCATTTGAAATTCTGAGTGTGGTCAACTAATTAAAACAATTAAAAAAGTGTTAAACATGGGGCGATCTTGTAAGACGACATAATTTTTTTTTCTTTTAATATTTCAAATTCAATCAAGAGTTATAAGTGAATTAGTAACTGTTTTAAGTTCTTAAAAAGTTGTTCGATCAGGTACTTGTAACACTTTATTTATGTATTATTCTATGTATGAGATAGAAATTTCATCTTATCTTAGTACTTTCATCAAACTAATTTTTCTTAAAACTAAATTAATTTCTAAAAAGACAGTAAACAGGATTTTTACATCTTTCAAATTGAGGAGGAAATTAAATTATTTCCCTTATAAAAAATTATAAATATTTAAGGGGACATAGGACAGTGAAACTACAAAAATAATACCAAAAATGATTTATTTATTTTTTTCCGTTCTATAAGAATTGCTGACGTCACTAGCTTTAATTTCAAGTTCGAATTTTTGAAATCTGATTATTTTAATTGTTAAGATCTTTTTTTTAACTAACTATTTTAACATACTGCACTCTTGTTGGCAAAAGTTAAAAATGCCATTTTTCTCAGCTTTGCTTTTTTCTCATTTTACACCTGTTCGAAAAGCTCCTTGCAATTCATTTTTTGATAAACCACCTAATTTTTTGTAGAAATAATTTTTAATATACTACAGAGAGATACACACATGCTTTTTTTATGTCTCATAACTTTTCTATTTACAAACAACTTCAACTTTTTCTTTGATGTTCGTTAAAATACAGCAAAAATATTTTGAAAAAAACTAAAATTTCGTACGATTTTAATGCATTTTTCTCAATAATTTATTATCTATTTCATATTATCCGCTCAAATTCTGTTGTTGCCTTATAAGTCATATCTTCTATGTTTGTGCCAAATTTTATTTAATCTTAAGCAAATATACAGAATTTTGGAAAAAGTGTACCACGTCCCCTTAAGTAAGAGTGAATTTTGAGACAGAATTAAAACAGAAGATTCATGTTTAATCCACGTTCTAAGAAATGTCCGCTTACTTAGCAAACCGACAAAAAATATGTTTACGTTAAATGTTTTTTACTTTGAAAGATAAAATCTCCTACGCAATTACTTTTAGTTATCCGTATGTTTAGATAGAGAAATGAATGTATTGTTTTGTGTAAAAAAAATCGGATTTTTTCCCCACGTATTTGAACATCCTGACTTCAAAAAAGTGGTCTAGAAAAAAATGTCTTTGTGTATGTTTGTAAGTGGTCAGCATAAACTCTGAACTTTGGTCAGCTGAAATTTGGTTTAAAGATTAGTGGGGGGGGGGGGGGCATGGAACTTACCGTTAATGTTTTCATCAAAACTGCATATGCGCATAAGGTATTTTTCATTGAAATGTCATATTATTCAGCAATTGCAAAAAAACGGCTGTAATGGTTTTGATCAAAATCGATACCGTAATACCTCTTAAGGTGTTCTAAACATCCCACCTCCGAAATTTCCTTAAAAATTCTATAAAGACAAAAAAAGTTGAAAAAAGAATGTAATACAACACAGAGTTCTCTTCCCTTGAGCATCTCTCACTAACGACTGTTTTTCTTCTCTCCTCTGTTTCACTTACAAGAAAGGATAAAGTAAGAATTATCGAAAAGTATAACGCCAAAATCAGCATTTTGGCGTTTTTTTTTTTTTTTTTTTTTTTTTTTTTTTAAAGTTCCACGTAAGAGTTCCTTCTTTGTGTGTAAATGGTCAGCATAACTCTCATACGAATTAACCTACGATCCTGAAATTTGGTTTAAGGATTAGTGGCGTTCATGGAACTTACAATTAATGTTTTCGTCAAAAATGCGCATCGTCAAAATTGCCAACCTGACTATTTCTTAACACGCTTTTATTAGTTTCACCTGTATGTTTGCTTGTAACCGACTCTTTTGGGCTCGATTTTGCCCTACTTTGAGCGACCAGATTTGATTCAAACTTTGAACACTTGTTAAAGACCGATGACAATACAATAATTCAATAAGTTTGTCGCTTTATCACAAGGATTAGCTCGTGTTGCCCTTGCGCCGTTAAATTCCTACCAACCAACCTTCTCCGGAATCGAACCCTAGTGTGCCGTTACGATCCCAATAATCACAAAACCTATCATTGACAATTGATAAGGCAGACATTTGAAAGATTTGTCGTGGGCACGACGGTTATACAAACGTGTTTTTTTAGTCGCATTATCCTTACCAGGATCTTCAGGATTAGTGATTTTTCATATTGAGAGACACGGTAGTGTTTTGTGCCAAGTAATACGGCGTGTACTAAGGCATACACATGACTTAAATTTGAGACAAGCATGTGACTATTGGAAGGAACAACTGGAGAGTTTTGTACACTTAACTAAAAAAATTAACTAACAAAATTTATAGTTTACAGAAAAAATAATTAATAGTTTAGAAAACTAAAAAACACGCTTTAATAGAAAAGTGAACTAAAAAGTAGAAAATAATTTTAAATAAGTTTGAATTAAGAATAGAGTGATTAAAGTTGAAATATTTATTTTATCGTAAAAAAGCGTAGGGTGCTTGATGTCAATTGTTGTAAATATTTAATGACAGATATTGGTAAAAGTAGAGCCATTATAGTCCGAGAGACGACTGCAATTTTTGGACCCCATCGAACGTCATTCTGAATTTTTTATAGAAATTGGAGAAAAGTTAGTAGATTAGGAATCCACTGGTCTGCCGTGGCAAAAATGGCCGAAACTTATCAATAATAGACTTGGAATGAGTTGAACTAAAAACCGATTGCCAAATATGTCATAACTTGCCAAAAATAGAACAAACTTATTCGTCTGGCAACCCACTTCATTTTGATTTTCAATGAGAAAAAGCGCAAACGATTTCTGATCTTTGGCTCGGAAAACTTATATCTTTTAAAAGTAAGCCAAATTGGCGACATCCGTTACGTCATAAGTGACGTAATATTTTTTGTCAACTTAGCTCCCTTTTAATAGATGCAAGTAGACCGTCGCCAGATATCTGAATCGTCTGCAACCTTCTTAATTGAAAATTAGTGAGGGTTACCAATAAAAAAAAATGCACATTATTTGGCAAATTATGGCGCATTTGGCAATTGAATTTAGTTCAACTTATTAAAAGTCGATTTTTGATCAGTTTCGGCCATTTTTGCTACGTCAGACCAGTTTATTCATAATCTACTCACTTTTCTCTAATTTCTATAAAAAATTCAGAATGATGTTCGATGGGGTCCAAAAATTGCAGTCGCCTCTCAGTCTATTATGAAAATATCTTAAAAAGCACCTCACGCTTTTTTACGATAAAATAAATATTTCTTGTTAATCACTCTATTCTTATTTCAAACTTATTTAAAATTATTTTCTACTTTTTAGTTCACTTTTCTATTATAGCGTGTGTTTTTTTTTTGTTTTTGTTTTTTAAACTATTGAATTATTTCTAAATGAATGATGAAAATATATAAACGGTAAATAACACCAATCTTCGCCAGTGTAGTAATTGTGTAATTGAAAGCTTTTTTATGTTCCCACACACCTCGTTTTTACTACATTGAGCAGCATTTTATTCTTAAACTAAATTTAATAGAATTCCACGGACCTGTCACATGTGCGATATTAGCATAAAGTAAGCGGTTATACCCCATAGTTTTTTGTTTTTTTTTATATCTATATATATACTGGGAATGAAATTAAAAATTAGATGAAATAAAGGCTTCAGTACATGTGAAATAAAGTGAAATATTTATTTATATATTTTCTGTATTAAATGTCTACAGTTACTCATCATAATAAATAATAAATGTATTAGAAAGTATAATTTAAGTTTTTAGAATTTCGAATCAATCATAAACTTATTTCGTTGAGCTTCAACTATAGATACTGTAGCCAGGGGAAAAGCTATTTTTTAAATCCTTTATTTTGACATCGTTTTTGCGTTTGTTTATGGGTGGCCAAATCTTCGTAGGGCTAATTAAATCATTTTCCGTCTTCCACCAAATTGGCAGATAGACTCGTTTTCGATGGCAATGCATGCTATCAAGTTTTGGGAGCTGTCACTAAAAAGCTGCTTTCTCAAATATAGTTTCAGTGTATATGCCATTTAATAAATAGAATCTAGCTACTTGAAAAATCATAATTTACTTGACTAAATGGTATTATATGAATTTTCTATTTCCTCTTGAACCGGACTGCTTTTCTCTCCAAGAAATGGACCGCGAGGTTGCGGGTTCGAGTCCCGTGTTAGGCATGGTAGTTTGTAAATGTATGTTGGCTTGTCTAATGACGAATGTTTCGGCGCATTATAGCCCTCGTGTTGCTGACGACGCCAGATAATCTGAAAATAACCAACCTCTCCAAGAAATGTATTACAGATAATCTCAGACTTCAATATTGAATTATTGTTACGTCGTTATGTCAACATGTTCCTTGGAAATAAATACTGCGAATTATAAAGTTTCAAAATCTTTGTTTATTGGATAATTCAATAACACCTTCAAATAATACAATTGATGAGGTAGGTTTCCTTTTCTACAAATTAAAAACAAATTTCTCATTTTCAAAGCCATTTTTATTTACTAATAAGGGCATTAATAATAATCTTATTTACTAATTATATTTTATTTACTAATAATCACAAATAAACTTTAAGTCGTTTTCAAATAAGCGCGAACTCATATACGAAGGTCCACACTGTCAGTACCCCTACCCCTAAAAACCCCTCTTTTTTTACTTTATTATCTATCAGATCAGATTTTACTTTATATTCTCTGCTGCAATAGTCCAATTATAGAACCAAATGTGTATCGATGAAATCAAAAGTGCAGAAAATCTAGCCGGACTTTCAGCACGCTGATTATTATAACTTGTCTACTGAATCTAGTATGTCTAGTTCAGCCAGCCATGATAACCAGCACTACCGGAATAATTCTTGCGCAGGCTCTTTGTTTCTCATTTCGGATCGCTGGGCAGATTTTTGTTTTAACGAGTAATTTCCCCCATCCATTATCGTGAAAGATGTCTGCGAAGCTAGCTTGAACTGCTGTCAACTTCAGTATAATAAAGTACATCCAACGAAAGCGCATGTAGACGGTAAGCTTCTCCCCTTGCCCAATTTCGAAATTTGAGCCTTGCTATTCAATACACTTTCAAAAAAAAAAAAAAAAAAAATAGTTTTTTGTTTTTTCAATGTGTGTTTGTGTAATATTCGCTTATACATACGCACATTGAAAAATCGTACCCTTTTTGTTTTGATAAATCGTGCGAAAACGTAGAGGTGTGGAACATCGCACAACTTTCAATGACACTATAGTACTGGTCACTGCATTTAAATCTGACATGAACAGGTTGTGGAGAATGTAAAGACCAGGCGGGAATCGAACCCGAGACATTCAGCATGCTAGACCGAACCTATAACTGATTATAGCTAAACAAACTATAGTTAGACGAAAGCGATCGCTCATGTCGAAGGGAAGTTTCGGAGTTTGGAAGTGACTACCACAAGTTGTTATTTACCGTTATCATATTTTCCATTATTAAAAAAAAAATAGACGATTTGGCAACATTTTTGGCGATAATTCTTGCATTAGCCAAAATAAAAATTTAAAAAACGTTAAAAAGGACGAATTTGGCGGTATACTTTCCAATAATTCTTATATAACCCTTTCGTGTAAGTGAAACTGAAGAGAAGAAATTGTCTTTGATAAGCGATTCTCAAGGAAACCGAATACCTTTAAAACAGAATTATCTTCCCTTGAGCATCGCCCACCAAAGACTTTTTCTCGTGTGTTTCACTTATAAGAGAAAATATCACCGAAGTCACCATTTTGGCGGTTGCTTTTTTTTGCCACTGAGATAATTATCGCCAAACTAGCCATTATTTTTTAGTGATTGAAAATATGAAAACGATAAATAACACCTATCCAAGTCAAATTTATATGCAAGTATCAATATTGTAGCGTAATAGAGAGTTGTGCAATATTCCATATCTCTGCTTTATTTAGTTTCTCACAGGAAATTAATATTATTACGAATTTTTCCACTGAGGCAATGATGGCACAGTTTTCACGGTATAAAAATATTTATTCTCTCTTCAGAAAACTCACAAAATTTATTCACAGGCAACAGTTTAATTACTCTCAAGCTTCAACACAAGCTTCAACAAAAATAACTTCGAATTCAGCGATTATACAAGCTCACTCCAATAGGTAAACAAAGCGATCAACTTTCAACGAAGCCCGAAGTCAATCTGAAAACTTTCCCGTTCTCCAGTCTTTTATATACAAGCGCGTGAGACATTCTCGAAATTTCCAGCCAATTCATCGGAAAAGAAATATTTCGAAACTTCTCGATTGCTTTAGGTGTTGCCACCTTTTTCTAACTTGTATAATCGCTATTAATTAATAAATAAAATAAGATAAAAATAAATTACAATAGAATTTTGAAATAATACGTCACTATTTACAATATATACAGACAATTTGTGCAACAATATGCATTCATTTATTATTTTAAGTTACATGTGTAGTTGAGAATGTGCAGTGAAAAAAAAATTTAAAAAAAAAACCTAGATGACCTTGCTGGTATCGTGGCCTTAATTGGTGCATTGCCCTTGGTCACTTAGTGCAATATATCAATGATAAGGCTGTACAAGACTTGCATACTTTAAGGCATAGCCTCCAGCTCCTTATTGCACTATTCAATCAAAAACAATTCTGGTTGGCAAAATTAAAATTTGAATTCATCCTCACCCTTAACCATTTTTTTTCCTTATGTTTTGTTACTTAAAGCTTAGAGAGTGGCGAGCTTTAAAAGCAACAAGTCTTGCACACGTGTAAGGAGCATCGATATAAATAAACAACTGGATAGACTGCTTAACGCAGGGAAAATGAAGCCGTTGCCAGATGCCTTTGGTAGGATAAAAAATACGGATTGCCGAGGATTGAAAATAAAATTTTGCGTTGTACACAGCAGAAATGTCAATAGTAGACCTTAATTAGTAATAATGTGCAAAAAAATATATACTCTAGCATTTTACAAGGTTTTTCGCATTTCCATCCAACTATAAAAGTGAACTGTGATTGGTTAATCTTCCCACCAGCTTCGCAATCCCCGGCGCGTTTTTCTCTTTGCATTGACAATGGAGCAGTCTATCCAGTTGTTTATCTATATCGATGGTAAGGAGAGTCAAAAAAATATGCGCACCGACTTTTAATTCAACATTAAGAAATTGCAACACAAACTCACAAAATGTTAGAACTCAAGAAAATCTGGAATCTTTGTATTTTGGATAACCAATATACTATTAGTGTAACTCATTATAAATTAATTATGTATTTTATATTATTCAAGATACACAGTGGATTGTCATAAAAATGCTTAACAATAATTCAGCTATTGTAACTGGTGAACAATTAAATCCATATTAAACTAGTGTTTATCTTCTTATAATACTAAATACTTAAAAATTATCCCAAACTTTATAATGTAAAGAAACGTGATGAATAATCCAAGAAATTTTACTTTTAGTTGCAATCTAACGAAAGTATTGCTTTCGGTCAAAAAATATTTTCTATTTTATTGCATTTTAAATCTTTTGGAACATGCTGACTTAAAAAAGTAGTCTAGAATAACACCCGAGTCAGTATAACACCCGAACGGATTGACCTACGACGTTCACATTTTATGTACGGGTTAGTGGTGGTCATGGGAGCAGTCATTAAGGTTTTCGTCAAAATTGCGCAATGCGTATGTGCATAAGCTAGCTGTCCATTGACAAATTTATTTTTTTCCAGCAATAATCAAAAAACGGCTCGAACGATTTTGTTCAAAATCGCTGTAGCAATGCCTTTTAAGATGATGGCCACTTCCAAAATTTCCGAAGTGATTAAAGCGTATAAAGTCGAGAACAAAAAATGTTTTTAACACAGTGTTCTCTTCCCATTGATAAACGCCCATCATTCTTCTATGTTTCACTTACAAGAAAAGGCAATGTAATGTTTATCAAAAAACATACCTTTCTCATGGGTGGAATAAAAGCAGCTCAAGAACCATAAGGACTGACTTAGCTCCTATGCCTGTAGACTTTAGGCGGGTATAATGGAATGGCATTCACGCTTTTTAAGTGGCCATCTGAAAGGCATTACTTTCCATGGCGGTAGTAAATCTCACCCCAATTGTCCCAAATGTCAGTTTGAGCAGGCCTCTGCGGCACATACCCTAGGGTATCTTGGGTTGTCTCGTGATGGCCTGTTTGATCTTCCCTTATTTGTTTTTGATTTCTTGCAAGTGAATAATCTCGTGGATCTCGTTTATCCGAGGCTCTACTAAACTTCAACTTAACTTGACATCACTAGACGGTAGATCGTCGCAGTGCTCATAGGTATTTAATCCATTTTGGTGGCGTGAAAGCATAATGCTCGCCAAACCACAACCCTGTAGAGAACAAAAGGCTATAAGGTTTGTTGAGAATTATGTCTTCACTCCGATTAAAATGGATTAATTGCCTATGAGCACGGTGAAGATCTATCTTCTATACTAAACTTCAACTTAACTAGACATCACTTAGACGATAGATCGTCACAGTGCTCATAGGTATTTAATCCATTTTGGCGGCGTGAAAGCATATCGTTCGCCAAACCACAACCCTATAGAGAACAAAAGGCTATAAGGTTTGGCGAGAATTATGTCTTCAGTCCGCCAAAATGGATTAAATACCTATGAGCACTGTCACGATCTACCGTCTAAGTGATGTCTAGTTAAGTTGAAGTTTAGTATAGTGATGTCAAGTTAAGTTGGAGTTTAGTATAGATATGGTGATTAGAAACAACAAAAATATCGCCAACTTCGCAGAATTTTTTTTTTCTAGTGCAATAATTGCTGCCAAAAATATAACCGAACACCATTTTTTTAGCTAATCAAAATATGAGAAAGAAAACGATTAAATACACCTAACCCTGACAAATTTAAATACTGTGACCAGTATTATGTGTAATTCAAAGTTGTACGATGTTCCACGCCCATAGCTTTCTAAGGAATTATGAGACACCACATGTTGGTAATTCAATGTTTATAAGAGTCATCCATTTTCCAATTCAATAAGTTATATGTAATATGACTATATACATTATATATTACATATATCAATAAGTTATATGTAATATATAATGTAATATAATGTATTGTAATATATTTCAAAGAAACATTCGCACACTTTTTTAATATATGGGAATGTGGAACATCTAAAACAATGGTCTTTAAAACTGTATACTTATATGTGTTATTTAACCTTTAACTGCTGTATGCGGTCTGACAGATCACGATTTATTTTTTTGCGGAATCTTTCCACCCTCTAAAATATTTCATCTTTGATTTTTTTTATTAATTTTTCTGATACTATGTTTCTTAAATTTTAAACTGATGTTCACCAATTTGCTTGACGCAGTATGAACCAAGTGTTGCCCTTGCGCCAAAATTATCAAACCACCCAATCACAGCAGTTAAAGGTTAATATATACTTGGGAATATATAGTTATTAAAATAGATACTTGAAAAAGTGTGAAAACAATACTAAATACGCATCAATTTCCGCATTAATATTCTTATTAGATTTTTCCTGAAAACTGTAATAAAAAAAGTTTGATTTTTTTTATTAAATTTTCGAGATCCCGAAATCACCGCATGTAGATGCTAGTAACATTAAAAGCCTTATTAATTTACTCGGATAAGCACAAAACGTAAACAAACAGAATTTTATTTAAAAAAAGTATCATTGAATATTTTAAAAATTAAGCTGACTCGGCAGCGGTTATGAAGATTAGCTTTTTTTACTAAACTATTTGATCATGGGGATTTTCATGATTTTCATTGATTGTGTATAAACAAGATCTCCTTAAAAGAACTCTTGAAAAGTGATACCCCCCCCCCCCTCCCCACCAATCAGTTCTATCCTCCAGTTGCCCAGAGCCCAGATGCTGATTCAGAAAAAAAAAAAAAAAGAAAAAAAAACCTCGTAGCACTCAAGCCATAAAAAGTAAAACCCATTGTGGGGAAATAAGTTAATAAATTTAAACTATTAATTAAAACTTTCATTATGAATACGGCACTAAAAAGTTGTGTTCTGCAAGATCATCATATTAGCGAATACAAAAGTTAGAACTATTCTAAGCAAAATGAAAACAAAATCCAATTGCCAAATAACTAACATACAATTATAAAATACTTTATAAGTTATTTTTTTCAGTTCAATTTATCCTTTCAAAATTCAATTTGAAATTATATGGGATTACATGACTTTCATAGGATTATCTCCAATGAAGAGAACCACAAAGAGTTATCGTAACCTATCTTCCAAGTCGACAAATTAAGGGATTATTTTAATGATTCCTTACATTTAATTATAATTATTTAATTAAGTTTTAATTAGGGAACCTCGTTTTAGGAGACTTGTATTGAATTGCTCATACAATTAGTGTGCTTTCTACCGTTTTCTCAAATGAAAAGTAAAAATAATTCTACTTTCCAGTTAAGTAATCCGGCGTCACCTAAAGGTTGCTAGCATATTTTTTTTAACTTAAACTTGAAAAAGTCTTCCAGAAGTTTTGAAGGAATCTAAACAAAAAATTACTAATTTGGTAAAAAAGTCCCTACTAAGTTGTCAATTTAAAAAAGTAGGGAAACTGAAATAGCTTCATACTATTCCACATGATAGTCACATTATTATATAAAAAAAAAAAAAAAAAAAAAAAAAAAAAAAAAAAAAAAAAAAAAAAAAAGCTCAGTTCCAAACAGTTACATTTAAGTACTGTTGCCATTCCTTACAAAATAACTAATATATGTAAAAAAAATACTATTATATTTTATCAAACATTGTCATTTAAAATGAATGTCTCTTAGAAATATATTTTTTACTTTTCCCTCTAAAACGAAATTAAACATTTTATACGTAGTGCTTTAAAGAAAATTAATTACAACTATAAAACTATATAGAACAATTTTCAATAAGAGCGTGTTGTTTGAAAGCTTCGGAATTGCAGGACGTTCTAAAACAATTTTTTTTTCCTCAATAGTGATTTATGCCTTCTATACTAAACTCCAACTTAACTTGACATCACTAGACGATAGATCTTCACCGTGCTCATAGGCAATTAATCCATTTTAGCGGAGTGAAGACATAATTCTCGCCAAACCTTATAGCCTTTTGTTCTCTACAGGGTTGTGGTTTGGCGAACATTATGTTTTCACGCCGCCAAAATGGACTAAATACCTATGAGCACTGTGACGATCTACCGTCTAATGATGTCAAGTTAAGCTGAAGTTAAGTATAGTAAGTAATAGCACTTCTTCTTCAAATTTAGATTGTTTCAAACAGTTTCAATAAACTGATAAATAATTTGCTAACCAATTATATAAAAAAAAAAAATTAAAAAGTAAATGAAAGTTTTTATTCTGACGCTATTTAATTGTTACGTACGCTCATCGCTGTACCCCAAAAAATGAAAATAGTTTAACATATACTAAGATAGCAATTTTTTTATTAGTTCTATTCTTTTTATATTTAAGGTTGTGCGGCACCTCCATTGGAGCCTATGTTAAATTCAACAACTTTCAGAAAACTTTTGGGGGCATCTCATTTAATAACCGATTCTTTAATCATTATGTAACTTTCACTGTAAAATATTTGGATACATATGAATACTTTAAAATGGGATTTTTATTATTTCTTAAATATTAAAATAATTTTGACTTTCTAAAAATATGTTTATTTTTTTTTTTTTTTTTTTTAACTAATTTTTTTTTTATTTTTAGTCTAGTTATATATATTTTTTTTTTAAATATGCTATTAACTATTTATTCCTTGTGTTAAAGTACTTAAATACATTAGAGAAACAGGTATAAAAAATTTCAAGCATTTATATAGACATAATAAAACGGCATTTTGAGAAATTCGGCTTTGAAGTCCAAAAAATACATTAAATACCTACATTTTATTTACTTCAAAAAGTCATTAAAAATACTTCAAAATAAAATATAATTGCAAATAAGACATCATTTTAAAGAGAAGAATTAAAATTTTAATAAATAAATAATAAACTCAAAATTAATAATCTGGAAAATTTTTATTCGACGAACCCCCTAAATACATATATCAATAGTCAAACTATTCGAGTTAAAATCTGTGCACAAAAAGTAAAACCATTGAAATTATTGAAAAAGGAAGGAAGTCTTATAAACTCTTAGAAGATAAGGGAAAGAAGTATACGACCTTTTCAAAATAATTCAACTGGGGTTGAGTTCTCACATAATAATCTTCCATCCACAAGACACCGTTAGCAGACATGATTTATGTGTTTAATAGATAATTAGACGACAGCTATGTGTGATAATATAGACAGCTTTATTAGCATTTCGGAAATCAGTTAGAAAGATTGAAGATGATGTTGGGAGATTTTTCCTACACTTTGACGTGTTTAAATGTTTATTAAAAGTATTAGGAAGATATTATTTTTTTCTCTTGATTCTTCGAACCGTAAAAATCATTAGAACTTGATTCCGTCTTCTTGCGTTTGATCATCGTAATAAATTCCTTTTAACGAAACAATATAGATAACTGTCTTTTTGAAGGATAGAAGTAATAATTTGTATTAGTGGGATACGTCTGGAATTTTCAATTTTATTTATGCTTAGCTGAGTTACAATAAGTTTTAAAAGTAGATATAAAAAATTTTAAGTACGAAGAATGCAGTTGAGTTTCTAATTTCGGAAAGCTTCTATCTTAAATTTTTGGAATCCCACAGGAGATGAAAAAACTTATTTCAAATAGTTTGATCTTTTTTGTAACTGCCAGCTATTGTTACTTCATAAAATACTAAAATTGTTTCTTTGAATGTTAGTGTGTTGGGGGGAGGGGATGCAGATGTAACAATCTTCAGACATGAGTTCTTTTCGAAATACATCCATTTTAGAGAATTTAGATGGTTTTATCAATAAAACGGTATTATTAAAGAACGTTTGCTATTGAAAACAAAAAATTTAAATTCTAACTATTCTGCTTCTTATTTAAGATTTAATTTTAGAAAGTACTCTTTCTAGTTTCGGGGAAAATTTAATTTTAAAAATTGTAAACATGGTTTTGCAATGTCCTAATTTCACTTACAAATACATTTATCTCAAAATATCGTTTTTTGCAAACTTCGTGGTACCTTTTTTTTTATAATAAAAAATTATTTAAAAATATAGCGAATCAAAATTTTGTGGAAAATAAATCTCAAATCAATGTAACGGCAAATATATAGTAAAAATTTCATAATTATGACATTTTTGTTATACATTTATCGTATACCATGTATTAACTTTCCACAAAGTTTTAATTCCTTATATTTAAGACAATTATTTCTTATAAAAGCAATGTGATTCTCAGATATTTTTTTTTTTTTTTTTTTTCATTTGAAATTTTTTGGAAAAAAAAAAAAGCCGTCATACTGTCCAAATGTTAGCTTCATGTTATTATAGAAGATTTACATAATGCTCAGAAAAAAAATATATAAAATTCCTGTGCTTTAGTTATTTAGAAAAGGTACATAGAAAATTTTCCTTTCAATAGCCTTTTTTTAGCGGTATGGGGCCTACCGAACACTCTTATCTAAGAATTGAAAACCGAAAATTCTTTTACCGAAAATTCCTTTTGGGTGTCTACCTATGATGCTAGAGAGAACGTAAAATATTTTAAAACGTCACGATTTTTTTTCGGTTAAGGGAGAGGGGAAGGTACTATTATACCTAGCTATAAATTCTAAAACAACGGACACTAAAAAGTACTTAAAAATGCGTTTTAAAAAAATCTAAGATGAACCTTTTTCGAATTTTGCGAATCAATATAAATGTTTCTAAAAATAATCAAAATAGACCTTGAGCGTTGGCTGTATTATTTCCAAGGGGAATGTAAATCAACTTAAATTTTGTTCGAATAATCAATTTTTTTTTTTTTTTTTTTTTTTTTTTTTTTAAATTAAATTTTAATAAAATAATAATATTGGTATATTTTTATTTTGCTCAAATGAATAACTTAAAATCTGTATTACATGACGCACAGCCTTTTTCAAATCCTTTATATTAACTTCGATTTTGTGTGTGTGTGGGGGGGGGGGGGGGTGGCTGGGTATGTCGATGGCGGGCAAATCTGCGAAGGTCTAATTAACTCCCTTGCCGTCATCCAATCGGGCTGAAACTTGGCAGATAGGTTCGATGTCGATGAAAATGCTTTCTATCAAATTTTGGGAGCTGTCACTGTCACTAAAATGTGGCTTTAACAGGATACTAATAAATCAACTTGCCGTCATCCAATAGCTCTAAAATAGCCTTTCTCCGATCATTGAAGAAACTTTTTCCTGTTGCCAAAATCGTTTTAATTAATAAATAATTGAATAATAAAACTGTTTTAATCGGAATAAATAAAAGGTATTAGGATGTGAGTTCATAAACTCACATTCATTTTTAATGGATAAATTTTGAGCAGTAGTTTATCGCATATTTTGCTGATATATAGATGTTTTTAATAATTAAAATTAATATTTAAAATATCTAATATTAAAATGTCAACAGCAAGCACAAGTTAGCAACTGAAATGGCGCTTTGTTAATGAATATAAAAATTGGCAATACATATAAAGGATTTATATTCAAAACTTTTTTATGGGTTTTATGGGTTTTTTATATTCTGTGAATTTACTAATTTTGTATGTATATTTTTCAAAAATCAGAATGGGGGAGGGATGCATGTTTTCGCTCCTTGGCAATGCATATCGATGAGATATAAAACAAAAAATATATTTAACTGAGGTATTACGATAAACAAAATTTTTCAAAGTTTGGGTAAACATCGAAACAAAGTATATGTCAATAAACTTTGTTTTTGTTGATCTGCACTCTCCCCCCCCCCCCTCACTATTTCTATTACAACAAACGAAAAGGTTAAAATGTATTCTATGTAAAGATAATTAGACTGTGGAAATAATCCACAAAATAAACATAACAAATCATAATTTGGTAGTAGAGTATTCAATCGATTAATCGAAGCAAATTATTTTTTTTATAAAACTTAGAAAAACCTAATTTATTCCTGATAAGCTTTGTTATATAATTAGAAAAATATATTACAAAGCTTATAAAAAATAAATACTCTATAAAGGAGACTTTTTGCTTTTTTATAAAAATAAAAGCAGAAAAATAAGTTGTTTCGAAGTACCTGCAGCATATCACTGAATGTAAGAATTATCCAAGTGGAAGATATTATTTGTTTTTGAAATAGGTGTGGTAGAACATAGTACAACTTTCAGTTACACTTTACTATATACTGAAATGGATTGGTGTTATTTACCGTTTTTATATTTTCATCATTCATTTAGAAAAAATGGCCAGTTTGGCGGTAATTCTTATAAGGACCTTTTTAAAAAATTCGCCGCCAAAATGGCGATTGATATCTTTTTCGATAATTCTTACCTTTTACTTTTTTGGAAGTGAAACAGAGGAGAGGAGAAGAACGGTCGTTGATGAACGATGCTCTAGGGAAGAGACATTCGTTTTCAACTTTTCATGTCGTTATAGTATTTTTACTTGAATTTACGAGGTAGGGATGTTTAGAACACCTTAAAGGGCATTACAACAGCGATTTTGATCAAAATCGTTAGAGTCGTTTTCTAGCCAATTTCTGAAAAGACATGATTTCTTCAATGGGCATCTACCTTGTGTGCATGCGTAATTTGACGAAAACCTTAATGGTAGGTCCCATGACCACCACTAAACACATACACCAAATTTGAAAATCGTAGATCAATTCATTCGAGAGTTATGCTGACCACATACTCACAGATAGAAAATTTTTTCAAGACCGCATTTTTGAAACCAGGATGTTCCAAAACGCTGAGATATACAGAAACAAAAAAATCGATTTTTTTTTTTTTACTAAAAACAATACTTTCATTACTTTATGTCAACATATGAGTAATTAAAATTAAAGAAAACTTAACTTGAAATTTCTGATAACCACAATACAAAATATGAATTAATTTAAATTTGTATCTTGTAATTTAAAGACCATTTTCAAACTAAAAACAATCACACACTCGCTAACTTCAATTCATAAGAGAACTCCAGTTTTCGAAGAGAAAAGAACTCTTCTGAAGAACGGGGAGGACCAAACCTTGCTCCAGTTGAATCTTCTTAATCGAGGTTTCCCTCAAATTAAGGTTCTAAAAAGACGCGTGAAGATTGAATATTTTATTTATCAAAACAGAAATAATTATGCTTGAAAATCGCAATTGGATTGAAAAGCAACGGGAATCCTGGCCTGTATAACCTGTTTGACGATATTTTTTTCCTGCAGTTTTTATCCGGCAAAGATTCATATTTCTTTTTTTTTTAAAGCTCAAATATCATAACGTGGCGGGTCTGCAAAAGCTTCTTTCTCGTAATTAAGTTAATGGAGTTGAGGGGGAGGGGGAGAGATTGTTTTGTTTGGTTTTAATTATTTGTCAATAAACCCGTTTTGGTGAGGAAAAAACATTTAAGGAGATCCCCTCGAGTTTCAATGTCCTTATTTTGGTAATATTGAAATAACACGCATATAAGGAACATTTTCTAAAATCCCAATTATCCAACATCTTATATACTTAAATTACATTAAAAGACATACTTAAAAAACGTTAAGGAGACGACTCCCTCAAGATTCAATGTCCCTATCTTGGTAATATTGAAATAACACTCATGTAAGGAACATTTTCTAAAATCTCATTTATCCAACATCTTATATACTTAAAATACATTAAAAGACATACTTAAAAAACGTTAAGGAGACCGACTCCCTCAAGATTCAATGTCCTTATCTTGGTAATATTGAAATAACACTCATGTAAGGAACATTTTCAAAAATCCCAATTATCCAACTTCTTATATACTTAAAATACATTAAAAGACATACTTAAAAAACGTTAAGGAGACGACTCCCTCAAGATTCAATGTCCTTATCTTGGTAATATTGAAATAACACTCATATAAGGAACATTTTCTAAAATCCCAATTATCCAATTTCTTTTACACTTAAAATACAGTAAAAAATATAATTAAAAGACATAATTAAAAGGAGACTCTAGAGTTTCAATGTTCTTATTTTGATAATATTAAAATAACACGTATATGTCGCAGGGAGACGATAAAAACGGAAATTTGATCAAATCTCTAAGATCAATTCACAGAAGATGTTAAAATTACAACTCTGTGGGGTGATTTCCCTAAAGAAAGTAAGTAATTTGATCAAATCCCTAAGATCAGTTCACAGAAGATGTTAAAATTACAATTATGTGGGGGGGGGGGATTTCCCTAAAAAAAGTAAGTTATTTGATAAAATCCCTAAGATCAATTCACGGAAGATGTTAAAATTACAATTATGTGGGGTGATTTCCCTAAAGAAAGTAAGTGATTTGATCAAATCTCTAAGATCAATTCACAGAAGATGTTAAAATTACAATTATGTGGGGTGATTTCCCTAAAGAAAGTAAGTGATTTGATCAAATCTCTAAGATCAATTCACAGAAGATGTTAAAATTACAATTATGTGGGGTGATTTCCCTAAAGAAAGTAAGTGATTTGATCAAATCTCTAAGATCAATTCACAGAAGATGTTAAAATTACAATTATGTGGGGTGATTTCCCTAAAGAAAGTAAGTGATTTGATCAAATCTCTAAGATCAATTCACAGAAGATGTTAAAATTACAACTCTGTGGGAAAACCCCTAAGTCCCAACTCCTAAGAGCAGCTCCTAAATCCCCCCCCCCCCCCCAACTCTCCCTAAAGAAAGTAAGTGACTTGATTAAATCCATTCTGTTTTAGTGAAAAGATGAATAATGTTGTTTAGATATTATTAAAAGTATTTATTTAGTAAACCATGCATTATTAAAAGTAGAGAAGGTAATACAACAATAGTCATTGAAACACAAATTATTTTTTCGAAAAAAGAAATAGGAGCTTAAGCTGATATTTTTAAAAACAAAATTATATTTTTTAGTGAATGTAATTAATAAATAATAATGTTCATTCATTTATATTAAAACACTTTGTTGATTTGCGGCATCTCGAGTCATCAAAGAACGTTACTTTTTTTACAGACACATCCTTTTGTTTTACGTTGTTTATTTTGGATCGTACACCAGGAACACTCCTTAAATCCTTGACCTCCTTATAAAAGAGTACTTTTCCTAAAATCTCACGCTGACTTAGGTTAGTTTGTGGAACTGATTCGGTAAATGTTGTAGTGGTTATTTGAAGAGCGTTTCTAGGTAGCCAATCTTTTATAATTCCAACTGCGGTTCCAATTTAGTATAAATTATTTTTTACGTTGAATACGTTCCCCACAATGTTGTTATTTCATTCCACGGTCGCTGGAGGAGAAACGGTGAGGTAAAGGGGAGTGGTAACAAGCGAAACATAGAGCAAAGTGAGGCCTGACTTATTTATTTCATCTTTTCACTAAAACAGTTAAGGGATTTGATCACATCGCTTACTTTCTTAGAGAAATCAGCCCACAGATTTGTAATTTTAGCATCTACCATGAAGTGATCATCTATCTGAAGGATTTGAGCAAATCTCCGTTTTCGTCAATTCCCTGCGACATATGTAGGGAACATTTTCTAAAATCCCAGTTATCCAATTTCTAATGTTCTTAAAATATTTAATATGCAGTGCACACTCTACTAATATCCAATCTACGACCATCGATATAGATAAACAACTGGATAGACTGCTCCATTGTAAATGCAAAGAGAAAAACGCGCCGGGGATTGCGAAGCTGGTGGGAAGATTAACCAATCACAGGTCACTTTTATAGTTGGATAGAAATGCGAAAAACCTTGTAAATTGCTAGAGTATATATATTTTTTGCACATTATTACTAATTACTAATTATTAAATTATTACTAATAACATCGTAAGTCAATTTGTTCGAGAGTTATGCTGACCACATACACTCAAACAGATATTTTTTCTAGATCGCTTTTTTGAAATCAGGATGTTCCAAAACGTGGAGAAATACATAAAAAATCGAAAATATTTTTTTGACCGAATGCTTTATTTTCACTACCCTATGTATACGTATGGGTAATTAAAAGTAAAAAACGAAGAGTTTCTGTAAAAAAAGTTTTTTAAAAAAATGTTCCTTTTTATACGTGTTATTATAACATTTACGAAATATGGAAAATGAAACGTATAAGACTCCCCTTTAAGTAACCCATTAACAAGCGATGTTTGGCAAGAAAACTTTTCAATCAACATTTTAGGCTGTCGTTTTTTTCTTTGCTATTAAATTGCGATTGTAATTCCACTTAGTGTTTTTTAAAAATCTTAAAAAAAAAAAAAATAATGTTCCAAAAAATCCGAAAAATTCCAAATATACCTTAAATGATCTAAATAAACAAGGTAAAAGTTAAAAATAATACCAGTTTATCCTGTTCAAAGTGGTCTTTAATGAGTTAATAGACATAATGCAAATACGTGTTTGACAAATCAAGTAGAAATAAAGATACGTTACTTTACTAAACCCGTAACTATAAGTTCCAGTTAGCCTCTCAAGTGCCTTGTGTACTGAACCCGTATATTGGAGGTAATAAATATTCCAAATAGCTTCGGCGAAGTTAGAAAAAGAGGTAAATTGCCAAAAGAAGAAAGGAAAAAAAAACTAAATTTCCGTTCAAGCTTTTTTCACAAATCACGTTGGAATTAGTTCTAATTTCGTGGAGCTTCCCACTTGGTTTATCTAGAATGAATATAGCTCTAGTTAATCCAGTGAATAAAATAACTTTTATTAGTATAACACATAAAAACAAAGATTGCAATATAAATCCTATATATATGCATAGCCAATTTTTATATTCATTTACAAATCGCCGCTTCTGTTGTCAGCCTGTGCTTGGTGTTTGCTTCTAACTATAAATATTAAAAGCATCTCTATCAGCAAAATATACTTCAAATTACGCTTCGAAATTTATTTATTTAAAATGAATTTGAATTTAAGCACTTACGTTCAAATACAGTAGAATCTCGATTAACCGACCTAATTCGGACCAAAGGTAGGTCGGTTAAGCGAAAATTCCGGATAAAAGAGAGTCGTAATAAACAATAAAAAGTAAATGATTTTCGTTTATTGAATACAGGACAATTAATGTTTTTTAATGACATAATTGTTGGAAATGAGTTTTTGTGGTCGTAATCTTGATAATCTTTGTTTCGCTTCTCTATCCCGGAGTCTTTTTGAAGGCAATAGTTCAGTTTGATCTGCATCCGAAGGTTGCTCTAACCATGTCAGTTCTTTAGAAAAACAGTCGAAAGCCTCACCATTACTTATGTAACTTTAGAACAAGGGAAAAGATTCCGGTTTAAAAAGGAGCAAATGATTTATTACTCATTTTGGGAGATTTTTGATGTCGACTAAATGATTGCCGGTTAACAGAGAGTTCCGGATAAAGGAGGGACGGTTAATCGAGGTTCTACTGTATATCTTATTTATTCCAGTTAAAACAATTTTGGCAACAGGGAAAGAGTTTCATTAACCCTTTGCACTTCAGGCCTTTTTCGCGCGGAGGAATCAGCAACTCGAGGCATTTTAGGTTAGGCTGGTGTTTATAGATTTGATACATAGAAACTAAACACAGTCATTGGCCTTGCATCGAATTTCCGCATCACACCTAATGGTCCTCTCGTGGTTTGGCATCCAATCGTGTGGCGCCTGAGAGGCGCCACTGTAGTGCAAAGGGTTAAAAATCGGTTCAAATTCTTCCACTTACAGCGTTACTACACAACACCACAACGTTCAGTTGACTGGATCACTTTCCTTATGATAAATGTATGCATTCACGTCCAGTTATCTTTCATTTATTCTGATTACAATAATTTTGGCGACAGGAAAAAAGTTTCAACTGTGATCGGTTAGATGGGATTTATTGGTATTCCAAAATGATTATAGAACCGAGTATAAAAGCGAGATTTTAGCGACAGTGACAGCCCCCAAAACTTGATAGAATGCATTGTCAACGACATCGAATCAATCTGTTAAGTTTCAACCCGGCAGCCATACACGCACAAACGAAATTGAAGTTGATATACAGGATTCAATAATGTGAAGTTAATAATGTGTGGTATAGCTCACTGCCAATTTGTCAACTTTGATTGTGAGTATATTATTCAGTTTCCAAATGTGAACGCCACTTTTTTTAAATCCCAATATTCCCCCCCCCCCCCCTCCCCTTCAAATACTAATAAAAAAATACCTAATGTAAATGTTATGGGCAGTGTATGAAATCCGGCATTCTATAAAATTCCTAGGTATTCTATAAGTGAAAATGCTGAGGCAGTCTGTGGAATGCGGAGTTTTTTTAGGCAAGATATGGAATAAGATAATTATTATATACTTTTCCTAGGCATTGCATAGCGTACTTAAGAATTCTATGGAATGACAAATGCTATTTAGGCAAAGTTTGAAATAAAGGGCCATGATAATGCTAGAATTTATTAAAACGTTCATTACACTAAAATACAGTTGTTGTTTTGATAAAATAAAAAATATTATTATCTCCCCCAAAAAAAAACTAGGCTTTGTAAATAAACCCATCAAGTAAAATGGTCAGCTAGAAAAAACTGTGAAATCTAATGTTCGCCACCAGGCAGGCGCATTTAATTTCATTGGGGTACTTGTGCACAATGAAATAAATTGGGATTATTTGCCCCCCCCCCCCCCCCCATAGGCTTGGTAGGTTAGAGATTTTATAGAATTAATCTCAATTCAGTGCAATGGATGCAATGTAGCTCAAATATATGAAATGAGATTATTTCCAAATAACTCTATACTAAACTTCAACTTAACTAGACATCACTTAGACGGTAGATCGTGACAGTGCTCATAGGTATTTAATCCATTTTGGTGGCGTGAAAGCATAATGTTCGCCAAACCACAACCCTGTAGAGAACAAAAGGCTATAAGGTTTGGCGAGAATTATGTCTTCACTCCGCCAAAGTGGATTAAATACCTATGAGCACTGTCACGATCTACCGTCTAAGTGATGTCTAGTTAAGTTGAAGTTTAGTATAGCCTGCTAAGCTATGATTGTCTTGGACGGTTCCTCTAAATAACCCTTTAGTCCATTGTGTACAAGTACCCCAAAGAAATTAAACGCGACCGCTATGCGGAAAACATTAGATTTCATAACTTTTTCTAGCTGACCATTTTACTTTTGAGGTTTTTTTTTTTACTCTCATTTATATAGTATTTACAATAAATATTGCTAGATAAACAAACGAGAACGATATTTTCCTTTTGAAATAGAGATAAAAAAATAAGTAACGTTTTATTACTCTATTGGTGGATTATATCTGGGATTTTCAATTACAGTTCTGATTGCGTCTTAAAACTGAAGTTTTAGAGGTATATATAAACTAGAGTAATGAAATGAAATAGATATCCCATACAAAAGAAATAATGGGATATCTATGATGATAATAATAATAATAATAATATTTAAATTTGAAACCAATTTCCAGTCTGAAATTTGCGAGAAAGGGTTTTGGGATTTTCTTCCCACCACACCTCAACAATCGTATTTATTAAAGTATAATTTATTAAAAAAAGAATGTTAAAAGAGGGTGGAGGAGGATAGGTAAGCATATTTTTCAACCTCATCCTTACCATAACGAAAAAAAAAAAAAAAAAAAAAAACCTATAAATAAATAAATATTAAGTATATTGCATTGCTGTATAATGCTATATATATATGCAGTGCAGTATAACTAAATCTATCCACATTTCATCGATGTTTGATTAAACAAAGATATTATAAATAACCATGAGTTGTTTGTTGTAAAATATTTAACCTTTATTTAAAATGAATATGGAAAGTTTAAAGGAGGAAGCACCGCACATGTCGAGATGAAACGGATTTATGAATAGTGTGTCCCTTGATAGAAATTCTTGACAAGAGACAAATAGATGTTTTGTGATTGAATCATCCATAATAAACATCATCTGTTTTTACGCTATTTAAATTTTTAACGTTGAATGCCTGTCACAAAGCATTACTTAAAAGTTAATATCTTTGAGGACAAGTCCACTTTAACACCTTGACCCTACGTATAAAAACAATTTTGTGTAAAAATATGGTTCAGGGATTTAGCTGAGTTTTCTATATAATAATTGGACCAAACGGTATAGTGGTTAGCGTGCTAGCTTCTAGACCGCGAGGTTGTGGTTTCGAGTCCCGTGTTAGGCATGGGTGTTAGTAAATGTATGTTGGCTTGTCTAATGACAAAAGTTTCGACGCATTATAGCCCTCGTGTTGCTGACGGCGCCAGATAATCTGAATACAACCAACCATATAATAATTGCCTGATTTTCTAATAATTTATTTTCATACAATGAGTGATGGAGGTTATGGAAAATAAAAATGGATAGCATATGCAATTGTTAAGGGTTTTTATTGCTACTGTCAATATCTCCTCTAGGTCTCAGCCTCTGTAAATCCACTTATTACATGCTCCGTGATATTTGTGTATTTGTCCGCTATAAGATTGAATAGTCTTTTTTTTTTCTCCTAAACAAACTTTATCCGGCACTTAAGGGAATTTACTACAGGCGTTCTTGTATACCCTGCGTTTGTCTCGTCCGATATTTTCTTCTTATAAAGGGTGTTATTTGCAATGACAACAAAAATATTATTTTAGGAACTTTCTGAATGAAGCATTCTTGAGTTTGGAGATTGAATGATCGTTTAAACTTTTTTTTTATTATTATTATTTGGTAGTAGCCGTATAATAATTCTAACACATATAAGAATTTTTAATTTACTACTGGTGTTTTTTATTCAGTTTCATAATACGATTTATTTATTTATTTAGTGTAATTTGTGAACTTTTCTTGCTGACGTATATTTATCTGTCAAAATGGCGAACTCTCAGGGAGTTGCTCCTTTTTAATTTGTTACTTTTTAATTTTATTTTTTTTTAATTTTTTTTTTTTTTTTTAATTTGTCGAGCAATTATTTTATTTTTTATTTTTTTTTTAGAAGTAATGTTTGGGATAATCTATCCAAAATTGTACAGGTTGTGTGTTGTTTTTCTATATCCCAAAGCAGGTATATTGAAGAAGTGATTTTAATAATAAATGTACCGATATACAGGGTGATTATAATTAAAGATCAATTTTCAAAAAGCTGTAAAAAAAAGAAGCACTGGTCAGAATGACCTGAAATTTGACCTAAATATATGCGAAGAAGCGGTAAGTGGTATAGCAAAAGAAAAAAATAGTTCAAAAAAGTTTTTTTTTTTTTTTTTTTTTTTTCTTATTGTAAACCCTTTCCTCTTTCATCGTGTATATTCAGGTCGAATTTCAGGTCTTTCTGACCAGTGGTTTAGTTATAAACACTGTAATAACCTGTATTTCATGAATATGTATTTTTAGACTACAGGTCAAGTGAAAAAATTTTACGATGTATAGCTAAAAATATATTATTTAGTACAATTTAGTGTGTGAACGAAGAATTTTTTTTCAAATCTTAATTATAATTCAATAGGTTTTGAAAATATTTTTCTTCTTCTTCTTCTTCCTCCTCTTCTTCTTCTTCTTTTTCCTCCTCCTCTTCTTCCTCCTCTTCTTCCTCCTCTTCTTTCTCCTCTTCTTTCTCTTCCTCTTTCTTTTTCTTTTATTTTTATTTTTCTTCTTCTTTTTCTTTCTTTTTCTTCTTTTTTCTTTTTCTTTTTCTTCGTACTTCATGATTATGCATTTTTAGACAACAGGTCAAGTGAAAAAATTTTACGATGTATAACTAAAAATATATTATTTAGTACAATTCAGTATGTGAAAAAAGAAATTTTTTCCAAATCTTAATTATAATTCAACAGTTTTCGAAAATAGTTTTTTTTTTTTTTTAATTATTATTATTATTATTGCATATCTTTTTCCTCTCCTTCTCGTATATTTAGGCCGAATTTCCTGACCAGAGGTTTAGTTATAAACACTGTTATAACCTGTAACTTATGAATATCTATTTTTAGGTCAAGTGACAAATTTTTACGATGTATAGCTAAAATATATATTATTTAGTACAATTCAGTGTGGGAAAGAAGAAATTTTTTTCAAATCTTGATTGTAATTCCATAGGTTTTAAAAATAGCTTTTATTATTATTATTGTATACCCTTTCCCTCTCATTCACGTATATTCAGGCCGAATTTCAGGTTTTTCTGACCAGAGGTTTAGTTATAAACACGGGTAATAACCAATACTTCATGAATGCTTATTTATAGACAACAGGTCAAATGACAAATGATGTACAGCTAAAAATATATCATTTTGTACAATTCAGTGTTCGGAAGAATCAATGTAACCTGTATTTCCTTATACATAAATCATTCACCTGCGTGCGCAATTCATAAACGAATTATACTGCTTGCATCATTCGATTATGAAGAGGTTATAGGAAGCAACTGGAAAAAAAAAGTATTTTATTTCCTGTCATAAAATGCGTTTGCAATTCGTAATCGTGATTGATAGCAACAGAAATAATTCTCAACAAACAATTATAATATGTTCACCAAATATATTATTCCACGTACCATATCTTCCGCCGTTATAAGTAGGGCATACAGTTCTCGGTAAAAAATCAGGCAAAAACTAACCACTGAAGAATACAATTGGATATAAAGTATAATAAAAATCGTAAAACCAAACAGGAAGATGTGATAAAGATGTATATAAAAAAGAAAAAAAATAAGAAAGACTAATTTGACTCAATGGTGTATAGGTTTTATACTGGTGTCACGCGAATATATTCATCTTAAGAGAAGAGAACCGTCAGACTCTCCTCTCCCCTTAAACCTATTGCTTTATTTCTTTTTGGAAACAATATCTGCCCCAAGGCTGTAACTAGACTCTTATTTCGGAAGAGGGGGGGGGGGGGAGGAGTTTAAAATTTGTTAACTTTTTACACAGTAAGGAAAAAATTATGAAAAAACAATTAGTCAATTCCCTTTGTTTTGATACGTTAAGCTGTAGGTCTTGGCCTGATTAGCCTTTATTGTGCAGAAAAATAGATGGTTGAGCGTACAAACCAAACCCTTTGTTTTTATTACAAAGTTCAAAATCATATGCCTTAGTAGTTTAATGTAGGTAGCTTAATGTATTATAATGATGGGAACATTTTCTGGAGGGGTGAACCTGTAACCTCCCCCCCCCCCCCACTCCCGGATACAACCTTGACTGTCCACGTATTGCTTTAAAACATTTTTTTCCCCTAGTATAACAACAGTAATCAAACATCATTAAAGAAATGTGAAGTAACTAAATTTCCCTTTCATAGTTTTTATTTATTATTATTATTATTATTATTATTTAATTTTTTAGTTTTTATAATCTAGCTTTTAAGAACTTTTTTAAAGTATTATTAAAAAAAAAAAACTCCCACCTATGTTCCATTTAAGGGATTGGTACCCTTATAACCATTTTTTTTTTAAATTTAAGCCTTTAAAATTATAATTTTAATATATTTGGCAGTATTACAAAGCAATAACTGTATTTTTTTTTTTTTTTTTTTAAATTCACAAAATGATCTAAATTTTTAATTAAAAAAAATCTGAAAATTTCGAATTCTATCTTCTTTTTCCTTTTTCAATATTTTCCCTGCTTTTTTTTTTATTATTATTATTATTTTTTTAATAAAAATGCCCCTAATAGTATACTCTAAGCTATTAGGCATCGGATTTTGAACAAGTAAAATAGTTTTAGAGAAAGCAATAAAAACTATACCTATAAGTAAAAAAATCGTAAAAAAAGGATATTTTTCAGCATTTAAATTTATGTAAAAAAAGTTAATATTTTATTCAAAAATCCATGCCTTTTTTTTTTTTGGTCAAATAGATCTTTAGAATGACACAAAAAAATTCAAGTTGTTTCATTGATATTTACTGAAATTTTAGTATTTTGAGTAAGATGGGAATTCCAAAAAACGCGAACTGAGAAAAATGCTTTCGAAAAATCGAAGGGGTTTTTGCAACTAAACTAAATTCTTTATATAAATATAATTTTTACGCAGTTGCAGTTATCAGATCAGCTCAAATACTTGTCATAATAAGGAGAAGCTTTCAAAGTTTATAAACACGCAAAAAATAGAAAATCGATATTTTTTTTTTTTTTTTTTTTTTTTTTTTTTTTTTTGAAAACAAGGGGTACCAAGTTCCCTTAAAATTATTCAATTATGTTTTATTGCTGTCGTTAAACTTGGTGTGCAAATTCGTATGCTTTAAAGTAATGCGTGGGTAGATGATAAGGGTAAAAAATTAAGTATTAAGTCCATGGGAAAGGGGCAGACAGACGATAGCTGTGCGTTATCTTTGGTCAGGAAACAAGAAAAAATCATATTTTTTAATACAATAAACACATATTTTTAACATTTTCCTGGTGATAGAATAAATACAATACCACAACAACACCCTCCTTTTCCCCTAACCCCTTTCGAAAAATGTCCCAATGCAAACCGCGTGAGACCAGTTTTAATTATGTATAATGAAAGAAAAATTAGTCCAAACCTACTTACGTTTAAAATTTCAAAATTCCAAGTTTATTTGTAGTCACTTTGTTAAAGAAAAAAATATATTAAAAGCTAATTAAAAAAAAAACTCATTAAAATTTGAACATTCCTTTTGTCAAAAGTATAATTAGAAGGCCAAAACTACGTATGTTTAAAAATTCACAGAGTTATACGCTTATAGGAAGCATCTTTGTACAAAAATTGAAACCTCAAAAAATAATTTAAAAAAACTCATTAAAATTTTAACATTTTGTTTATCAAAAGCGCAATTAGGAAGACAAAATTACTTTTGTTTAAAATTTCAAAATTTTACAGATATTGGAAATCTCTTTCTATTAAAGCGACAGGGATAGAACCACAAACAGACTCTGTTTTATTATTATGGATATCCCATTATTTATAAAATACTTCCTCCATTTTATATGTACCTTTAAAACTTCAATTCTAAGACACAAATAGAACTGAAATTGAAAATCCCAGATGGTAATCCACCATACTTATTTTCCTATTTATACTTCAAAAGGAAAACATCGTTCTTGTTTGTTTGCCTACCAAAATCTATTCTAAAACCCAATATAAATGAGAGTCAAACTGACTACTAAACACATTTATGGTTAAGGATTCCGAACTAAATCTTTTTGTTTACTCAACCGCTTTTATTAAAGTATTCTCACTCATATAAAAATTAGAAAAGCCCTTACATAGTAGTTCCAATATCACTCTAACACGTATCCGAAGTTCTAATTATCTGTCCATATTATCTCAACTCCTAACTAATTATCCTTAAATACATAAATCATGTCTGTTAGGTCGTCTGGCGGATGGAAGATTAAATTTTAACTTATCATCAGTTGAAGAATTTTGAAGCATAACTCTCGTCTCGTCTAACTCACTCGTTTGTCGTCTGCCTCCCCCCCCCCCCCCTTATCTGGAATATAATTAATTCTTTATAAGACTTTCCACTCTTGCTTGTTACTTGAAATCCGTCAAAATTAATTATCACACTTTAAATGGCGTTTATTTTCTTTAACTTTTAGCAGAAAATTAAGTATTCAGTGTCGCCATTTTTTGTTGAATTTAATTATACTAACCATTTAGGATCATTATAACGTTTTTTTTTTTTTTGTTTTTTTTTCCCTGGCACACTTTAATTGGATACCTGAACTATTTTGTTATCGGTTTCGTCAAATAAAAGTCGCAAACAGTTCAATTTAATTTATCTTTCTAAAGTAATATATTTACTACTGTACTTTAAATTGTTACGTGGGATTACGAAACTAATCTTTGCTGTGGAGATCTTCTATGTTCGATTTGGTTGTTTGTATTCAGATTATCTGACACCGTCAGCAACACGAGGGCTATAATCCGCCGAAACATTCGTCATTATACAAGCCAACATACATTTACAAGCACCCATGCCTAACACGGGACTCGAACCCGCAACCTCGCGGTCTAGAAGCTAGAACGCTAACCACTATACCGTTTGGTCGGCAGTCTATGTTCGAATGTTTATTCTAAAACTAATGGCTATACTATTTGGCCGGGCCGAAAAAATCGAAGTATCTTGGATATTTTAGCGGTAGCGCGGGAAAGTTGTGGACTCTCATTATTAAAAATTGTGTAAAATCTTAAAACTCTGAATTGGTATCTTCTGTCGCCCCAATGGGTCGAGAGTTGTGAACATTGGACTAGAAATGCTTAAAATTCAAAAATTAATAAGCAATCACAGGTTTCGTTGATCATTTTACGGTAATGTTTAAAAGTTACTATTTTTAATCAACAACGCCTGTAAAAATTTTTAGAATTATACGGTAATATCTTCTGCCGCCTAGAAGGCACCGAATTTTGAAAATTGAAGGGAATTTTTTTAATAAAAACACATAACACTTTTCTCATTGTAATATGAAAGCAAACTTTTTTCCAACTTTCAGACTTACAGATTACAATAGTATTATTAATTATAATCTTTTTTGGACCATTTTTCTGGCCTATTTTTTTTTTTTTACTAAAATTTCTAGCATGTGGTTTCTGGATTCTAGGGTTGTTCCCTTCCTATTCAGCTGTCCAACTGCTTTTCCGGTGGCATCAGTGTTTAGTTTTACAATTTGGTTCGACTGATTGTGTGCGTGAAGGATATTTAATGAAATCTTAACCATTCAAATGGACATAAGTATTGCTTATGTTCATTTTAACTGATGAGAGGAGCCATATTAGGATACTTAAAGCTATACTGATTATTAAAGCAAAAACTGCTTTCCGTAAATAAACGGTTATTCAAAAAATCAGCTATCCGAACTAGAGGTCGGCGATATATCAATACGACGATATTTTTATCGATATTTAAAAAAATATATCGATAGTAAAAATATCGATACAAGTCACAGATACATCGATATTTTCAAACATTTTTAGTTTTTGGATGATCGTTTTGTAGTTCCTTGTGTTTTTTCGATTTTCTTTATTCCCTTTTCAAAACCTTTTGAACTTAGAGGAGAGACAGTTAAAATGGCCCCCTAACCAAAAAGAAAACATGATGTAATAGAAATATAAGATCATTTATTAGTAGTCATTAACATAGCGCCGTTTCTGTTGCCAGCGTACACACTGGAATTTGCATCTAATTTTAAATATTAAAAACATCTCTATCAGAAAAATATGCGATAAACTACTTTCCAAAATTTCTTCTTTAAAAATAAATGTGAATTTATGCATTGACATCCAAATGTATTTTATTTATTCTGATTGATATTATAATTTATTTATTCTGAATTATAATATAATTTATTTATTAAAACAATTTTTATGATTTATTTATTAAAGCAATTTTTATCATTTATTTATTAACCCATTGACGTTCATGCACGTATATATACGTCACTTGATCCCAGTTTTTCCAGCAATACACAACATTTTTAAATTTATAAATAACAATTAAAATAAAATATTTTTATTAGAATGATAGGTTATAAGCTATCTGAAACAAAATAAATAAATAATAAATAAAAAAAAAATATGTATTTGAACTAGAAATATAATTTAAAAATTATTGCAGGGAAAATAACAGTAGAATTTCGCCCATTCCCATGGCCGTCAGTGGGTTTTAAAACAATTTTTATAATTTATTTATTAAAATAATTTTTATAATTTATTTATTAAAACAATTATAATTTATTTATTAAAGCAATTTTGGCATGAATTCATGAAAAGTAGAAATTTGCCCCGAGAAACTTTGTTTCTGGCAAAATTAAAAACCAAAAAAATAAAAAATAAATAAAAAATCACGTATCCATATATCGATATTTTATCGATATTTTTCCCTATGCAACGATATAATATCGATATTTATTTTGATCGATATTTCCGACCTCTAATCCGAACACCTATAGTTCCCAATTGTTTGGGATGATTGATGATCTACTGTACTTGTATATTTGATCTTTTCCGGTAGAAATGCGAAAGAAAGTAGGAGATAACATATGCTGACTGACCTCCCCACCCCCTTTTAATTACAAGGAGTACATCGTTTAAAACACAATTTATCCGTGGGAGGTGTTGGTTTTATCACATCTCAATACACACGTCAGGGCCATGGCCAGAAAATTATTTCGGGAGGGGATATGAAATAAAATAATGTGATATGTCATTTAATTTTTAAATTCAATCTCGCATATACATAATTAATTAATTATACTTGGGAATTTTTCTTTGCGCCCTTTAAAACAAGTAAAAATTTGCACAAATCCAATAATTTATTATGTATAAAAACTACGTAGTCAATTAGGTTTGCATTGGATATCAATAAGAAGCACTTTCGGAAACAACAAGGATTTTTAATACAAATAAACATAGGCCAGAACGTTGCTGTTTGTCTGCTAACATTAGCGAATGATTGCAATTACTGGTGATAAAAGCCTTTCAATATAGACATCAAAATACCTCTTATAGCATGGAATGTATTAATTAAATAACTCAAAAATTGGGGCATTGCATAAATACCAGCCTAGAACTGAACTTACGTTTTGTATGCACAAAAACATTTACTTTAATTTTTCAAGTTGTCACAAATGTTGAAAAGGAATGTCTTAATTTGGGATTTTTAATAGACTTCATTCTTATCGCATTCACTTGTAGCATTAAACTTCATGGGTTTAGTAAAATAATAAAAAATATCGATGTGTTAAATTCATATTGGATCTATGATTGAATGAGATCAACTTATAATTTCGGGAGGGGATATATCCCCTTATCCCACCCTCTAGCTACGCGTCTAATACATGTCCATATTTATATTCAGAAGCCCTGACATGAATCAAGTTAAAAGAAAACGACTTTCTTGCCACAAATGGTCGTATGTAAGTTGAAACTTGAGTCATTGGCATTAGTAACAGAGTAGAGGTCGGAAATATCGATCAAAATAAATATCGATACTATATCGTTGTATAGAAGAAAAAAATCGATACATCGATTCATGATTTTTTTTTATTTGATTTTCCATTTTGGCACAAACGAAGTTTTTCGTGGCAAATTTCTACTATTCATGAATTGATGCCAAAATTGTTTTAATAAATACATTACAAAAATTGTTTTAGTAAATAAATTACAAAAATTGTTTTAATAAATAAATTACAAAAATTGTTTTAATAAATAAATTACAAAAATTGTTTTAATAAATGAATTTAAAAAAAATTCTTTTAATGAATAAATTATATTATCAATCAGAATAAATAAAATACATTTGGATGTCAATGCATAAATTCACATTTATTTTTCAAGAAGAAATTTTGAAAAGTAATTTACCGCATATTTTGCTGATAGAGATGTTTTTAATATATAAAATTAGATGCAAATTTCAGGCACACATTGTCAACAGAAACGACTACTAATAGATGATCTTATCTTGCCATTACATTATGTTTTCTTTTTGGCTAGGGTGCCATTTTAACCGTCCCTCAGCCAAGTTCAAACTTTAGTTTCGAAGTTTATGAAAAGGGAATAAAGAAAATCGAAAAAACACATGGAACTACAAAACGATCATCAAAAAATAAAAATGTTTGAAAATATCGATATATCGATGACTTGTATCGATATTTATATCATCAATGTTTTTTTTTTTGTTTTTTATAAATATCGATAAAAATATCGTTGTATCGATACATCGCCGACATCTAAACAGATGGCTTCTCCATTCTTTTCATAAAGAAAATCACCGTCTTCTCACATAACTGTGGGCGGTTACTCGTGTGAAACGCTTGATGTTTTATTTGCTCGCCAACGTTCCGGCTCATCTACAGTTGTATTTTTTCTTACCAAGCTTTTCCACAATACTGAAGCGGTATTAATATGTTAAACACAATCCATTATCTTGTTTGCTCAAACTAAATCGTCTTGCGTAATTGATCCTGTTGAAAGCACATGATTTATTTACTACCAATGGTCCATCAGTGATGTACGTATTGACGCAACAGATAGCTTCTCTGTTCTAGCAAACGGTGACACGAATCGTGTTCTTGTGTATTTTTGCATGATCGCTCATGGTTCTGATGGAATGAACTAATCGCCGTTCTGGGTAATCAACCCCAACTATATTTTTGCACTCGTCTAGCTTCAGAAAGCATTAGACAGATTCTGGCGTAAAATGAAGACAGATTACAGATATTTTTTACCCTGAATTAAAAAGTGAGCAATCAAAGAATTTTTTGTTTATTTTTATTGAATTACTTGTGATACGATTTTTTAATAAATTTTACTATTTAAATAGATTGTTTAATACTTTATATCTCCAAAGAATCTTAAATCGTTAACAATTAACTATTTAAATTAGAATAAGTTTCATTAGGCTTTCAAAAAACCAGAAACACCTCATAGGTGCAACGCGACTAACCATGTCGGAAAGCAGAGCTCGACTAACAGAGGGTTAAACTGCAAGCATCACCAAATAAACTTCATATGTCCTTGGAACCTTTTTATTTCTTCTGATCGCAAGTTTGCTTGGTATAATGGTTTTTGAACTTTCCTCATACGAATAAATAATATTTAGTTTGAAAACAACAAAGTCCAAAAATGCTATTTTATTTGGTATGGAGTGAGAAATGACCACATTTGATCCTTATATAACAGTTAATTACCCCCACAAGTACCTATGCGTTATGATCACAGGAGCTTGTTAATTGATGTTATGCATGATGACGTCATAGTCGATTCTTTTTGTGTGGGAATAAATAAGAAACAAGCATTGTGATTGGTTGCGGAATGTGAAAATCCGAATGTGTTTTCCAAGTTGTGTTGCGATTGAACACAAGCCCATCACTTGTTGCCATTCGAAGCTACCCCAATCCTAATAATTCCGTTTATAAGGCCCTACGCTGTTCCTTTAGCGTCCTTTCACGCAGCTGGAGATACAGAAAGTGAAGTAACTCTTACCACGTGCGTGACTTTAACTTTGAAAAAGTTTCCTTTTTTCCTGAATAGTAAAAAGAGCTTCACCTTGAAAAGTATAAAAAGATAACACAGCGAAGACTGTCGGGCACGATACCGGAATAGGTTTCTCATCGTTGTAATAAATTCCATCAAACTCTGACAGCTAAATGTAAACTACTATCTCCCTTTTCGCAAATAAGAGCCATTTTTAATAATGAAATCCAGCTAAAATCTTATCAAAGATGGGATTGCATGTGTTCAAGGTTTGCTTCATTAGATATTGATGAAATGGTACGGTTGCTTAATTATTTTTTTTTCAGCCACCAAGCTTGAATACTAAAAAGAAGCTCCTTTTTTTTTTCCAAATGTAAGCTTCCGCTTTTGCGAAAGATCTCTTGTCAAGAGGTGAAGGTCAAATGACATTTCCCTAGGTTCTGACCCAAATTGATAACTTTAGTTTTCTACAATTTACTTAATCCACGTTCAAACAGCGTCCAGTGAAAACATGGCTGCCGTCAGGGGGAGTGCACTTGCACCCCCTGGATTTTAAAAATTGAAAATAATGTAAAGATTAGGAGTATCATTCATTGGAAATAGAAGTATAATGTACGTTTTAAAATATTCAATGGATAAAAAATATAATAACTATTTATTAAAATTTCATTACGACATCTAATTGAAAAATCAAGATTAAAACAAAACAAAAAAAAAATAAAACGCCTTGCATCTTCTTGAATGCCCATCTGCACCCCCCCTGAAAATAATTCCGCCGGCGCCCCCCATAAATAAAAATTATTACGAAGCACATAGTGCTCAAGATTGTAGTGCTAAACAATTTTTTATCGGTACGCAAGCTTCCTGATCATGGCGGTAACCAACTGTTTCTGGAATTTTTTAATTATATAATGCAAATTCACAATATTTTGCATGATTTACCATACAAAAAAAAAGCTAAATGATCTTAATGTACGTATTTATTTTCTCTCTAAATTCATGCATAAAGATTTACGAGTTATTATTAATTAGTTTAAAAAGTTTCGGTACGCCGCACCAGCCCTCAAAAAAGTACCGGTACACACCCATTAGTGCTTAAAAAATTTTAATATATAAAAATAAAAGTTTTCAAATTTTTTAAATCATGACTTTAAATGTCTTGGTTGTCAAAATTAAGATTTGAGCTCATATTTTTCAGTTATAGCCCATCTCATGATGATAATTTTTCAGTTGGCGAGTATATAAGGCTTCATCGTTTCATTACTCTGATTGGATAAACCTTCTTATTACTTCAAAATACGTTCTGTAATAGTTCATTTGATTTCTCTCTCAAAGGCGCCAAAAAGCGTGACAGGTGTTTACTACTATATTATTTAAGTACTGTATAATTTTATAGACAAAATATGCAGAAGTTATAATGTTTATTACATAGCTTGAATATCGTGTCCGTCTCACAGTTATTTTAAATACTCCGATTTCCTGAATCCGAAGTTTTAACTAAATTTCTCAAAGAAATTCCACGATACTTGGAAAAGAAATTTTCTTTGTTTTAATTACAAAATTCCCCGCCTTTTATCATTCATTTACAAGACTTCAATGAAAAATTAGCCTGACTTTTGTGATAAATGTGTTGGACTTTTATAATAAATGTCACTAACTTTTGAGATATCCTGGATTTTAACATACTAACTCGATTCGCGGGATGATAAATGCCCCATAGTTGTATGGTAAATGTCACTGACTTTCTGTCTCTGATGATAAATTAGTTAGTTGAAGTCTGCACCGACTCTAAGTGCTCATCAAGATGTTCTAATGACCTTCGGTGTCAGTGACAGCTGTATAAAAAGTCAATTCATCGATGGTAAACTCAGTTAACTTCAAGCACGCTCGGCATTCATTTCATCAAGGAATTATTAATCCGGCCAGGATTATTCACTGTGAGTCCAGTTTGAACATAAAAGACTGCAATGCGGCATAAGTTTTATTTCAATCCCTCAATTTTTCATAAATGTATATTGAATTTCGTATTGTGAAACAGAACAATTGCGTAATGTAAAACAGAAATATTTTTTTATTTTTTTTTTAATTACACATGGACTCTGGGGGGAGGGTGCACTTGTATCCTCCTGGCTTTTGATAATTTGAAGAAAAAAAAAATTATCATGAAAAAAGTACGTACGCCGGCGCCGTTTTGAATCTGATTCTTCCATCTACGTGGTGTCTAGGACTATTGAGAGCTTGATAGAAGAAATCTTTATTCAATTTATTGGGCAATCATTAAAATTTGTTGTTCTCTCAATTCCTGCGAAATGCTTTGATGTTCCAATTATTAGACATCAGATACGAGACCATGAAATCTATGTTTAGAATTCAAGTGGGCATTTAATCTGTCTTTTGAAAACCGCAAGAACTAGTTTGTTGGTTAAAATAAAAAATAAAAACTTTGAAAAATAAGAAAATTGTAAAAAAATATAATTTGTAGGTATTTTTACTATTTCTTTCTTGTTTCTTTTAACCTTAACATATTCGGGGTTTGCTGCCAAATAAAAGCTAAAGATGAAAAGATTTCAAAAATTCCGCGATTTTTTTTATTATTTTTTAAAAGAGAAAATTAACACACATTTATTAATTTAATAATTCCTTACGAAATGCAATCAACATTTCCGAAAAATTAATGACTTGATCAAAGATCGTGAAGTTTTCCAGCCCCCTCCAAATAATCCATGATGAAAGCCGCTCTAATCTTTTCGTCAGAATTTTTTATTCGTTATTACTGTCAACTTGTAATTAGTTTTAGAAACAATACATTTTTAATACTTATTATTGCCAATTATACTGAGAATGTTGGTCCGTGAATATTACAATTGTGATCAATGCAATAGAAATATTACTTAAGAGCTGATGGTGTTGAAAGGTTTCTTCAAACACTAACTAAATTTGAAAACCGTTATCATAAATTACAATTGCAAAAAAAAAAATGTACAAAACTCTTTAAATAATGCAGAGATTTCTTTTCAATAAATGTTTTCCATTTTAGTACATATTTCTTTGCTTGGTTCCTTGAGGACTCATTATAACAGAGAATACATCCAACTCGGTCAATAACTTCTATCTAGTCCTATTGTCTATTTACATAATTAGTTCTCTTATGCATATGGAAAATAAGACATTTTGAATATATGTGGATTGACAACACCAGCTGTTTATTTACAAATCGTAATTAACAGTTCAATCAAAATGAATGATTGTGCTGCAACAGTATTTAAAAAAAAAAAAAAAAAAAAAAAAAAAAAGAGAGAGAGATTGCAAGCTCAATCAGCAAATGAGAGAGCATAGATGAAAGTTTTGAAAATTGAAATGCTCGAAGATAAGATACCAGAAAAGTAGCTTAGCTTAAATTTGGAGAGCTGTCGTTGAAGAACATGATACAGATTTTACGTAGGAAGTTAGTTCTTCCTGTAGGAGCCCACTCCAGGGAAAAAGAAAAAATTCCTAGGAAATATAACCAATGTAATGAAGTAAAACTTTTGTACTTTTTCTATTGAAGACGTATATTCTTTTAGATAGAGAAAAAAGCATGGTTTGTAAGGCGAACAAATGTGGGTTTCACAAACGTTAACAAGAAGGGGCAAAGCTCCTACTTAATAAAATTATTTTCTCCATTGGGATAGCAAAAGAAACGCTCAATTAGCCGCATGCTAAATTTCGCCCATAGTCGCAACTTGCAAGCAAGATCCTGGCAGGGTTCCAACTCAAATCGCAGAATGAAAATCAATGACTTTTAAGGACCTTTGAAAATTTGTTTTCAGGCATCATGTTCATCTATATAAAATTTTGAAGTATATTCTACCAAAAAAGTTACAAATTGGACCATGCGCAATACAAATATGTCAAAGAATTCTGATACGGTGCGGATAAGTGGCGGTCACACGAGGATAGCAAGTCTGATTTTTTATAAATTTTGCAGTTGGGCACACAACATCCACAAAAATTAAGGACTTTTAAGGACCGCTAGACATTTTCAAGGTCTTGAAAACAAGACAACAAATATTAAGCACTTTTAATGAGCGTGGGAACCCTACCTGGCCTAGCAAGCGAAAGGTCATGAGCTCAATTTCACAAAGAAGCGTTTTGAAATCAATTTAAAAAATGAGCAGACATGACATTTGTTGCGACAGTCATGTAGCGATAGTTCGTTTGCCTGGAATAGAGTTCATGGTTGTTGCCATAATAAATATTAATTTTAAGAGCTATGTATATGATATGAGCAACACAATCAAAACTTCCAGTTGTATACTATTATGTGAAACTAATGATTATAGGTTGTCTTGCCATTATATGAAAATGCTGCAGACATGTTCACTATGCAAAACCAAAATTCGAATTTGAAAGTATTTTCCAAGTTAAGTTAGAACTTTCACACTTAAGTATAGGCCGACCAAACGGTATAGTGGTTAGCGTGCTAGCTTCTAGACTGCAAGGTTGATTGTTCGAGTCCCGTGTTAGGCATGGGTGTTTGAAAATGTATGTTGGCTTGTCTAATGACGAATGTTTCGGCGCATTATAGCCATCGTGTTGCTGACAGCGCCAGATAATCTGAAAACAACCAACCACACTTAAGTATAAAAATATTCAACAAATAAACAAAATATTTTATAAATACAAGTAGCAATTATATTATTACTTTTGATATTGCATATTTAAAATAAGTCTGCACCTGAGGCTTAAATTTTTTTAATCATGTTTTCATTAATTCTTTGTATTAATAAACTAAAATTGCAGTTTGGAAAATCAATTTCCCCGACTATTTTCATTCTTATAGATCAGTGTTTTTTTTCTCTCTTGCATTTGAGTAATGATGCTCTATTCCACCGTTCAGTTGGATCAAAGTTTTTACTAGGATGAATGGTTAGTGCATTATAGTATCAGAGGGCACACTTAATAAATAATTCCAAAAACATTTAGGGATATTTCTTTTGAAGCTGACATAGGCTCCTAACACAGACATACTCTATCCAAAGCTTGTTTCAATACCAGCAAAAAAACTACTAATTAAAAAAAATTTAACGTTAAACAATTTTTTAGTAAAACAACAATATCGTTAAACAATTATACCATTTTAATTAAATCTAATTTTCTTATTTGGAAAAATATAAGGGTTTTTTTTGCTGGGTACGAAAGAAAATCGGGGATTTTTTTTCTTAATTTTAGTAATTATCGAAAAATATAAATAAAATTTTAAGAATTTTAGGGAGAAACATAAAATTTAAGGATTATTAGGAATTTTAAGACAAATGCAACCCCTGTGGTATTTTAAAATTCAGCACTTTTAAGTCGAATAAATGGAGAATGAGACACTAAAATAGACACAATTACTTACAGATAATACTTTAATAAAATCTTCAACAATTAAACAGTTAAAACAAAAAGTAAACCCACTTTATACCAAGGTGTGATTTGGCATTTTAAAACTTTCTGTACACACACATATAGTTAAATTTCACTGTACATCATTAATAGCTAATATCAAAATTACTCTCATCTTTTCAACAGAGCACATAAAGATAGACAATTAAGGATTTTGAAACGACATAACTGGTGTGATCTAACAGAAATATATATATATACAAAAAAAAAAATCTTGCAAATAAACCCAAATTTAAAAAAAAAAAAAAATCGACAATGTTGAAAAAACACAGCACCTTGGATACAAAGAACATTCACAGAAGTCGATAAAACAGCGAACGGGAAAACAAATGCAAAATCTGAAGACAAGATCAAATTTGAAAATGAACACTGATATCAATAGTTCGGCAAAAAGTATGAAGATCGCAAGTTGAAATGCAATGAAACACTAGTGAAGAATGGCTTCTTGTTTAAATGCGGAGTTGATGGTTTGATGCAGTTAATGTACAGCTGTCTGACAGATTAAGATTATTAGCATAGTCCACTTAGGATGCAGTCTACACTTTTTTTTTTAAAGTTTTGGCTTAGAGTGATCACAATAGACCTCGGTTTCAAACATCTGCGACCTGTCAGCTGTTCTTTTCACAGTCTTTCCACAGTTGGACATGCTCGTTAAATATCTGTTGAAATAAAAAATCAGATTAAATACGTGGACGGCTATTTTAAAATTGTATACAGTCAAACCTTGTTAATGTGAAATCGCTTAATATGAAATCCTGTTTAATGCAAAGTAAAAGCAGTTTCCCGTACTTAAAACTCAATGTTAATTTATTCGTTAAACACAAACGTTTTCAGCAGCCCCGTTGACTTCGTGTTAACGGGGTTTGACTGTATTTAAACATTGGTTTACTCGTAATAATTTAATGTACTCGTAAAATCCGCAAAACTCGTATAAGTCCGTAAAATCAAAAACTTAAGAGCGTGGAGCTCCAATACTGATTTTAAGTAAGCAATTATTTACATCATTTTTAAAGGGAAAAAAATCTTTTTATTACTTGTCTTTGAAAGTTAATTTTAAACAGTGAATTTTATACCACAAAAAGTATTTTATGTAATATTTCTGCATGAAGCTTTTAATATAACAACAAACTGTACATTTGTTTGAATTAAAAAATGCAAGAATTATACATATTCAATTGAATAATAAAAAATTGAGGATTTCAGATCTAATTTTCAAGTTCAATTAAATTCAGTGATTGAAAGTTCAATTTTTTTGTTAAATAAAGAAGGGAAAAAAAAAAACTACAATTCAGAAAGACCTAAATATACTTGAAGAGCTGGGGGGGGGGGGGGGGTAAAGTATGGCATAAGAAAAACAAACTACTTTGAAAAAGGGGGAAAAAATCTTATATCCTACCACTTTTTCTCTTCTTCGTGAACATTTAGGTTTTTCTGAAAGTTGAACTTAGAATACAAAATATATTGACAAAAACGTTTAAAGGCATGAAAGTGCAATGAATCACACTTAAAATACCTCAAGAAGTAAGCACACTTACTTTTTCAATCCATACAGCATCTTCTAAACAGACTTTAAGCACATCTTCATGAGACTGAATGTTATCATTATTGGATTTCACCTCACTTGCCTAAAGCATAAAAAAATATATAAATCAGTAAGTGAAGGATTATTAACTATTAGCAAATTATTAATAATTACATAATTTTCTCAAAACAATCAAACTGATTGAATGTTGATATTTGTATGATAAAACTAAACATATTTATTTGATCAAGCTTCTAGGAAATTTAAGTACCCAATATGTAAAATTTTGATTTTTAAGAATTGCATTTACAAAACACAGAAAATTATATATATATGAATTATTTGTTGAAAACCTATAGGTGGAGATTTGCAGTCTTAATGCTTGAAAGATAAACAAAACCTTAATATTTAAATTAAAAGGCTTGATTAGTTTTCAAGTATCATCCAAACATCAAGTCATACATATAGACTACAAAAACAATAACCCCAAATTATCAACAACAGACATACAAAACGATTCAAAGAACAAGTGAACAATACAAACGTTTTCCAATCTCTATTTGATATCAAATGTCACTGCTTATTAATAATTTTTTAAAATTATATTACATTTCTACAGGAAATTTTTAAAAAAAATCTTTTAATCAATATTCAATTTATTAATTTTTCATATTATCATGCAGCGCAGTGAGTTTTCTAAAAAAAATTAGGCAGGAATCTTCGGGATAGTTCAAAATATTTCAGGAACATTTTAGGGATAATTCCTAAAAATGTTTTGGATTATTTAAAAAAATGTAGAGGTTTTCTTTTAAAGTTGACATAGGCTCGTAGCACAACCATTCTTTCCTAAGTATATTTCAATAGCGACAAAATACTGCCAATTTTCAAAACATTTAACAACTAAAATCTCAGAAAAGGCGTTTAGGTTTCTTTGGTGGAAAAAAAAAATTTAAGGAGATATTAAGAATTTTAGGGCGAATGCAACCCCTGTATTATCTAATGAACAATTCAATAAACTGTCGGAAGAACAAAAAATATTACCTTTGAGTGGCATTCAACGAAGAGATTATACTTCTGATGGTGTAGACGATTGTAAAACGAAACAGAAATGGAACAATTATCACAAACGCTGAATTGATTAGCAGTAGGGTTAGGAGAATCCATAGGCTCTAAAGTAAACCGATCATAGGCTTGGCCATAGAACTGCAACAATTTATCACCTTGTGTCCTTTTGCAAGCCTGCATAAAAAAAATACATAAATTATTTTAACAAAGAATTTCATGTTTAAAAAGAATCATCCAAGAAAACAGTGGCAATATATGATCCCAGGTACATTACTCTTCCTGTTATTATCCAGAAAATAAAAATATTAATGTATGAGAAAATTATGATCAATTGTGGTATTGGGAGTGACAAACAAATTTTTTGTGATATTTGTAAAATTTCCAACAAGTTTCTTGATAATTCCAAAATTTAAAACTTTCTTAAGAATTTCCAGGTTTCTAAGATTCTTATAGCCACTTTGAAAAAATAAGTTTATTTATTATTATTATTTTTAAATCATTCAAAACTGATTTACCTGGCAATTTATGCCTTCAATGGCACTGTCCAATATGTTGACGTGAGGATAGGAATCAATACAATTTTTTAATTCTTCACTCCAAAATTCCTTCAAGATCTTTCCTTTCTTTCTCTCGCAAATAGTCTCCAAGTTCTCGATAGGAATTAAGAAGTATTCATCTGCAATACAAAAATAGATAATTTAACACCTATTTAAACTACATTTACATAATTCGCCTGGAGCAAATGCTATATTTAGTGAGTTGAAATGCAAGTACTTGGGACTATGAACCTAAAACAAATAAAAACTCATCTTTTACCAACGTGTATGCAAGCTAAAATTTGGGATGGTACAGTTTCATATCACCAGATAGGGCCACTTATAAAAATAGACTGTATAATCTTAGGGGTGCGGCTCAATAGAAATATACATATTTTTTGTGTTTTAAAATGATGTGTTGCCCTTGCGCTGTAAAACACCAACCAACCAACCAGTGTTTACATGGAGGTCTATTTTGGCTGTAATTAAAGGGTGATGTAAACATTATTAAATTCTTATAGTTGTTACAGTAAAAGGCCCATGTGAAATGCAATTTGATAATTTCCAAGTGTTGCAGAAAGCTTTCAAACTGAAGTACATAATACATTGATTGCTTTTCATAAAAAATCACTTAAGATTTTGGAAAAAGGCTGCTCCAAATTTTGTACACGCAATAAATTAACAGTTTCTTGTAATTCATTAAACTCTCCTATTGTTCTTCTGAACAAACTTTCAAAGGTTTCAAGATGACATTCAAGGGCATATTAGAAGAAGGAAAAAAAAAATATTGACAAAATAGTTAACATAAAAAGTCATACCATTAAACTTTTTAATTTCATGTAAGAAAGTAGAATCCACATCTTGACTAAGTAAGCTTTGGATATAGACTGTAAAATCTTCCCTTAAGTGCTCAAAGTTATCCTCCTCCAAGCCAGCTTTTCCATCAGGTTTCATTTCGGAAAGAGCCCTGGAAAAAAAATCAATTTGTTATATTTTTTGAGCTTACAATGCAAGACGTAAAAAAAAAAGGAGGGGGGGGGAGGCAAGTTATACAACATGCTTTCCAAAATATATTTATTGCTTTTAAAAAGCTTTATTACCAGTATTTAACCATTAATTTAAAAAAAAAATTAATGTAAAAGCCTATCATACAGATGAAAATTAACCAATTCAAATTTTAAAATCGATACTTATGTTATTATACTTTGTGCAGTTAGATTCTGGAAAAATATTGAATGGGAGAGTCAAATGCCACAAACTTGAATTTCGGGAAAAATTCTCGACTTTTCCGCAAAGGTAAGAATATTAGATAAATTTCTACTTATTATTTCCAGAAATTTTTTTATAGAAACATTTCAAAAATAAAAATTTAAAGATGTCAGTTTATAAAGGTACCTCCGAACTAACTGTCCTGCATATGCAATACCTAAATTTAACGCAACACAAAAACGGCACAAAGAAACCAGCTTTTGAATTGGATCTTATACTTACATTTCAGCCGTTTCTGATAAATTAGGACCTAAATATTGAACTGTTTCAGGTGATAGGGCTTTGACATCTGCTGTAACATAGTTGCTCACACAAAATTGGTTTCCTGCTGCATACTACAAAAAAATAAAAGTACATTTGATATTCATAATTATAACTTGGATGGCACTGCAAGACATAAAATTTACCTGCGTTGATTTTAATTTCTTAGTCAAACATTCTCTTTATATAAACATTACATAATCCTTCTCAATTTTTGTTTTGATTACAAAAGGTTTGAATTAAGACATTTAGAATGGAAAACGGTTTTGTTCTCAGTCATTTTTATCCAATGAATTTTAATTTTAAATGTCGAGATTTATGACAAAAAAAAGTCCATGGAATATGGAATAAAACAGTTAAAAATTGTACAACAAAAAACACAAAATTGCAATTTTCTTGTTTTTTTCCCCATAATTCATATTTCATGGGTCCTACCAATAATGATCCAAAAGTATAAAAATATACTTCTGCTCACAACAACATGACTAAAAACTCATATGCAATACACTCTCAGCGGCGATGCTATTTAACAGCTCTTTGACCATCTCTCGGCGGCGGCTGATGCTCAAATGAATAGAAGAGGGGGAAGGGAAACGTGATGTCAGAGGAGAGCTTTACTGTGATTGGCCGACAGAACCTTAAAGGGTGAAGTGCCCTCTTCACTATTTTTGCTTTTTGGTGTGGGGCATTTCCAACCAGGCTAGGTTCACTGATTTCCCAAAAATTGTATCCAGGATATTTAAAATTTTAGTGATTCCAATAGAAAATTTGTATCCAGGATATTTCTGGTCTTAGTGATTCTAATAGAAAATTTTACCCAAAAGTAACCTACTTCTAAGTACATATATAATTCGCACATATCCTCTAGGGAGTTGAGCTCGCAAGGAGGTTCCCCCCTCCTCCTTTTTTTTGTGCTTTTCCCTTTTTTGGGGATCAAATAACATAAAAATAATTTACCTTAAAAAAGAATTCATTGTGCAAAAAACTCAAAAGTTTGCCCTTTTAAGTGGACGCCCGGTCTTAAGGTCACTTTACAGATTTTGATCAATCCCAAAAATTGACTCTAAAAACCCATTTGCAAAACTTGTTGCTGTACTTAAGAACCGAATGCTTATTATACAATTTTTAATTCCACTCTCGTCATTTTGCTTTGTACAAAACCTTTCCATTTATATGCATGTTTATCTTTAAAATTAAGACCAGACAGGAGTTTGTTTTTAATTTTAGTTTTATTCCATATAATCTTATCATTCAATGTAATTTAAAGCAACTGATTAAAATGTGTATTTATATAGCATTAGGTAACCATTTAAAGTCTTTGTGCGGCCATCACAAATTTAAATTCAATACATATCAAAGGAAATGTGTCCAACTTTATTTTATTAACAAGGGAAAGCGACCTTATATCAGGAACTATGAAATCGAGTTCAAATTCTTAACTCCAGCATGTCAATTAATATGCAAATAATGATGGACTGAATTTATAAATCGTACCATTTTTGTAATTCTCCACCTATAACAAAGTAATTTGGGGCAATTGTCCTATTATATATTATTCTTATTTGTTTTAATAAGTTAGAAAACATTCACTTAAAAAAACATTAAATGCATAATATTGATTGATTGAAAAAAATATAAGAATTAATTTTAAGGGATGTATAGAAAAAGGAATATAATAGGAAAGGAAATATAAAAATTTATTCTAGGTTAAATTGGTTAATTGGAAAGGTTAAATTGGACCAACCTTGATAGGCCTTGTGCCTGTAGTTGATTTTTGTATTTGTAATATCTGTCCTCACTTAAAAAGTAATATCTTTTATTTTTCTTTGGATGGAGTTTTTTAGTGCATTTAGTTTGGTAGAGAAAGATAATACAACTTTAATAATCTGGATCAATTGAGATCAGAGGCCATCCAGATATTCGAATATCTGGATAATTCATGAAAAATGTTAACTCTAAGTGAAAAAAAAAAAATTACCCTTTAGTATGTGGTAATTTAGTGTGTGTTTTGGCACTGTAGTTTAAATTGTGTTAGGTAATGAAAAAGATGGCTGACTTTGTGACAATAAGAAAGAAAAATTAAAAAAAAATTAGTTCATCTACTCTCTGAATAGGGGGAATTGATCTGAATCTGAATTTTTGGGGATTTTTAAGAATCAGCTGTAAGAATTGTTTTTCTCAATAAGGAATATTTTTAATCAATGAATATTTTTGAATTGTTATGAATCTTAAAAAATGAATTCGAACCAACATTCTTAAAAGAATAAATTGCTAAATAAATTAAAGTAAAAATAAAAGGTCAATACACAGGAACATGATTTTTTTGATTTGGCAAAAGTTAATAAAATTTTAAGCACTCTATATTTGAAACATTCTTATTCATAGCTTAAAACTCAATACTTAACACACACACACAAAAAATTTAACGTGAAAAACAAGTCAATTTTCTTTTTCTTGAAACTTAACTTTATCTGGATTCAGATATTTCGATACAAGTCATGTAACGAGTTATAGTATAATCATTCAATAGAGATATCAGAGCTGTTAAATTAAATTTATTAGGCTTTTAAACAGGCATGGAAAATAAAATTAAGTTTCTACAAGAATTATAAAAACTTACAGTGAAAGAGCTGCGATACAAATGAACTCCATTTTGCTCAGAAGCCTCAAAACGCTGCAACATACTCGATTTTCTATCGACTTTCCAAATAAAAGGGGTTGGTAGATTTATGTCGGCTTTTGCTACTAGAAAGCGATCCTGAAAATAAATATTGAATAAGAAAAATATTTCAAAACAAATGGATTGGCAAAATTAAACAGATATAAATTTTCAAAGCATTATAAGAAATTTTATATGCAGTCAAACGCAAAATCGCTTAGCATGAAATCTCGTTTAACACGAAGTAAAAGCAGTTATCTGTACTTAAAACTTAACGTTAATTTATTCGCTTAACATAAAATTCGGTTAACGCGAACCATTTCAGCGCCCCCATTAACTTCGTGTTAATGGGTTAATGGTTTTTGACTATATATTTTTTTAAATCATGATAGAAAATACAAATATTATTCATACACACAAGAGGAAAAATAACAAAAAAGAAATTTAATAAACTGATCAGTCAAATTTGCCCAAATCGACCCTTAGCCTTACATAAGAATATCTAATTACAATATACTCAACTCTAATAAACCGAAATTTTCAATTTTGTGATTATTTGGCCTGTGGTTTAATAATGCTCTAAACTAAATATTTGTATGTTTTTCACCTTTAATTTAAGAAATACAAATCATTCAAATATTTAGTTAGTTTGGAATTCGACTTTTAAAAACACAATAACCAAAGTTATAATACATATACATATTTTCCCGATAAGGGCAAATTGTGCTCACACTTTTTATCTGGATTGTTTCTTATAACTGAATATATAACTATAACTGAACTTTATAACTATAACTGAAAGTCAAAAAACATTCATACAAAAAAAAAATACTCCTTAAAATAATAACAAAACACATTACAAAATTGTGTCTAGAAATCAATTAGTTAAAATGTCTAATCTCAATAAATCTTCTAAAACTACACAAGTCCCATTTTTTAATATGTTCATTCTATAGGTAATGTTTTTTTTTTCACTAGCGTACCTTGACTTCAGGAAAGTATAAAGGATAGTATAAAATTAAAATTCTGCAACTTTTTAAACATATTACTTTTCAAATATATCACACCATCTTTTATAGATTCCTTTCCTTATTCTGAGCATTTTTGTGATTTACTTTACACTTCTTTAAAAAAATGCAACTCCTTCGACATAACTTAATATATTAGTATGAGGAAAGAGTGTGGTTACTATACTCATGCATACCAAACAATACTCAAAAATTAAATTCAGAACAGAAGTTCCAAATTCTTTTCACTTTAATATTTACACACCATTCTTTTATGATTTAACGTCTGGTGTATGTCATGAATAAACATTTTCAAACTATCAGGGAATTAGAAAATTTTAATGCATTTTTGTATCAAAGCCTTTCCCATATATCGACCAATTCGAATTTATAAAACATTCAATGACATTTGTTAAAATGGAAAAAATTATTATAATGTTTACCATTTTTAAAATAGTTATAATGTAACTATTTTATTTAAAAAAATTGATGTTTCAGTTAAGCTTAGATATTTTCAGAAGGGAAAGGTTTTATGTAGGGGTCTAATTATGTGTGTTGCAAACTAAACCATTCTTGCCTGAAATTGATGTTTCGAATCAACTAAGGACCTTACATTCAATAGCAAAATTTTGAACAGATTTCAGTCATTTGCCGAGTTTTTAGTACAAGCGTGCAAGACTGTTTTTTAATTTACTAACAGCAGCACCTTGCTTTTTTGTCCTTTATATCCGTAAATTTCCATTCTACAACTGTTGTTATCCAAGGGGAAAAATATAAAACATAGAAACCTTACATCATAAAATGCAGTTTCGATGAGGAAACATATTCAAAAAATGTCAAGATTTAGACATTTTCCTGCAAGTAAAAAAACTCATTGAGCAACCTTTAATTCCTATATTTAAACAACTCTGATTGGTGACAGAGTAATAAAATATATAATTTTAGGCATACAAAAATTTTGTGATAGATAGATTTTTAAGGACATTTTTCTCCCCTCCTTCCTTCATAGCCAGCTTTCTTAGAATCAGACGATCAAGGTCATTTTCCCCCTTCTACTAAACCTGTTTCCATGGAAACAAACAAGAATAGTTCAAGGTTATTGATATGGTAAAGGACAAGCTGTGTAGGAGGGAAGAAGCTTAACATGGATTCTCCAATTCTCAGAAACCAGAGAAGATGGAAGTTCCCATTCACCAAGTGCTTGTGCAAGGTGAGTCCCTTCCCGCAGCGGAATGGATGGTTTGCAGTCGATTTGTGCTATTATTTTTAAAAGCTATCATTTTAACAAAAAATATGACATTGATGGATTAGTAGCCGGCAGAATAATCATAGTTGCTTCACAAAGATTAAACTCTGAAGCAAGGAGTGAACATTATCTGAATGCAAGTTAAAAAAAAAAAAAAACACTTTGGCACAATACGAATGTGGAACTGCTGCAATTAGATTCACACAATAACCGGATATACAGCTATTCCAACCACAGCAAACATAGACGCCTAACCCGGGATTTAAACATGCCACCTTTTGCATGGATGTATTATGAGTTTTGGAAGATATTGTTTACACAACACTTGAGCTTTTCCAATGCAATTTATGCATTTGTATTTTGATTTATACTAATGTATAAGATTAAAGTCTTCTTTATGACTTAATAAAAAATATTAATTTGCCTATTGATCTCTTATTAGTGAATTATTTGTCGCCTAATGAATGACAAATGCAATTTAGCCAATTATTCATCATAAAAAAAAATATTTGACAAGCGATTGAAAAGATATATTTTTTTTTTTAAGCTTCTTTAACCCGTTTATTATTGCAAAAAAATATATATTTTTTTCCAAAGAGAATAAGCAACTAAAGTTTACTTTTAGGTACTGATAAATTTCTCTATTTGATAATGTTTGTAGAAAAAAAGTGCGACAGTGTCTGACCAATTTTAAATGTAATTACTATTTAGTTAAGAGAACTTGGATATTGGTGTCTTATTTTGGACTTATATTTAATAATATCTTATTTCAATGTTTTCTACATTAAGACTTTTTTTTTTTTTATGATACAATCCTAACTTTTAAATAGCAATTTGGAAATCACATTTATTTACTAATATTTCGGAACTGAAATAAAGTTGTGCATATATTATATATATATAATATATACACATCTTGAGCAGAAATTGAAGGAGAAGTCAATTTTGATTTTATTCATTCATTTACTGTGTAAAAATAAATTGTTTTAGCTTCAAGATAAAACTTCTTTAGCTGTACTTTGAGATTTCACAGTATGTTAAATTACATGCACTGTGTTACTTGTAATTGAAGGGACTGTTAAACAACTAATAACATATTTTATTCTTTTAAGGATGTATAAATTTATCTAAAATTCCCAACACATTTTCCTAATGAAAATGTTAACATACAACATTTGGTTTATTTTCCTCTGGCATGTATAAATAAATCTTTTTCACTTCTAAAGTTACATAAAACTGTATTACTGAGAACAGGGGGCACAGTGAGTTTAAAAAAAAAAATTAGGTAGTAGAAATGTAAGGGATAATTCCAAAAATCTCGGGAACATTTTCGGGATATTTTCTAAAAAATTTAGGGGTAATTCTAAAAAATGTAGGGAAATTTCTTTAAAACCTGACATATGCTCTTAACACAGACATTCTTTTCAAAGCATGTTTCAATACCGGCAAAAAAATGCCAATTTTCAAAACTTTGAATAGTTATAATAAAAATCTCAGAAGACTTTTGGATATATCTAGGAAAATCGGGGAATTTTTAAGGAATATTAGGGCGAATGGGACCTCTGTGAGAGTAAAGTATCACTTCAATGGAGATCTAAAGATTCAATACAATTTTTTCTGGATAACTTTAAAACAATTATATAAGATATGAACACTAAAAAGCATAACACAGAGAAAGGAAAAATAATTTATTTCGAAAGGTTAAGTGATTGACTTTTCCATTAACCAGGGTACATTGTTCTTGGGAATAAATGCATTTGAAATGATAGTTACTTTTTCTTACATGGAAAGTTGTAGTTCATTACGTTCTCTTGCAAGTTAAGAAATGGATATTTCGAACACTTAGCACAAAGTGGATTGTTCATACAAAAAAACAATACTGGATCAACATTTAAAATAAAAATATATTACAATCAAATAAAAAAACATTCAATGCATAAAAGTAAAAAAAAAAAAAAAAAAAAATTTTTTTCCCTTCAAGTTTATTCCTGGTAGAAAATTACAATGGTACAAATGTTAAAAATATCTTGCAGAAAATCTAAACAAAAGAGAGAAAAAAATACAAAGATCGATGAATTGATGACAGGCTAGTCATTCAGCCAGAGATATGCCGAGACTGTTATCTTTCGCAGCTAATATTCATACTCTTTCAACAAGAAATGTGGAAGCGAATGTCTCGGCAAGACATTTTTCTGCTTTATTTTATTGAATTGCCAGTTTATTAGGTTTTGATTATTATCTCATTTTGTATAGTGAAAATGAAACCAATTTATGCAAGATATTCCTTGATTCTTGCTCGCTATAAAAATAACTTAGCTGATCCGCTTAATTTTTAAATTTTTCATAAAATAGGTACTTGTGGAAATTTCAAATGAAGAGAAACTGGTTTGATGTACAGTAAGTTTTCACACAAAATTATGCCTTTACAAATGCATAAATATATTGAAATTTCAAATAAATACATATTGTATGTGTATACAGGGGTCAAAGTGACAAAATAAGAATATATAGGATTTTTTTAAAAAAAATATAGGACAATTTAAAACATCAAATAAATGCACGCAATTGCTACTGAACTTAAAAATTAACTCGTTATACATTTATATATGCGTTATATTGTATTTAAGAGAATCAAAACACACCTTTAAAAAAAGAAATCGACTGATTATGAATATGTCATCCGTTATTGTCTCAATATTAAATTCCTAAATGAAGTTTTATTAATTACATTATTTGCAATCTTGAGTCTTTTGCTTCCCCCAGCATCTATAACTGCTTGAACTGCTCCAATTTCTTTAAGTATTTTCTTTTTATCTCTGTTTGCAGTCTTTTGTTGGTTCAGATTTATTGTTCAGTGTTGGTTGGATTGGCGGCGAAAATTGGGAGATTTAGCGCCGAATGTGGCGAACCGGGGACTTGGTTTTCCGGAAACCCTAGTGACCGTTTGGATTTGACAACACAACATATTGACGTCATTTTCAATTTTGACGACTTTTATGAAAAAATCGTGGCTAATATTCCGAATCCGGTACTGATTCTGCGCCACGGTGATTTGACGGTGATTAACAAAAAATGGCAGCCCTGCCATTTTTTTAAGAGCAAGAGAACTGCCTATGGTTGTCATAATTAGGCGCGGTTTTATGTAAACAATTCGTTGCGCAGAATCCGTATCGGATTTGGAATAAAAAAATCTCCATCCGACATCATACAGTAAATCTTAACCCTTTTGTTTTTTTATCAACTATTGACTGAGCACTCAAAATGTTCTATAGTAGTCCTGCAAGTAAATCACAAGTTGTTTTCATCCGTTTTTCTCTAGGCAGAGTTTTGTTGCTGCATCTCTCTAGGTATTATAACCAATTAATTTACTACGTTGGAAGAGAAAACAAATCAGAAATTCAAGACCGCGTGCTATGGAAAAGTTCACATGTTTACACTTTACAACTCCCGCCGGTCCAGTAGAGTTGAGTTTTAGGTTATCTAGCACGTGAGGTCACAAGAGATAAAACGCCGCCGTTAAAAACATCCGTTTTGTCAGGGTTTTTTCACTTACGATCGCGCCGAAGAATCCAAATATAAAAAATGGCAACGATCAGCGCCATTATTACGAATTCGAAGAAAATATAGATCGAATCAATATAGAAATATAGGACAATTGTAAAATATAGGACAATATAGGACGTTTTTGCCGATTTTTAAAAAAATATAGGATTTATAGGACATATAGGACGTCTGCGACCCCTGTGTATATGGTTCAAGGTGTAACACTCACAACACTAAGTTTCTATACTAATACTTCTTCAGCTATAATCTGCAAAGTGATTGCAATCGAAGAATATGCATGACTTAAAAAAAAAATGGGGGGGGGGGGGTAAACTTCTTGTCTGGACTAACATTATCAAGAATAATGTGTAACACATTAAGCTTGATGCTGGAGGACAGTACTACATAATATGCAACTAAAAATACATCAGTTGTGCATAAGAGATAACTAGAACACAGCTTAACATGTTTATTTTCTTCAGACAAAGACAAATGACATAAAAGCCAAACCAATTAATACATACAACCATACTTTGTTTAAATATATAATTAAAAACCCCTTCTTTTGGACCAAAACATACACATTGCCCAGTAATCAAAAATTGGTTACCAAACTTGGAAGTTGTATTTAGTCGATTGACTTTTTTTTTGCTTTCAGGAAAAGAACCTAGTCTCCAGATGAAGTGCCGAAATATATATATGTGTTAAAATGAAATGGTACAGATTCCACATCAAGAGACTGACCAGAACAACCACAAAGAGATCCTCCAAAGCTAGGACATCCAGAAAAACCATTGGGATATTTTTCATTCTCTCTTCTAGCAAGACGCTTCAGAAGTCTAGCGAAGTTGGGATTTTCCTAAGCATCACATGCCTGTTGGAGTATCCTAGGTCTTCCCCTACTTCAGTTCCTCGAGTAGCCTTGCGTGAATGTGCTTTTTCGTGCATGTTTTTCAAGTCTGCTGGGCCCATTGCTCCCGAGAGTGACCTCCAGAATTGATGGATCATTTGGTTTCATGTGGCAGATTCAACTGTAAATGTATACAGTAATATTCTGCTGAAATCAGTGTGTGTGTGATGCCACCTTAGCTCTTATACAGCAGAATACCTTGGATGTACTTAGTTGGTCAAGTGTGCCTAGCTCTTGTTACAACAATAGATTACTTCCAGAATTATTCAACATATATCTAGTCGATAGCTTTAAATTATTCGTGAAACCAAAACATGCTCATATTTTGGTTTCCGGTAAAGTAATATTATAATGTTTCCTTGCACAAATCAAAGGCTTGATATATGTTACTGGGATTAATCTAAAAATTGTTGTACAGTTAAGTTGAATTCAATCTTGATGTGCAGCACGCAACTGCAAATTTTCATTTAAAAAATTAGGCGGCAACTCTTCAACTGCAGCTGTCATTTTCAGGGGTAAAAAGTGCCAGTCTTCAGCTTCAGTGGTTATTAATTTTCAGTGATAACACATCCAATTTCAAGAAGTCTGCAACTTCCAACAGCCAAACAACGTATTTAAAAAGAAACTTTAACTTCGGTGGTCAAATTATACATTTTCAACGATAGAACTTATGTATTATGTTCATTAATACATTGAATGAAGCCCTACAATACATGAAAGATCTTCAACTAATTTACTTGTTATGTAGAATGTTGATTCTTACAATCAATTACAATAATGGTGCAATTGATTATTTTATCTTAAAAACTCGCTCTGATAGAACAGAGGGTAAAGTGATTGATTTGTGCTTTCTGGAATTCTATGAGACCCTTTTCAGTGAGGCATCATGTTTCAAAACATAGTCAATGGATATGCTTATTTGATGCTGCTGATAGGATGATGCCGTTTAGTGATTCAGAAAACTAATTTTTTTTAAAAGTGATTGTTTAGGTGCTAATGTACAGAGTTCTCATTTTATACTTATTTATTTTAGTTTGTTATTTTTTAGCCAAACTTTTTATTCGTTTCATTTTCAGAAAAAATTCGTTATTGTAAATTCAGACTTGGCTGTTATCAATGTTAAAATAAACTATTTATAGAAATTTAAAAAATAATTACATACAGTAGTAAACTTGTAACTTTAAAAAAAAAAAAAAAAACTTGAGGTAAGAGTTGTGGTCTAGTTGGTTGTATAAAATTTAAAATGTATTTCATTGAGTTTTGTTAAGAAAATCTAGCAGTGGAATACACAAGGTGATCTCTTATGATGGAAAGCAGGTAAGTGTTGCTGAAACTAATTTAAATCAGAATCAATAAAAGGACAAAAAAAAATTTAGTTTTAACATGTAAAAGGTTTATGACTGTTTTATTTGTCTATGTTTTCAGTTTAGATTTTAGATATCTACAAGAATGGTTATCAATGGATTCAGTTGGAGTAGACGAAAATCTGTTCTCAGCTGCGACACTGTTTTCAGGTACTGAACCATATTTACAGGTACAAAACATTAATTTCAGGTACAGAACGAACTGGATCCCTCAAGACCACAGAAGACAATAGTTCAGTAGCAACAATTCTGCCAAATTGGATTTAAAGACATCAATAAGGATAAGTAGAGAGCAGACTATGGTTTAATCCCAAAGAGGTCAATGCTACTTCCACCTTAAAGATTGATGACTTTCATGGTTTAGTTACATGATGGTTACAAAATTCAAGAAAAAAAATTCCCTGATAATTCTCCGATAGATTTCTAGAAAATTCCCTGATTTTAAGCAAACTGTTCTTCAAATTTCCCCAATTTTTCCATATGTTTAGATCAAATAGAACATTTATGCCCAAGATATAAAATGCTAATTTTTTTTCCTCTAAATTTTTAAAAATTCCTTAAAATTTCCAGAATCAGAAAGCTCCCTGACATTTTCCCAATTTCCAGGTTCTATGGCCACTATGAGTTAGCAACAATACTTGCTTCTCTTTCATAAACACATAGATTTAATACCATAACATACTTGTCTCTCCCAAACATGGTACTTATACCAAAGCTCCCCCACATTTTATTTCAAATGTCAACGAAGGTAAAAGTTTGGGACAGTTCCCCTTAAGAGGTCATGAAAGAGTTTTGTCCCAGAGAATCTACTTGCAACCAACCATCTCCAATATCCAATGTTAATCACCAAAAAAACAAAACATTTTAATTAGTAACTTTTTCTTTAAAAAGCTTTTCTCAATAACGATGTGACCTTTAATGAGCCAAGGAAAATTGAATCTCCAATCAAAAATTTGTTTGAAAAATTATGAAGGTCACCCTAAACAAATGTTTTTAAATTAATTATAAAAGTGAACAGGAAAAATGGCTTTATGTACCACACCAGATAAAACATCAGACTAGCGAAGAAAGAAAAAAAATTTCTTTGGAAGAAAAACTGTAATGTGCAAATTGTGTCAAAATACTTGTATTTGGCACTTGTGATATTCTAAACATTTTGAATGTTTCCTTTAGCAATAGAAAATTAAACTGGAAAAATAATTTTAATAAGGTTCCCACTAAAATTACAGAATGAAAATCAATGACTTTTCAAGGACTTTTAAGGACCTAAATCATATTTTTTAAGGACCTTCAATAACTTTTTTTCAAGCATCAGGTCTTGTAAAGTACGACTCTGCAGCTGCTTTGCCCAGAGCGTTATACACTATCTACCAATAAGTAATAGGACACCTGTGATAAAAGCGATAAACACAATTTATTCAAATTCAATATGTGGTTGAGCCTCCACCTGAGGCAATTGCAGTATTAACACTCCAGGGCATGCTTTCTACAAGTGTTTTCTTCCACTTGGCTTGGAGTAGACATGTGCGTTCTTTCACCGATTTTGGACGGTTGCTGCACTCCTTAATTCGGCGATCCTACTCGTCCCAGAGGTGTTCCATAGAATTCACGTCTGGACTCTGGGCAGGCCAGTCCAGTCGGTTCTGCCCGCTGTCATCATACTAATCCATGGTGGACCTCGCAACATGACAAGTGGCGTTGTCATATTGGAAGTAACAATGATCCAACCCGTAAAATTGCCACAGCGTAGGAAGCACATAGTTATCTAGATTAGTGGAGTAGTAGTCAGCCTACCATGAATTGGAATCAAGGGTGACGTAGATCAGGACTGCTGACATCCACAATTGCATGGGTGTTCAAATACTTATTGGAAGATAGAGTATCAAAATCTTTCATTCACAATTTGTATTTTGCCTTACAAACAGTCTGATGTAATTTGATCTTTCAGCTAGCAAGCCGTTAACACTAACCTCGCATGTTTGTCTCACTGAGTACAGTGTGTAACTAAAACCATTGATTTTTATTCCGCCAATCAACAAATGCACCATACGAACCATATGATGCACAAGTTGATGCCTGCGTAATACATATATATCAGAAAATTTTGATGTGGCTTGGATGAATGACAAAAATTAAGGACTTTTAAGGCCTGGAAAACAAGTTAAAAAATATTAAGCACTTTTGATGAACGTGGGAACTATGTTTAAGCTGCATAAGTGGCTGGTAAACAAATATAAACCTACTAGCCATAGTGAATAATAGTATCCTATCAACCAATTTCAACAAATCAAAACCATTGCCAAAAGGCAGTTTTAAAGTCAATAACATAATCAATGACATAAAAAATGGACAAACCTTAGCGAATGGAAGTGATCGAACCTCTTTTTTTAATTTAGTAAGCACAAGCTATCTTTTATGGGCAAATTACGCCTATTTTGAGAATAAGGTTTTTATGAATTATCCTGTTGACTAAAGTTATTTATGTTTCAAAGGGTTATCTAAGTGCTTAACAATGTAACTCCACCAAAGATATAATAGACCAAAAACAAAGTGTTGATAATTTCTAAGACACATCAAGACAATTAGAAAGATACTGAAACTTAACAACTCGCAGACAGAGAAACCAATTTTGTTCTATATTAATCACAAAATTTAAATATAACTTTATATTTGACAGGAGGGGAAAAAACCTTAATAAAATGATCTGGTTTTCACTCTCTTGGCAAGCCATAGGATATTTGTGTATTTGATCGTCAAGATTCTTTGTTGGTTCTTATTTTGTCTTATCATAAACAGTTGGGGATAAAAGCAAATCCTTTAGTACTTAACATATAGTAGGAAGTGCAAGGTTACAAAAAATTCCAACCTTTTCTAAAATCTGGCACTTGCCTTGTCCAAAAAGAAAATATCACAATAATGAAAAATATCTATCAAAACTTGGTTGCCATCGACAATCTAATCTTGTATCATATTTGAGGGTAAGGTTTTGTAGCCAAATACCGAGATCCCCTACATTCAACAAAAAACAAGCATTTTCTTTGAACTTTTGTAGATGCTTTTTTACCTATCTCTCAAGTAGTGTGGCCAAGATCTTAGCTAAAACATCTCACTCTTTACATAAAATATTTTTCTTGGGAGACGGGGAACAGCTATGGCTTTTTATAATGCTGAATCTCAAGTTTCTTAATCTATAGTATTATATTGGATTATTAACATAGGATATTGGATATTTTGCTGTGGTTATATTGGAGATTTTCTTTCAGAAAAGCTACATGAGAGCTATACTGCTCCTGATCATTGTTAGATCAAGATATGGACTCCTGAAAAGTAGTCTGTATGAAGGGGTGAAGAAGTTATTGCCCAGGAGGCCTTTCACAATGAAACTGTCCGGTATTTACATCTTAAATGCGAGAAAAAGTCCCACCAGACAACCCGACTCAAGCATCTGCTATAATAGTTACAATTTCTACTCGCATTGAAATGAGAGACTGCAAAGCATCAAAGCTTGATATCATGACCTATTACTTGCCAAGCGATAATAAAATATATAAAAAAAAAAACTTTACGAAAAAAAAAATGGAAGCAACTACATTGAACTTTCATTTTAAGAAATCATCAAAACTTGGTTGTCATCAACGTTTTTGCAGCCGCTACCTAATCTTGTAAGTAGTACTACATTTTAAGGTGGTGTGGTACAGCCAAGCACTGTAATTACGTCAAAAGTCTGTACCTAGAATTTAGTGGAACCAAAATGAACCTGGATAAAAAATCTGTCATGGGGAACTGTCCTAATTTTTCAGAGGGCGCAATGAGTTTTCTGAAAATATAAGTCCTTTTTAGGGATAATTCCAAACATTTCAGGAAGATTTTAGAGAGATAGTTCCTAAAAAATTAAGGGGTAATTGCAAAAATGTTAGGGATAATTTTAAAAAATTTAGGGACATTTATTTTAAAGCTGACACAGGCTACAGGCAATCGGGAAATTTTTGAGGTTTTTTTAGGAATTGTCAAAAAATTTAAGCACACATTTCTTAGAAATTTTAGGGGAAAACTAAAATTTAAGGAATATTAAGAATTTTAGGGCGAATGCTGTCCCCGATTTTCACAGGGTGTAGTTAAAAACCTAGAAGGCACCCTCAACCAATTGTCGAGTAAAAAATAATACACAACATTGTCTAATGAAACTAAACCAAAATGTGTCACAACTAACCACATCCCCAAATCATGTTCTACCACTGAAAGCAAGCTTTCTTCTGGGAGACAAATGGAAGTTTATTTGAGCAAAAAAAATCAATATTCTTTTCAATTGCAATAAAAAAGAAAACCAAAGTTTTGAGTTTTTCATATGTAAATTTCTATTTGGACATTTCTTTAAGACATATCAAGCTGTATGAATGACTATGGAAAATAAAGTACAAGCCTGGAAGAATCTCCAATTGAACTCGGAATTTTAAGTGCTTTTTATTATACTTGTATTATTACAGTCAAATCTAGTTAACACAAAGTTGAAAGGACAGCCAAAATTTTTCGTACTAACAGTCCGAAAACTTTTTCATCTAATTAATGCAGACTTAAATGACTAGCTATATGTGTATTTAGTACTGCTGTTTTTAATTCATCTCTTCTATTTCGCTAGTCCGCATCCTTTTCCTTGCAGTTTCAAATTGATTTACATCATAAGCTGCTTCAGTCTTATCTCAAATTTTTAAAATCGTCGATAGTGCTGTTAGCAATTTCATACTTGGCTAATGATAATGATTGCTGCTTCTGTCTCATATTGACAAGATTCAATAATAAAAAATTAGACAGAGTTTAATTTCTAAACTACTGTTGGATACAAGAAGGGTGAGTGACGTCACGTAACCAGTTAACGAAGCGATGCCATCTAATTGGACCCCAAATCAGCTAATTTAGCAGTGATTATCTTGAAGTTGGACCACTCGGGCATTTCGACTGTTCCATATTGTTTTAACTCAAGGAAGGTTTTTGTAACAGCATTTAAATTTTGTCTCAAATGATAGGCCATAAAAAAAAAATTGAAGGATTTTTGTCTACAGGGGAATTTTATTTTAAATAAATTAACATTAAGTTTAAGCTTCATCGTACAGGAAACTACTTATATTTCGTGTTAAGCGATTTTGTGTTAACAGGGTTTGATTATGTTTGTAGAAATAGTATTTATACAATTTAATTTTTGTCTGACATGTATGTTAAGTTAAATAGTGTGCCATGTGAAGAAGAAAATTGTGGTGAAAGAAAACTTTTTATTTGTTTCAGCTCTTTGTAACGACTTAGCATGTGTAACAATTTCCATTTCCTTAACCACAGCTATTTTCCAGACTATTTAAAGTACCGTTGAAATTTCATAAACTAAGTACCAAGCATAGTTACTTATCCAGTTAAGGCAAAAGTAATGTGAACGCAAAATGATTCATTCGACTTTGTAACTAAACACGACCCAACTTCAAATAGTGCTCAATAAATATAACTTAAAATATTAAACACAAATTTAGTTAGATCTAATAAGTAACTAATCCTAATGTTTTAAAACTGTCATTATTAAATAATGATGCAAGCATAGTATTTTGTTATTTGTGACAGATAATAGTCATGTTTTCAGCATGTTTCTTCTCTGAGTGAAATTTACAAGTTTTCTGGATATTCCAGGTGAGTGACTAGGTAAGTTATAGTGTTGGTTATTTATTTTATATAAAAAAAAAATTATTTTGTCTTGAGGAGTAGAAGTCGCAAGAGTTTTTTCCCTTATAGACCAGAAAAACAGCACCCTTAGAGCTATAGACCAGTTATCCCAACAAGGCATATAGTATAATACCATTTAATACTTAAGTAGGTTAAACAAATCCCAAGCTTGTGAAGTCAATTTACTGTTTTAACATAATCTTAAAAGCTGCGATTGCTCAGAATTTCCACAAAAAACCAAACTTATGAATACAAAATTTTATATTAAAAAGCGAAACTTTCTTCTTTTAACGTTCCAACTAGCACTAGTGACAATAAGTATCATCGAAAAATTAATTGCACTCACAAGCACGTTAAAAAAAAAACTGAATAATTCATTGCGCTCACTGAAAATTTCATTGTAACTACTCAAAACAAAGTTAAATAAAAAAGTTAAAAACTTAACAAAACAAAGTTAAAGTGCAACCTTCCAGAAGACATTCCTTCCTTAAAACTTGGGTTACTTTCAATAGTTCAGATAAAAGTCCAAGTTTTGGTATAGTATAGCCCTTATATAGCTCTTGTAACATAAGAAATCCAATAGACAATCAACTAACAAATTTTGACTAACTTTTAAATTATTTTAAATCGTTAAATTCCTGAAACTGAAATTCAAGATAATAGAATAATTAGTATTAAAACTTAACATTACTTAGATTCACAATTATTGTTTAAGTTTCTATAATCAATTCGTAATTGAACTTTTTTTTTGTCAACTCCCAAACTGAATCAAATAATTGACTTGTTTGAAATAAAAGTTTAGTGATACCCACACCGACAAACAAATTAGGAGCCCCTCCATATTTATGCAAATATTGATACTAGCATTAAAATGCAAAATTTTAGTATAACTTGGGCGAGATAAACTTAATGAAATGTTGGTATAAATATGCTGTACATGATTATTTTTAACAAAACAAAATGAAAAAAAAAGTAACCCACAAAATTAAGGTTTTTAATATAAATTCTTCATATCCATTGTCAATTTTTATGTGCAATGGCATCTTATTTCAGCAAACTTGAATCGAGTTTTATAGTGTTTGACCACTACGAGTTTAAGCTTGATTGGATGACCGCAAATAGGTTAATTAGTCCTTAGAAGCATCAATAGAAATGTATGTAAAAGTGCACTGTATTGTTGTCATTGTACTGTTGTTATCAGTCAAAAAGAATTTATTGCCGGTCGAAATACAATGGTATTGACAGTTACCTACTGCAGAAAAAAAAGGACCTTGACAAAATCGCCTCCCCTATCTATTTTACCAGAACCTTATAGAGTCACTTCACAAGTTTGGAGTGACTATACAAGGTTCTGGTAGAATATTTTTGTGACTAATTTCTCAGTAGAGTTGATTTCTTGCTTTACAAACTATTTAACAGGAAAATAATCTTGATGAATGGTTTTTGACCTACAGTAAGTTTTTTTTTTTTTGTTTACAAAGATTAAGGGTTCCATTTACAACTTTTGAGCACATGCAAAACTAAGAGCTTTCAAAAACTAATGAGTTTAAATAAGAAATTGTGGATCAGGCTAAAAATGTTCTCAAAATAAGTTTGTTTTAAATGATAAAAAGGTGTTACATTTACCTTATTTTGCTTTGTCGCTAAACAGAGGAAAATGCACAGCATACTTATACAATAATTAGCATACTTATACTACATAGCATTAGCATACTTATACTACATAGCATTAGCATACTTATACTACATAGCATTAGCATACTTATACACAGCATACTTATACTACATAGCATTAGCATACTTACACTACATAGCATTAGCATACTTATACACAGCATACTTATACTACATACAAACAATTTCTAAGTTGGGTCAGCCAATTCATACTAGAATTTTGCATAACTGATTTACAGGTTTCTAATCAATTGGTCAGTGAGTGTATAATTAAATGTCCATGATAACAATGATTAGTCTGGTGATAGAAAACAAAACATCTCTTTCCTATTATTAGTCTTATGGAATTTCTTTTAAAAAATGTGCATTCAAAACACATTTAATAACTTTTCATTCCTCAATGAAAACTAACTCGGGATCCGCAGTTTATGAAACCCTGAACAACTCTTGCACGAGTATGCCATATGCGGTGCAGACTGGCACCTGATGATGAAATAGAAATAATGGCTGTTGTACAGTGTATACTGTATATACATTACAAGTTTCAAGAATTGTCATAAATGAACTACTGCATAATTTTTTTTTCCCGGAGGAAACCTACCTTAAAGAATATCTCGAAACGTGTGATCATTAATGCACAAAACAAACCGAGTCAAGATTAAGGCTTAGCCTCTATTACGGCTCATGTTACCTTTTTAAGCTATTTACTCCAACAAGCTTTTGCTATGTTATCATACAAGCTATTCCATTCGACGATCCCTTTATTATAAAAAGATATTCTTCTGCAAAAATTAGTTTCAAATTTCAAAAATGACTCAATGGACATTAAGACAAAAGACTGATAGTTCAAACGGCGATAACTATTTTTTCAAACTCTCCTTTCACAACAAATAAAAAGCATGAATGCAATAAATTATTTATTTTATGGAAAGTGAAAGTATATCCCACAAATTTTTTCTATATTCCACCCTAAAACCAGATTCTATATACACTTTGGAATCTGCTCTTTACAACATGAAAATAGGAAAGAAACAAAAGAGTTAAATTTATGGTAAAATTCTCCACAATGCTAAGAAATTAAGTTTGCTTCAAATAAATAGAACATTTTTGCTTCAACATCAGTTTGCATTACCTAACTATGTCTCCTCTGATTCAAGAGCTCATTGCTCATAGGCATCTTAAATATAACTTTCCACACTTTTCTTGCACTCCAAGTTCCAAGTATATGTTTTCAAACAATGTTATGATTGTGACACTTGATAATCAAATATTTGGTGAATTGACTTTTTGAAAGTGGAATGAATGAATTTAGAGTGGGTTACCTTTTCAGCATTTTACAAGTAGATACTAAATATCAGGATATTATCTTGCATACAGTCTCCTGTGAGGGTTACTAACTTGTAGGAGGATTAAGGTGCAATTAGCCTATTTTGAATGAAACAACAATAAATGGTCAAAAATGCTTTTCTGAAAAATGTCCAGAATGTACAGGAGATTTAGGACTTTCATTACATTTAAACACAGTCTGTGACTTGTGATATTTTTTATTAAGGTACATTTATTATTAAAATGTATATTAGCTTGTGTCCTTTCATTTCTGGTGTAATCTGTGAATATAACTACACTAGCATATAATTTCTAAGTGGTCTGGTTGCACTATATCTCTCCTACAAGTTTGTTAACTCTAGACACATATGCTTAATTTACTTTAAAAAAAAAAAAACTACAGGAAAAGATAATTTTTTAAAACCAACTGGCAACCAACCAAAAATTTGCAAGTTTCTCGAATAGAGTCAGGCTAATCTGCCCTAAGCATGTGCAAGTACAATTTTAGGTAGAAACAAAAATTTAAGGAATGTTACGAATTTTAAGGCAAATGCAACTCCTGCTTTATGTAACAAAAACAAGAATGCATTACTTGTGAACTTTGAAAATGTTTTTCCTAATGAATTTGCTAAAATTATTACTACTCTCCCAACACATGTCCTTTAAGGAATCATTATTGAACATTAACCAATGAAAATTAGCAATTCAAAATTCTGCATAGTATTTAATATAGTCAAGCACGATTTTCTTCCTGGCCCTGTATTCTAGATTAAGAAAAAATTTTACAGCCTTGCGTTTTAATAAAAATAGAGCCGAGAGATATATATCCACTTTCCAACCAATAAATATTTCAATTCATCGATCATTAATTGCTTTGGACTTTTCACAATACATGAGCTAAACAAATACTATACTGCATCAAAACATCGACAACTTCAGTCTGCATTTCAAGGGGAAGTACAAAAAAAAGGGGGGGGGAGGATCTTTCACTGCCACGCATTTACAATTGCCATTTAAAACGACGTAGATTGAAATGATTCAAAATAAATAAAAAACCTCCTTAAAATAAATAAACTAAAGCTGTAAATCCCAACCCGAGATTTAGAATCATTCATTAAATATCATCCTTATTTATATTTTTGACAGAAGATATCTTGACGATTTGTTGCTCGATTTATTTGACATATCTACAATTTAACAAGCACAGCACATTAGTAATGCAGGGTAGTCACAAAATTCAAGGGAAAAAATTCTCTGATTTTACGGCAAAAATTTCTTTTTCAAACTTCTTATTTTTTCCAGATGTGCATACACCCTGACCAAATAAAACATCTATTCCAAGTTAGTTATGTGCCTATTAATAAGTCGATATTTTTAAATAGTTTAAGCGGTAATGAAAAGATTAAATTATTCCATATAACAAAAAATTTCTAATGGTTACCACCACAATTCTTTCCGGGCAAAGTACTTGTAAAATCCTTCTGCCAAAAAACCAAACGACGTATAAGTTAGCGTATGCGGAATACAAATGTACCCGGCAATACCAGGGCAGCGAGATAAGTGGCATTCTCGAGGTAATAAGCAAATAAGATTGGAATTTTTATAAATATTGCTGTTGGGCACACAATATCAGCAAAAATTAAGGACTTTTAAGGAACTCTTAAGAATTTTCAAGGCCTTGAAAACCAGTTAAAAAATATTGAGCACTTTTAATGACTGTGAGCATCCTGATAACGTATATGGAAGGCCTCTAAAGAGTTACGATTGTTTTTAAGTGATTAAAACGTGGAAACAGTTATATGAAGTAAATTTGATATCATTTTAAGAATTAAGAGATTGGTAATGCTTAGGATTTTTTATGCCCGAGTTTTGGTAATGCTTAGGTTATTTTATGCCCGAGTTTTGGTAATGCTTAGTTTTTTTATGCCCGAGTTTTGGTAATGCTTAGGTTATTTTATGCCCGAGTTTTGGTAATGCTTAGATTTTTTATGCCAAAGTTTTGGCAATGCTTAGGTTTTTTTATGCCCGAGTTTTGGTAAGGCTTAGGTTTTTTTTATGCCCGAGTTTTAAGGTATAAATATTAATTTTAGAATACTTTTAGCCAGACTATGTATCAAACACTTGGATGCCTTAGCTATGGTCTATACTATTAAAACCTTATATACCCTCAACTTGTTAAGTATAGTTTAAATTTTCTTATTGATGTTTAGATAAAAAAAAGATAAAAATCAAATTATTGAGCATAGTTTAATTATACAAGGATAAAAACTATAGTAGAATAGATTGATTGTTTAAGAGATAGCTTCCATATTAGAGTTTTAAATTATTTTCATTATTCAGATTTGGCATAATATGCATAATATTCATAAATTAACCCTTTTTCGGTCTTTAGTAGACAATCATATAAGATATATACATATATATCTGTGGTGAGGAGTAACTTTTTGTGACAGGGCGTTTCTATAGGGTGTGACATTGTATCGATTTTAGTTAATTTTGGTTAGCAACAAAATCCATCTTTTTTTTATACATTACTTCCTCCAATTTAGCGCAAACTTTAACCTAAACCTGTGATTTGAAAAATTGATTACATAATAGAAAATAAGGTTGTGTATTAGGTAAATATTAAAAGTAGCATGGATAACGAATTGATGATTGTACAAATTCGTTTCTGTCCCACAAGTCACCGTTTTTACATTTTCGTAACTATTACAGGGAGCATAGTGAGTTTTCTAAAAAAATTAGGTAAGAATTTTAAGGATAACTGCACAAATTTTAGGGATGATTCTTAAAACTTCAGGAAAAATTCTTAAAATTTTAGGGACAGTTCAAACATTTAAGGATAGTTTTTTTGACACTGGCAAAGGCTCTTAACACAGATATATTCTTTCCAAAGCTTGTTTCAATAATGCCAAAAAACTGCCAATTTCCAAAAAACTAATTTACCAAACAACTTTTTACCAAAATAACAGATTTAAATCTACTTTTCTCATCTGGAGTAACATCAGGTTCTTTCGGGTTTCAGAAGAAAATAGGGGAAATTTGGGGATTTTTAAATTTTAAGAATTATTGAAAAATTTAAGAATGATTTTAGGGGAATGCGAACCCTGCTATAGAGACAACCAAACATTAGAACGAAAAGAATAATTGTTGAGGGGTCTTAATACATTTTTATTAGCAATATTAAAAAAAATGATTTTTTTTTAATGCAGAAGAACACCAGTTTCAGTCCGCCACATAAAAAATACAAAAATTGTGTGGTAGACTTGTGTAACTAGAAAAAGTGACTGGGGTAAAAGGGGCTATTCAGTAAAATCAAGTAATCTCTGCTAGTCATACATTTCAAATTAATTAGGAGTGACTTAAAGGAGTCTAATTTGTTTTCTTCAATGCTTCTAAATGTGTGTTTGTAGGTAATAATAGGTAATCCGATTACAATTGGCACAGTGAGTTTTCTAAAAAACGTTGGCAGAAATTCAAGAGATACTTCTGAAAATTTTAGGGATATTTTCAAAAAATTTAGTGTTATTTCCACTAAATGTTAGGGATATTTTCAAAAACTTTAAGGATGTTTTTCTATTTTAAGATGACATAAGCTCCTAACACCGACATATAATTCCAAAGTTTGTTTCAATGCTGGCAAAAAAAAAAAAAAAAAAAAAAAATGCACATTTTAAAAAAATTGAATATTCATTTTGGTTCTGGTTGGTTGTAGCACTGGTTTGTTTTCAAGTCAAAAGTAGAAGGTAAAAATAAAAGCATAAAATTATTGGGAGAAAAATTATATTGAAGCTTAATATTACTGTTGAGTCTTGATTCATCTGGGCTGTTATTCCAATCTACACCACTTTTGGCGATCAGATTTTATTTCGCTAACTTTTAGGTTATTCCACACAAAAGAGAAACAGAAAATTTATTCTAGCAACCCTATAGAGATCGGTGGTTCGACGGCCTGTGACAACATAGATGGAGATGGGAGGGGAAGGGATAAGGATTATTTTTCCTTCTGGAGGAATATTGGGGATTTCTCACAGCAAAAAAAAAAATTAAAAAAAAAAAAAAAAAAGAGGAATTTTTGGGGGTTTTAATTTTTTTTTAGGGATTATTGAAAAATTTAAGAACAATTTCAGGGGAAAACAAAAAATTTAGGAATTTAAGGAATTTTAGAGCAAATGCGACCACTGCAATCATCTAATGAAGGGTATTTTTATTAGACTTTACTAAAATATTTTTAATGTACCAAATATCTAAATAAATTTTTATAGCAAATTCCTACTTTCAAGTTAAGCAATATTAATTGCAAGGTTATGGTCGAATCTATCTATGGCTGAGTATGCAAACTTGGGCGAGTTAAAAATTACTAAAGTGTTTGTGTTTTATGGAGAAAAATTGCCCAGATATTTCAAAAAAAAAAATTACTACAACGCTCTGTTTCGTTATGTGATTTTTTAAGTAAATAACCCAGAACTTTTTGTCTCACCGCAGATATATTTCATAAATTCAATAGTTTTCAGATAAAAGAAATCCACAAGACTTAAGTCTCCATTTAAAAATTCCATCTGCACATCATAGCAGTCCTTCTTTATTAAGGGTGGCTCAAAAATTATGTGTTACCATCAACAAATCAAAACCATTGTTTGACACTTGGCTCAAGACAATTGCAGGGCTCAATTCTTCAGAAAAGCCGATTTAAAGTTTCAAGTCTTGTATTAGGGTTGAGGCAAATGGTTGCTCAAAATCTCATGCAACATGATATTTATTTGCCAGAGGACTCCAAGTGGTTAAACTATCTGCTATATCCTTGCAGGTGGCGGGTAAACCTTGATTTCGAAAAATTTGTTATCTGATCGTTTTTTGCTGTGGCCCTTCAATTGAGAAAATAAGCAAGTCCCAAAGCTAAATTCACATTTAGTTATTCTCAGTATACTAATTTTTAATTTCCTTATGTTTGTTTTCAGTTATAGAAGAAAAAAATATCGTAAAAATTTAACTTATAATTGATTCGTTAAAAGTAAACAAAAAAGCGGTCATGGTTTACAGGTTTTCTATATTAGTGATTCAACAACGCTTGAAAAAACAAAAGTTAATAAAAAATATTTTTTATTTCAGTAAAATGGTTCCGTATAAAATTGAAGGATTTTAATATTAATTTTAGAGAGTGTGTGGCAATACCTTGATTTTACAATTATGTATCTTACTATCTAGAAAATTAAGTGCGCAAAAAGACCATAACATCAAATGCAGCTTTGAGCAACAAAAATATTTTATTGATTTTTTTTTATTCATATACTAGCTTGACATATCTATGATTACAAAATTTATTGAGAAATCCTCATTTTTTTCGCTCATTCTTTTAAGAACAATTGGACAGAAGATTTGGAACTTAAAATTAAGAATTTTTTTGATGGAAAGTTGCAATTAGATTTCCAAGTCAACATACGATTCTAACACCATTGCTGCCAGGTACTATTGAAGAATAAAATTGAAATCAAGAATAAGTACACTCAAGAAGTTTCTAGGAAATGAATGAAAGACAAATACTAGTGCTATAGCCCATCTCAAGGTCATTCAAAATAGTCAAGCTTTCGTTTCCCATCTTCACACTTTAGGTGAATAATATTTATGCATATTTCTATACTGCCACTGCCATAATAAATAAAAAAGCCCTAAATCCAAAAAAAATTAAATTATTTAATTTACAAAAGACTAATCAGAAAGTGTCAAAATACGCATTTTTTTATTATTTTTTATTTTTTTTTTATTTAAGGTTTTTTAACTAATGATGGCAGTATAATGAGGATAACAAAATTAAGTAGAAAAAAAACTTCTCAGATTTACTCGACTTATGCATTCAGGATAACTTTTTTCCTCTGATTGGAAGAAAATTTATCATTGCTTCCCCAGCATTTGCGAAAAATTCTAATTTGAAAATTTTCCAACTTCCTCCCAAAATTTAAAAATTCCCGAGAAATCTCCGATTTTCAGGTTATGTTACCACTCTGTCTCTAGTACCTAGCAATATTTGGCTTGGAAATTCTTACTTTTTTTTCTAGTATGCAAGATATGCATTCCAGGAGGACTGTTAGAAACTACAAAGGTGAAAGAAGCCAATCGAAGGACCTGGGCACAGTGTATATTCTACTTACGAGCAACAAATCAAGGCGTTTAATAAACTAATTTGTTTCATGCAATTGAGTGTCATTCATTAAGCTTATAGTTTATTATTCAAAAACATACTTTTGAGCCAAAAAGTCACTAAAAAGTGAATTTCGGGTATTATAAGAGCATTAAGCTTTTAGTTAGCAGTGGTAATCGTATTTATTTAAAAAATAATTGCCAAAAATTCACTCAATTTGGTCTCAAAAGCCGCAAGGCATCAAATTGGAACGAAATCCGAATATATGAACGACAAACCAAACAATATACAAATGCAAAGTTGGTTAATGACTACAACAGCGCTTTGCAAACTTTGGGTTGCAGGTCAAATCTTATACTTCAAATGTTAACATTCAAAAATGTTATAAGTGTTCCTAGTAGAATAATTACATCTGATATTTGAATACTTTACTGAAGAAATTAAAAACTACTAAGTGGAAAATTGGACAGTGCATCCCTTTCAGGGAAACGTAACTACTGGTATATCGTCGAAAGCTGATGAACTTGTCAACCTATATGAAAATAAATTACTAAAACTGTCTAGGCCTTTTAAGCCTAAATTCAGATTATCGGACCAACAAACTTTTCCAATTCTGTCTACTTAAGTTTTAAAAATATTATGGCGCGGTTAGTTTTCTAAAAAAAATTAGGCAGGAATTTTAGGGTAATTCAAAAAATTTCAGGAACATTTTGAGGATGATTCCTAAAATTTTTAGGGACCATTCCTAAAAATTTATGGGTAAATCAAAAAATTAGGGACATTTCTTTTAAAGCTGACATACTCTCTTAACATAAGCGTTCTTTTCAAAGCATGCGTGTTTCAATACCTAAAAAAAATCTGCTAATTTTTAAAAAAATTTAATAATTAAAATCTTGGAAAAGATTTTTGCCTTTGATAGAATATCTGGGGGTTTTTTTTCGAATGTTTTGGAGGAAAATCCGCTGATTTTAGAGAGTTTTCATCTTTTTTTTTAGAAATTAATAAAAAAGTAAGTACAATTTTAGGAATTTTAATGAGAAACAAAAATTTAAGGAATATTGGGGCAAATGTGACCTCTGCTGCAAGGATTAAAACCAAGTACCAAAGCAAGCTGCAATTGTTAAATTCTTTTTGTTTGAAAATAACTTTATCAACGTGGAGTAATTACAATTTCCAATGGCAATCGAAAACAAGCGCTCCCCTCACATAGAACTCATAAGAAAAAAAATTGTAAACTTGCATTTAAAAAAAAAATTATATTTCTTTATGACCTATCAGATCTCTTTTGGAAAAACGTGGACAATTTTATCTTTTAAAAAATTCTATCCACTGAGGGTAATAATATTTAAAAGTTAGGGAACCCCGGGCCTACATAGCCTTTGATGCCATTTATAATGCCCAAAATTAAAATATACCCCAATAATAACAATACAACTTTTATTTAAACTTTGAAATTTATTAAAAAAGTTTACTGGAAGGCAAAATTTGTGTCAATAGCTTTAAAAAAAAAATTTAAAAAAAAAAAATTAAAAACTGAGGATATTACAGTTCGAATTCAAGTATGTTTGTTATAAAAATTATACTTAAGAATAAAATCCTTTCAGTTCCCGGGCTATTGAATCACCTGAAATCTGGTTAGGTCCTACTTGATGAGCAAATAAAAATACAGTGAATTTCTTTTAAGATGAATTAAATACACGAGTTACATTAGCCACAAGTTTCGAGTGGATTAACAATTTTTGAATGACTACACCACTGAAAGATGAAAAGGTCAACATTGTGAATTCAATATCAAATGGCTGATTCTTAATCTTATTTTTCCCAATGTAAAAATTGTATACTATATTTTGGGTTACTTTTTAACTTAAAATTTTAATACCTCAGATATTCTTTTCTTTATTTATGTTTTTATCATATGCTGAAAAAGCCTGAAGGGGATAAAAGCATTAGGTCATAGTTCTTATGAGTATTCTGACTAATTTTAAAAGTTCCAAGTTAATTACGTTTTCAACATTTATAAAACCCTTACATTAACTTTGACGGTATGTAAACAGGGTTCCCACTCAAATCATAGAATGAAAATCAACGACTTATGACTTTTAAGGACCTAATTAATGTTTTTAAGGACCTTTAAAAATTTGTTTTCAAGCATCATGTCAGTATATAATTTTTTATAAAGTATATTCTACCAAAACAGTTATAAGTTGGCTCATGGTAATGCAAATATGTCAGAAAATTCCGATACAGTGAGGATAAGTGGCGGACACGCGGGGATAGCAAGTCTGAGCTGCATTTTTATAAATTTTGCAATTGGTCAACATACACAAAAATTAAGGACTTTTAAGGACCTCTAAGCATTTTCAATGACTTTTAAGCACCTCTAAGCATTTTCAAGGCCCTTGAAAACAGGTTCAAAAATATTAAGCACTTTTAATGACTTTCAATGACCGTGGGAACCCTGGTAAATAGCAAACAAATTGAAAACTTAATAATTCACTTGCCGTCATCCAATTGAACAGAAACTTGGCAGAAACACTACTTGTCGACAACGATCAATACATTATATCAAAATTCGGGGGCAAGAAAAATTAATCAATGGCATGGAATCAATGATTTTCCTTGTAGGTGTCAAACACAATCAAAACTCGATTACAGCTAAAATTCACTTAAATAAGTTGCAGCGATCGTCAGATTAAAATAAATTTAAGTTCATGACCCAGGAGAAGACCCAGACTCAGCTTAATAAAACGACTTGAAAATATTTTGTAATGTATTAATAGCATTATATTCTGTAAAACGGACAAAACTGCATTGTTGAGACAACCACGAAAATTGAATAAACAAACTTTTTCCAAAAAAGGTTTATTTTTGTATAATGCAGTTTCGTAAACCACATACAGCAATTGTGCTTGTATATGAGGCATATATACATGATGCCTGAAAATTAAAACACTTTTCACAAAACATATATTGGTTGCTTAAAACTATTACACCACTACAATATAAAAATTCCATTAAATTCTTCCACCAACTGTTGAATAAAATCTGAAAATATCTCATCACGTCTCTTAATTAGCCTTCTAAAATCAAAGAACCATAAATACTTTTATATAATCTTGGTAACATTTTTAAATTCAATGAAACCTTCAGCATAGTTTAGTAATTAGAAGGTTTCTGTTTAAAATACTCAATTCATTCAACATTCATGTTTATATAAATCTTCACATCAAAGAACAGGCAGCAAAAGAATTCACAAATGAGTCAAAATCCATCACCCAAGAAGTTCGCATAACCGTAAATACAGACACCTCACAAATCTGTCAATCTTGACATCTTCATCCAATAATAACAACATCACAGTAAATAACACCATTTAAAACATCGAGTGTCTTTGGGAATTGTTCTGAAAAATCTCATTTACGTTTGCGGCGCTGTAAAGAATCAGGTAAATACTAAATTGAAACATAAACACTCATTCAAACTCAGGACATGAAACGTAGAACTGTTATTAAAAAGAACATTACAACAATATCACACTAATACCAAAACTTCATAAATTTCTGCATTTACATGTGTTCTTTGCACCTATTAAGTACTCACCACGGAAAAAAAAAATCTAGCACTGAATAAGTAAAATTATAAATAAATATCTCCTTTGTTGAAAATAAAAATTCAATGCAAAAATTGCTATACAACATAACCATCAGCTAACCTAGAAAAATTGAATGCCGGAAAGGTCGAAATTGGATCCCAGATTAAAATGTTAAATTATACTACTTTAAAATATTCAATACATTAAAATACAAAGCAACACATTTCAGAAATTTAAATAATCATTGTTAAGAAACATTCCTACAGGGTGGCCACAAAATTCAGGAAAAAAGTTCCCTGATAATTCCCAGACTTCCCCGATAGATTTCTAAAAAATTCCCCGACTTTACAGCAAACTTTTTTTTAAAAATTTCCCTAACTTTTCCAGAATAACAGACCACTCGATCAAACGGAACATGTATGCTCAAGAGATAATATGGCCATTTTTTAAAAATAGTTTTGGTGGTAATGAAAAATTCAAATTATTCCGCAACATAATTTTCCGAGTAAATGGCACGAAAATGCGGATGAACGAGGAAACATACCTTCAATACGAAAGAAAATTTCCCCGATTTTGATTGATTTTTTTTAAAAAACATGACATTTCCCAGATTTTTTTCAGAATCAGATAGCTACCTGACATATCCCTGATTTCCAGGTTCTGTGGCCACTCTGTTCCTAGCAACAGGTAAAGGCTTACTGTTCTGAAATCGTAAAATAAACAAACTCAAATGAAGACAATTTACTCCCATTTTATAAATTTTCCTAAATTCATTAAAACCGTCAGCAAACAACAAAAACTTTCTCATTAATTTTTGTCAAATTTAGTAATGATACCCGTTACGAGGAGTAAACACCGAGAAATACAGGCTATCGCCAGCTCGTTACCATCACTTTAGCATTCATTGTGTCATTAAACAAAAAAAATAGTATTTGTGCCTTGTGTAAACAATTCACAAACAATTCATTAACTAAAAAAGTAATTATTTCACAACTTAACTTCCTGGATCCTAAGAAAGCTAAATTTTCTCAATATCACCTGAAAAATTCTCGATAATCCATTCATTTAAAATAATACAAACGTAAATGAATAAAAATTAAATTTAAAAACACCAAGTTAACTACTCTTTAATATTTTATCAAAGCAAGAATAAAACTTTATTTAAGTGAGTGAAATAAATTATAACAAAAGGTGCGGAGTAACTTGAGATATGCAATTTCTTGCTAGCGTAGAAATTTTAAACTTTTCTCAAGAAAAAATGTTTTCCGACTTATTAAAATTTTCCCGATAATTCCAAGATATTTTAGATTTGTCAATTTTCTTAACAAGTCACTGAAATTTCCTGATTTGACAATTTTTCTACAAGAAATCCTTGATTTTCTTCTAAAACTTCCATTTCCCTAGAAAATTCCTAATACAGTCAAACTGTGTTAACGTAGAGTCAATGAGGCCCCTGAAATTGTTCATGTTAATCGAATAAATTAAAGTTAACCCTTTGCACTCCAGTGGCGCCTCTCAGGCTCCACACGATTGGATGCCAAACCACGAGAGGACCATTAGGTGTGATGCGGAAATTCGATGCAAGGCCAATGACTGTGTTTAGTTTCTATGAAGCAAATCCATATACACCAGCCGAACCTAAAATGTCTCGAGTTGCTGATTCCTCTGCGCGAAAAAGGCCTGGAGTGCAAAGGGTTAAGTTTTAAGTACGGAAAACTACTTTTACTTTGCGTTAAATAGGATTTCACGTTAAGCAATCTAGCGTTAATGGAGTTTGACTGTAAAACCAAAACTGAACTCTGCCCTAAATCTCTACATTTTCAGAATCATCAATTTCCTTGATAAATCTCAAATAATTTTAGAATCACAATTTCCCAGAGAAATCTTAAAATAATTTTAGAATTCACAATTTCTCTGATAAATCTCAAATAATTCTAGAATTCACAATTTCCCTGATAAATCTCAAAATAATTTTAGAATTCACAATTTCCCTGATGAATCTCAAATAATTCTAGAACTCACAATTTTCCCGTTACTGCTGATTTAAGAAATTTTATGAAGTTCTCAGGGTTGCCACTCTAAGTAAGAAAATTTGATTTTCTTTCCAGGATTTCTATTCCTTTAATATTAAATTGAAGGCAAATAAAAGAATGTACACATTTATTATTTGAAGCATAGGAAATCAGGAAATTGTAATTGCTTCACAATTTAGTAAGAATAGTTCTGTAGAAAAATAAAAACTTTTTTCTCTTTACAAGATTAGAAATATTTGATAAACTTTGATAAAAAAAAAAATCGCAGGAAATTTAAGACAGATTTTCAATTTTTCCCAATCTTTTTGGAGGAATTTCAATTTTTCCAAACACTTCCAGGTTTTCCCTATTATCTAGGCACGTGGCAACCCTGTTTTAATTTCAACCAAAAATTTAAAAGTATATAAAAATCAACTTACAGTTCCAGTATCCTTCCTTCCACGGCTGGCGGCTTCTGCCGGAGCTTTTTTGGCTGCTGGAGTAGCCTTAGGCTTTGCCTGCCTCTTTTTCTTTTGCGGCACATTTTCTTGCGCCGCTGCGGCTTTCCTTCTTCCAGTAGGGTTGTTGTTGCCGCTTACCTTACGGCTGCCTTTTGCGGATCGCTTGCGACTGGGTCCAGCAAACGCCTTTGAAGTATCCGTAGCCTGGAGAAATGGGGAAAAATTTTGCTTGAAAATTTAAATGCCCTGTGATAAAACTAATGAAGATGTTTCAAGGTTGAGTTGCAATTTTTTTTGCACTGTGGTAAACCTGCCATTAATATTGAAAGACTCGCCATCAAATCAAGACTTCAATATCTTTTTGCTAAAAAATTGAAGTGCCGCAAAAACAAAGCAATTCACAACCTCTGTAAGTTCATCACTTTTAGAAATTATGAACCATGACAGGTTGACTGGCTAGGAAAAAACCTCAATATTCTAAAGACAAAAAAAAAAAAAAAAATTGGAAGAAAAATTTAAGACCAGGATTTTACCCAGTGCTGCCTTGCCAATATATAAAGAAGTGAGGATATATGAAGCAATCTTAAATTTTATTTCTGAACTCGAATGGAGGAAATGAGAAAACTTATATCAATTATCTAAACAATTGTTTAAAGGCAAATTCATTTTTGAAATCAGACATTGCCCAACCAAGAAAGAAGCGACTCCTATTATGGTCCAAGCCGTTTGGCTGCAAGCAAGTCTGACAGCTACCTCATTCTTGGATAAGTGAGCAGGAGCCTGAAAGACTAGTTAGAAGTGATCATTGCTCTAAAGTTAAAAATAAGCAAATGCTCTCAGGGTGGCCACAAAATTCACAAAAAAAAATTCCCTGATAATTCTCCAATTTCTCCGGCAGATTTCTAAAAAATTACCTGATTTTACAGTAACCTTTTTTTTTTTAATTTTCTCCAACTTTTCCAGATGTGTAGACACCCTGATAAAATAGAACATGTATGCTAAAGGGACAATAAGCCAATTTTGTAAAAATAGTTTTGGTGGTAATGAAAATTTTAAATTATTCCGCAACGTTAAACTTCTACCAATTCCCACCACCATTATCCAGGAAAATAGCGCCAAAATACAGATGAACAGGAAAATGTACCTTCAAAACATAGCAGCTGTCCCCGATTTTTGAGAAATTTTAAAAAATCCCCGACATTTCCCCGATTTTATTCAGGATTAGAAAGCTCCCGGACATTTCTCCGATTTCCAGGTTGTGTGGCTACTCTGGCCTAATTCCACATTTTAAGAAGAAAATTGGTTGGTGTTTTATATAAAATACTCATAAAATATTTTGCACCTCTCTGCTAAGACAGCAATTTTAATATTTTAATGAAGCAGTTATATGGTCTTCCAGGTGACCAAATATTTGGGTAACCATTACCAAAATAAGCAGCTTATAATCTGAAGTTCTGTAAATGATAAAAATTACATACCCTTTTAGGTACACACTCGCTATTTCGGCGAAGCAAAATTGATTTGTGCATATTGAAAAAATAAATAAATCATGAGAAAAAGTCCAACGTCCAAAATTTTACCGAAAAATTGCTTCAGGCAATTATATCCTCTTGTGTAATATCCCTATAACTCTGATAAGAGAATCAGTAGCTATAAATTTAAACAAAACTTTCAACAAAGAAAAATGTGTACCTCAAAAGTAATAAATTGTGACTTTACCACAGTTTCACACAGGTGAAAAAATCTATTCAACCAAACAACTGCAAAAAATTGTTTCAGCTTATCATCACACCAGCACCTATGCAAAAGCGCTCATCGGACCAAGTAATTCTCACTGACTGCAGTTTTCCCGCCAGTGGAAGCAATCACACTGGTGCGATTCATCTGGATTAATTATAACAAATTTTTTGCCTGATGCTAACAAAATGTCGGAACCTATCTTGACAATAGAGGCTGATACATCAACAAAACCCTTGCAAGAAAAAGCAGCCATACTAACTTAAGTATAAGCAATTGTGCCACTACCAGCGCAAATCTCAATTACCACATCAGTGGAGGTCACATGGCAAAATGATCATCACAGTGTTGTAAATATTGTCAAAAAAAAGCATCATCATCATATTTGGCAAGACAGCCCAAGGCCTTCTGTTGAATATTTCTCCAGGACAGAAAATTTCTCGACCTGGTCTGCCAATCCTTCACTCCGATTACTTTAAAATCCAATTCAACAGAATCGAGTCATTGCAGTTTTGACATTTCTCTTTTCATATTTGTAAAAGACCTTGCAACAAAAATCTTTTTTGTTGGATTATTTTCATCCATTTAAGCAATATGAGAAGCCCAGTTCATTCTTCTAATTTGAAAGCTTTTAATGATATCAGGCTCTTTAAAAAATTATAAATTTCTGATAAAACGTCTTTGCCATAGACCATTTTCTTTGTCACCACCAAGGATACTTTTAAGAACCTTTCTCTCAAAAACTACAATTATGTTTTCTCCATTTCTTGTTAAAGACCAAGTCTTAGGGCCAGACATTAGGATTGACCAAATGATAGTTTTATAGATGATAAGTTTAGTTTTTCTAAAGCGAAAGTGAAACCTCAGTAATGGGCAAAGTCCAAAGGAGGACTTCTAAAAGCCAATGAGATCCGATTTAGAATTTCAGCAATATTATCATTTTATGCATTAACAAAAGAACCTAAGTACTAGTTAAAACCAGGAACAGTTTCAAACTCATTAAGGCCAATTTTCATATGATGGGATGTCAAATGTTGTTCAAATGGTGGATGATAGTCGAAAGCAGCTACTGCATTAACAGACGCCATAGCAAAAGTGATCATTAAACCAAAAGTTTTGTCGAAGTCTGGACTTGGGCAGAATCTGTGGTTGTGACACTTTTGACGAGCTCTAAATTTACTTTCGTATTTTACTTTAACAGCTCCTTACTATCCAGGAAATTAAATAATCAAACATCTAGAACACAACATATATTGCAGTTTCGATTCATTTTCAAACACTGTCACCAATCTGAACATCCCTCTATGAACATAAGAACTTCAAAGTAAATAAAAATGAACGTTACCTTGGTTGATTTAGTGGAAGGGGTCCATGCAGGATCCGAGTCCGAGTCATCGAAGTTTTCGTAACGGTCCGAAGCATAATCCGGCGAATCTTCACGAGTGGAGGGGCCTGCAAGTAGTATAAAACAAGCAAAATAAGTATATGAAATTATGTGGCTTGCACAGAAGTCTCAAGATTGTCCGAATTGGACGATGATATGCAAAAACCAGACAAGTGACAGAATTCCAATTCTTCAGAAAATGTAGGAAATGTTTCTTCAATTTTAAATACAGTGAACTTGTTAAGTAACAGTAGCTTGGCAAGTCAAAAAATAACATCCATAGTTCAATTTAATAACATGTCTAGTTATTGCATACCATAGGTCATTTTATAATAGTTCCGACTGATAAAAAACATAAAATTATTCCCAATTAATTTTTTTAACTCAATCAATTTATTTTAATTCAAGGGTTACACGTTTCCCTCCTTTCTATCAAAATTTGATCTTGAATCATTAAAAATCCAGAGAAAGGAAAGAAAATTCCCTTTTAAACGCTTCCACTAGGAAAATGAAAATGATAGATTACTCATCATTGTGTTGGCAGTGAACTGCCAATCACAAATTTTTACTCAAACATTTGGCATTGGAAGCAGTTTTTCTATGTTGATATTCATATTCAAAAAGCTATCTTGAGGGAGACAAATTATGAAATGTTTTCACATATTATTTGTCTCCAAACCTCATACTAATATTAAAACATTAAATATCAGCTTTCCAAACATTTTTATTCATCAACTATAATATCCTCCAAATCACAAAATTTTCTGGATATTGAAAATTATGCCAAAATATGCAGGATGCTTTTGCCAATAGGTAAAATACTCCAATGATGAAATCAATATAATCAATGTCCCCCTGTGGAAATCAAGATAATGTCCCTGCAATTTTGAAAAAATTCTTCCAGCAATTAAATCCAGGAGCAAACACAATTAACAAGCGCTTCAAGCCAAATCTCTAAACTGACACTGAATTTTAAAACAGCAACGAGACGTAAATGTGCCAACCATTCACCTTAAAAAGATCAACTAATATCTGAGCACTTGGAAGCTATCACAATTAAACAAACCAGGACAAAAAGCCCCATATAGATAAACCACAAAGGATATCAGTCAAAGATAAAAAATTTCAAAAAGAGACAAAATTTAAGCCTACAAACTTGTTTAATATAACTCATTGAAATATTCACTTCAATGTAGATTACAATTCTTGACTCCCATACCAGGAAGAATCAAATGCTTAAGCATTCTCACAAGTTAAAGAATGCTATCCAATTGGCCATAAAATAGGCTAATATATACAATTTATGAACAGATCAAACTGACAAATCATTCAAATTGAATACAAAATAACCATATATGTCTATATCTGAATTAAATCCCAAAATGGAAGAGCAGCATACTAATTACTCCTCAACTATATAGAATAAGTCAATCTCAAGATTTTATGCAGAATGGCACTTAAAACTGGAGCAATTTTTTTTTTATGAAAAATAATGATTTGGCAAACCAGGAATAATTTGTTTATCGTAGAATATTTATGTTAAAGATCATTTTAGTTGTAGCAATGGAAACCATGTTTCTACTTGGTGGTTTCACCAGGAATGTGTAAAGGGCTTTTTTTTTAACGGGTGGGGGGTGGGAGGTAAAATTCACGAAGTGAAAAAGCTCTTTGCTGATTAATACAGATTTTAAATTTGATTAGCTGAAACTTATAACAATAAGTTTAATTAACAATTCATTGGAAAATTCCACTTACATTTTGGAAAAATTAAAATTTTTACATACAAAATATTTGCATCCCAAGCATATATGTGCTTCTCGAACAAAATATTGGTGATAAAATGTAAAGACTAATTCAACACAAAAAAAGTGTAGGTTCACCAAACACAATTTCAACAAAGTGAAATAATAAAAAAAAAAAAAACGAAAGCCACAAAATAGACAAAAAGGGGCTTTATATTAAACTATACATAATTAAACCAGGATCCTATAGATTAATAAGAATTCTAAAATTATTGTATTCTTTAATGTTTGAATAGGATTCAAACCTAAAAACCATGATACGTCAGTCAAAAATGCAAATATAAGAACAGAGGTGCCTTTCCACCATTAAAATGGCTAAACAACCAAGACCTAATACTTGAGTTCTGAACCCTGAGCAGATTTTAAGCCAGAAACTAACCACTCTCGTTATAAAATAGGCAAACTTAAGTTCTTCAAAATAGGTTGGATCTATATGTTATATGCAATAATGGCATACAAAGAATTGATAGCTTAAAAAGTAGATACCAATCCACGAAGAATTTTCATCCTTTGAAAGGGTTCAGATTTTAAACTAAATGGCTTTTCACTAACGGCCTCCAAGATTAATAAAAGGTAAAATTTTATTGAAGAAGACAAATATCTTTCTCCACACAGATTAACTTTGTACTGGGCATCAAAGAGCTAATTGCTCACAAAATTGCTAGTACAGTGTATTTCACAACTGGTAATGCCCAGTAAACTATCACTCAGCTACAAAATGAATTCACTATATTCCTAATATCAATAAGTAGCCAAATTACTCAACCATAAAAAAGACTAGCATAACATGCCAAACAATTCAGACCTACATCTCAACAAAAAACCTACATAAGATACAAAGTTCAGCAACAAAGCCCACATAGCTAAGGAAAATGGCACATTGAGCTAAGGATTTCATGTGCAATAATAACAAAAACCCATGGTTTACAACATGGATTTGATTGTCAGATTTTAAAATAAGTGGCTTTTCACTAACAGCCTCCAAGATCAATAAAAGGTAAAATTTTATTGAAGAAAACAAATATCTTTCGCCACAAAAATTAACTTTGTACTGAGCATCAAAGAGCTCACAAAATTGCTAGTACAGTGTATTTCACAACTGGTAATGCCCAGTTAACTATCACTCAGCTACAAAATGAGTTCACTATACCTAATATTCCTAATATACCTAATATCAATAAGTAGCCAAATTACTCAACCATAAAAAAGACTAGCATAACATGCCAAACAATTCAGACCTGCATCTCAACAAGATACCTACATAAGATACAAAGCTCAGCAACAAGGCCCCGCATAGCTAAGGAAAATGGCACATTGAGCTAAGGATTTCATGTGCAATAACAAAAACACATGGTTTACCAACATGGATCAGATGGATTTTCAATCTATAAGAAAATGGCCATGACTACCTGTATTTCAAACTCAGCAAAAATTGCGCGAGATCAAATGATACACCACTCGGTCTTAAAATGAGCAAATATAACTGTAACTTAGCTGAGCTGTGTAAAAGCCTTTGTCACCTACAAACATTACAAAAATTCACAGATTAACTTTGTACTGGGCATCAAAGAGCTAATCACTCACAAAATTGCTAGTACAGTGTATTTCACAACTGGTAATGCCCAGTAAACTATCACTCAGCTACAAAATGAGTTCACTATACTACATCTACATCAATATGTAGCCAAATTACTTAACCATAAAAAGGACTAGCATAACATGCCAAACAATTCAGACCTACATTTTAACAAGATACCTACATAAGATACAAAGTTCAGCAACAAGGCCCCACATAGCTAAGGAAAATGGCACATTGATAAGGATTTCATGTGCAATAACAAAAACACATGGTTTACAACATGGATCGGATGGATTTTCAATCCATAAGAAAATGGCCACGACTGCTTGTATTTCAAACTCGACAAAAATTGCACGAGATCAAATGATACACCACTCGGTCTTAAAATGAGCAAATATAACTGTAACTTAGCTGAGCTGTGTAAAAGCCTTTGTCACCTACAAACATTATAAAAACAAAAATTTGCAAATCTGAATGAAATAAAAAAGGTGAGCCAACAAATGTAATAAAACAAAAGAGAAATCAATGTATCTTGTGCACCCTATATTTCAGTGCTAGACAAGACAATTCTTATAATTTCAAACACAAAAATAATCACATTACAATTCCATCTCACATTATCATACGGAAATAAAAAAATAAATAAAATTATAACTATTTTGTGCAATTCACATATGATCAATATTTATAAAGAGACTACACCCATAATAAAAAAAAATACTTTAAATTAACTCATACACTAACCATGCCTGGTGCCGTGTTCCAATAATCTAAAACACCCCGCTACATTTTTAAAACAGTGGTTGCCAAAGTGTGGGTTGCGATTTACAAAAGAGAATAAAACAGACCTGGAGTGAACAATTGATTTGTGTGTTTTCATAAAGATAGCAAGCATAAAGAAATAAAATATACGTTATTCATTCGGGCATAAAATAATAAAAAGATAACTGGATTATGAATCCAGTGCAAGTGCCTAAAATTGTTAAAATATGAAATACAGATCAAAGCCAAATTCAGTTCTTGGACCTAAAGGAAACCAGAGTTCCAACGTGTTGCCAAAAAGATAGGTAAATGTAATTCTTCCACGAATAAACATAAAAATTCCTTACCAAGTATACTTTTGACTTTTAAACATTGCTTACATATAACAAAATCTTGAAATGAAAGCCCATGCATGAAATTTGTTGCAGTGAATAGAACAATTTACAACTGTTTTGAAATATAAAAAGAGGAAGTAGGATTGTGCCTTAAAAATATTTGGAAACCACTGGTTTAAAATTAAATAGCCTTTAAAAAATAGTTTAGTAAGGATCATTTTACATACCTGGCTTTGGATCTTTTAGTGTGTTGTTACAGCTACGCGCAATTTTTAACCTATCTTCAGCTTTAGATTCTTCCGTTTTTATCTGTAGCCCAATTAAAGAAGTATCACTTTGCTTTATGTCATCAGCCTCTTCTAGAGGCAACGTCGGTGTATTCCTTCCTAACTTTTCAGTTTCGGTTAAGTCAAGCTCGGCAACGACAATCGTTGGAGGGGTATCCTTCGACTTCTCTTCCACTTCCCTTTCTAGAAGAATCGAAGGACTATCCACATCTTGCTCCTCCTCAACAGTCTTATTCTTATGTTTGCTTTTTGACTTCTGTCCTTGCTTCTCAGTTAACTGACTAGAGCTACTAGTCTCAACTGAGTAGCTACATTCCTCATCAGATTTGATTTCTTGCTTTATTTTGTGACTAGGAAGCAAATCGTGATCCGATTCCTCTCCAGTACCGTCCGAATTCTCTTCATCGGAGGAAGTGAGCGTCAATGGGCTATCCCAAGAACCACCAAAGCACTTCCACTTCTTTGTCGATTTCTTACTGGGGACCAATTTAATCGTGATTTTACGGCAGTAGCCGGTCATTTTTTTACTTTCCGCCTTCTTTGGGGGTGTTTTCGAAGGCCAAACCTCTCCCGGCACTGGAGTGTGCTGATTGCTCAAAAAGTCTTTGTATTGAACCACGTAGGGGGACTCGCGCCTAGTGCAACTTCTTGTGTTTCTTCGCTGGTTGAAATATGTGGTCAAACTGGTAAACTCAGTTTTAATGAGGCCTATTCCATAAGGTTCGACAAACCTACGCATTTGAGTCCTTACCACACTGTTGATATTACGGTTTGGCTCGATCGGTTCGACCGTTGAAGGGGGAGGAGCACCACTGTAAAAAGTAGGGTCCTCTTCTTGTTTGAATTGTTGAATCGCATGCGCACGAGAAATGGACGGGAAGTATACCGACCTATCTTTCTCGTAGGACTGTCCTCTGCCTCGTCCTCTACCGCGACACCCTGTGTTTCCTCCTCTCCTGCGGCCTCTACGACCTCCCCTTCTTTTAGGTGCATCAAACATTGGATTGCCCAGCTGATTGGGCTCCACAGTTGAACTGTAATAGTTGGATATTGCACTCGGAACTTCTGACTGCACAGACTCCCGGTATAACAATGATGGTTGGACTAGACCCCTGTTGTAAATCGCCGGTCGATTTGGACGAGATTCACCCGGCCGTGAAGAACGCAAAGATCGGGGTGAAGTGGTAGCATTCATCATGCGGAAGTTGCTATCCGTGTAATTTGAATATGGGTTTGGAGCGTTGACCCCCTGATCCACGTGGCTGTTGAACATTTCGAGGGCATCCTTGTCATCCACCATTTCGTTAGATGGGAACACATAAGGGTCGCTCTCGACAACATTGCTCGGCACTGCCGGAGATGGAACTGGGTTGTAACTGTGAGCACTCATTGCAGGCGGACATGGCCTGTATGAAGGGGGTGGTTGCATGTTAGTAGGAGGCTGGTATGGCATTTCGTGTCCCACACCGTTTGGTTGTTGATATTTGGGACTTGACACTGTGGATGGTGGGACAGTTCGTAGATGATTGAACCGCATTTGTGGCTCGTGGAAATTCGTATTCCCTCGCGGAGAAGGCGAGGCCATGGAATCATTGCTTAGTCGGGAGGATTGCATGCTCGAGTAACCGGAGGAGTAAGTTGGAGAGATCCGGTCTTGGGCAAATGGATTGAAATCGTTATGGTAGTCCGGTTGAGACTTCGGCATTGGTCCGTGGATAGACTGTGGAGTGTAACAAGTGTTGTGAGGCATGACGCCATTGCTGGTGGCTGGCAGCTGTTGCTTTTGCAGTCCGTTTCTGCCAGGAACACCGTTCAAGCTATTTACATAAGGTCCGCCATTCATGGGCGAGCAAGGCGGGGCTCCCGACAAATGGCACAGAGGGTCCAAGTTCGCATAAGGAGACGACGGGTAGGAATGATGCGCTAGCGATGGACTCGGCGTCATTGGGCTGTGCGCAGGTTTATAAGCTCCCATATTTGTCGGACTAAAATTGGTGTCGTTTGAGCCCGGAGATAAATTAGACGAGAGAGGAGTAAGCGCGGCTGTTTGGGGAGAGGGAGTGGCTGTGTCAGCAGATATCGACGACGAAACCGAAAGTGGGTTGGGTGGAACATTGCTCTCCCAATCTGTGTAAGACCCATTGTAAATCGTCTTAGAATCGGGAGGCACAAAGTTTTCAACACTGCGATTCGCTGCAAGTTTCACAGCCTGATGGGGTAGCACTCCGAAGGGGCTCTGGGCAGATGGGTCAATGCTAGACGAAAGATTGTAGCCAGCAGTTGGAACTTGCCCTGCTGCATAGCTCACAGTTGGATCAGAAGTGTGAAAATTGCCTTCATTGCGAGATTCAGAACCCTGCAAAAAACCCTGCTGAATTTCATTACAGGGATGGGAGAAAATGTCCTCAGTGTAGTAATCGTTAGATTGTTTTGGGATATTTTCCGGATCCGCAAGGCTCGATAAAAAAGTCGTGATTAAAGATTCTGTGCTCTCGGGTTCTTGACAAGATGAAGATGGAAGGTAGGAGGAGTTACAGTTTCCGCCCCCGAAATTATTTAGCGTCTCTTCGTGGGAGGGAAGAAGAGGCGATCCACCGCTTTGCAATCGACGATGGCGTTCGGTGTCTCCCCAACTGTTCATAGTTAATTGGGAATATGCAGGTTGATCATTGTTGCCCTGAAAATGATTATTCAGGACTAAGCAAACCATTTAAAAAAGAAGTACACAGGTTAATGGTAACTTCATGTTCAAATAGTAACTACTACTGCATTAAAAGCCAGCCTTGTCAATCAAGGGAGAGGAAATTTTAAAAGCATTCTGGGAAAATGGATTGAGATAGGAAAGAAGCTTTTCTAGCATATTCTATTGCATATAGAAGCACAACAGTAATCGAACTTACAAAGCAAAAACTAAACAAACAAAAAAACAAGCATAATTAACAAGGGGTAAAATATATTAAACTAAAATATTTTGTTTACTAGATTAAGTACAATGTATATGAGAAATATAAACAGGAAAAAAATCAAGCCAATTTTAAGTACTTTTCAAAATTTCATTCTATCTTAATTTATTTTTAACATATGATTAAAAATTATAATTAGAATAATCAGGTAGTAAACAATTTTACTCTAGAGCATGACCATTTTCTTTTCTTTCAATTCTCTGTATTATATTTAAAGGGGTAACTACAATTAAAATATTTAAAAGCGGTACTCAAAGTAGGCCTAATAACTTACATTTCATAAGTAACCCAAGAAACTTACCATAGAGTGTCAAACTGTGAAGTTTATTTAAAACACTTAAAATGTTTGATTAATAATTTAATCTAACTAATCAGTATAAACTGCAGCCGTTTGGTTGGATTGAATACATCGTAATGCAAAAGGGCTTTAACTATACAATGCGGAAACATTGCAACTATATCCGAACTACCAAATAGTAAGAATTTCGAAGGGCGATTTGCTAACGTAGAGGTCTTTTAAAGGAAGCTGCCTTACATATTTGTCTGGAATGGGGAGAAAAAAACAGGGGATACAGTGAATTTTCTGAAAAATTTAGGTAGGAATGTTAGTGATAATTCCAAAAATTACAGGAACTTAGTGATATTTCCAAAAATTACAGGAGCATTTTTGGGATAATTCCCAAATATTTTAGGGCAAATTCTTAAAATGTTAAGGGCAAATTCTTAAAATGTTAAGGGCAAATTCTTAAAATGTTAAGGGCAAATTCTTAAAATTTTAGAGATAATTTAAAAACATTTAGGTATATTTCTTTTGAAGCAGACATAGGCTCCTAATACAGACATTTTCTTTCCAAAGCTTGTTTCAATACCGCCAAAAAATTTAACGTTTAACTTTTGAGCAAAATAGCAGTTATATAATTAAACAATTACAGCAACTATTTTTACCAACATACAAATATAATTAAATCTGCTTTTCTTATCTGGAGGAATGTGGGGAGGAGAGGAAAATATGGGAATTTTTGGGGTTTTAATTCTCTTAAGCAAGCATCGAAGAATTTAAGTACCCACAAGGGGAAAAAAAACCCTTTAGGGAGAAACAAAAATTTAAGAAGTATTAGGTATTTTACGGTGAATGTGATGCCTAGAAATCATAACATACCACCAAGCACCCTGACAATCAACACATAATCATTACCGGCTTAGTAACGTTGCATGAAAAAAATAAGTAAGGGATGGCCATAATTAGAGTGTACCCATATGGAAAATGCTCAAATAAACAAACCTTCATAAAATTTGTATACAAATTAATCAGACACAAATTTTTTACCAAGTAGAAATACAACTTTAATGCCTCATATGGAAGCTAACTTTACAGAGTGAACATTATTGTCAAAATTGTAAATAAAATTTTAAACCAAAAAGAATACTATCTAATAAAATTTGGATGATTTGTAAAAAAAAAAAAATTATTGAAAGTCATATGAAAAAACATTAAAAAAAAAAAAAATTTAAGTTACAACTCATTCGTCAGTAGTACGAACTAATTTTTAATTAAGATTCTATAAGCTCCAGATTGCTATAAGCGACGTCAATTTAATTTTTTAGTATAATTATTTTAAAAATTAGATAAAGGAAAGCGATATAGGAGCAACATACCACAGATATATCAAAATGAATTTTTCGGCACTCAGGAAGGTATTTCTTATTTTCAACTAATATTTATATTGCTCATTAAATATAAATCTTTTGTTGAAGCTTCAATGCTACAAAATAATTGCTAAACTTATTTACAATATTTATTGGATAAATTACTTGTGCCTGAATAATATTTGAAGAAATTAAATCATCGGAACAAAGGTGTACTTATGTACCTAATTAAAAAAGTAAATTTTGGCCCCTGCTGTACCTTTAAAAAAACATTTCAAGCTAATATTTCTATGAAAAATTTAACCACTACATCATCAGATCCATACAAATCGCGGACATAGGAGTCGCATATTACATCAACGATACCATATCTGAAAATGACCGTCACAATAATGTAAATCTTAGAGATAGCACAACTACCATACTACACTGTAAATTAAGCAGCTATTACCTACTAATACATCAGTTTAACCCTCAGCGAAAATAACCAACACACAAAAACATAGGCAGTAGCAGATATCACATTAGAGGTAGCAACAGCAAAAATAATCATCACACTGCAGGGTAGTCACAAAATTCAGGAAAAAAGTTCCCTGATAATTCCCCAATGGATTTCTAACAAATTCCCTGATTTTACAGAAAACTTTTTTTCAAATTTGCCCAATTTTTTATAAAGTGAAGATAAAATAGTACAAATGTACAAATAGTAAAATGAAAAGTTCAAATTATACCACAACAGAAAACTTCTACCGATTACCGCAATTATCTGGGAAAATGGTGCCGAAGTACGGATGAATGGGGAAACGTACCTTCAGAACAATTTTTAAACAATTCCCGATTTTTTCCAGAATAAAAAAACTCTTTGACATTTCCGTGATTTCCAGGTTCTGTTGCCACTATGCACTGGAAAGTTTGGGAAAATTTCAACTAACACAGGTTCTATTATTTGGTCTGTACATTCAACGACTTATTTTTGTGCACAATAACTGCTATCAGGACAGGTTCTACAGTTTAACGTTGATTCCAAAACAAGCGTAAACATTGTCAGTAGCAGTACACCATTCCTTTGATACTGTACTATCCACTTTTTTTGTGTAACCACGTTTATTGAAATTTCTTGCACCTGTTCGGTATGCTTTTCAGTAAAAAAAAATTTACTATCAACAAGCGGAAACCCACATAATGCGAATAAACAAATTAAAAATTTTTAACTTGCAATGCAAGACCAACAACGTTGTGAACAAGTAAAAAAACAAAGTAGACCTTCGAGTCAACAAATTAATATGAAAGCATGCCAGAAATAAATTGCAGAAGCATTGGTTTTCAAGTCAAAAATAAAAGGTGCTAATAAAAGCATAAGTTATTGGGAGGAAAATGACATTGCAGGTCGAAACTATCCACAACTTATTTTTCAATCAGGACCTAGTAGACGGAGTTAGCAGACAAAGAAAATTCACAATTCTAGGGACAAGTTAAAAGAGCTGAAGTCAAAAATGTGGAAAGATTGATGTGAAGATCCACAATAGGGAATTGATGGATGTGATGATGGATAGATACAATGACACATGATACAATAGGGATGTGATGATGTGATTGATCCACAATAGGGAATTGCAGCATTTTTTTTCTTGCTTTAAATCAACTACAAATAGTCTTAAATCAAATAAAAACCACTTTTTACATTTTCCTCGAAACCAATTTAATTTTTAACCAAAACTTTTAAATAGTTAGTTTCGATATCAAGTATCAAGCTGAAACCGGAAGTAAAGTGATAATACGTAGCGACAGTTTTTTATTGCATCGTGTTTCCGGCTGTTTCTAGTGATTTTAAAACTAATATAATTAGATAAATAATTTTATAACAGAAGTTTTAACCACATATTCAGATTCCTGTTAGTTTTTTTGCATAAAAAAAACTCTAATTAAATGAAAATTAAAAATAGACTGTAGTTCCGCATTCGGTTGAGTCTCACTCATAGCGGCATTCATTTGAGATACTGCGTCTCTATCTATAATTACAATCGTTGGCGATTAGTTTCTATTTCGCCACCACCATGCGGTCAACTTTTAAGTAGATCCAAATTAAAGGAAAACCGAGGAAAGCTCAATCTAGCAATCCTATTCAGATCGGTAGTCGTACAGTGTGTCGATATTAGAGGTCGGCGATATATCAATACAACGATAATTTTATCGATATTTTTTAAAAAATATCGATTGTAAAAATATCGATACAAGTCCCCGATATATCGATATTTTCAAACATTTTTAGTTTTTTATGATCGTTTTGTAGTTCCATGTGTTTTTTTTATTTTCTTTATTCCCTTTTCAAAAACTTCAAAACTAAAGTTTGAACTTGGCTGAGAGACAGTTAAAATGGCATCCTAACCAAAAATAAAACATAATGTAATGGAAAGATAAGATCATTTATTAGTAGTCATTAACATAGCGCCATTGTTGCCAACGTGTGCCTGGAATTAGCACTTAATTTTAAATATTAAAAGCATCTCTACCAGCAAACTTTTCAAAATTTCTTCTTTAAAAATAAATGTGAATTTATGCATTGACATGCAAATGTATTTTATTTATTCTGATTTATAATAGAATTTATTTATAAAAACAATTTTTATAATCTATTTATTAAAACACTTTTTATAATTTATTTATTAAAACAATTTTGGCAATAATTCATGAAAAGTATAAATTTGCCCCGAAAAACTTTGTTTCTGGCAAAATTGAAAATCAAATAAAAAAAAAATTCATGTATCGATATTTTTTCTATGCAACGATATAGTATCAATATTTATTTTGATCAATATTTCCGACCTCTAGTCGATATACAGGGGTGAAAACAGACAAAATATTAAAAAAAGAAGAAAATATATGCGCAGGGTTATTTTGAACTGCAAAAATGGCTGAAAACAAATATAATTGCGAACTAATGTGTGTACAGAACAGTGGTGCAGCTAATAAACTTTACATAAGTTTAGTCTGGTAAAGCCCATTAAAAATAATAAAATTGCAGAAAAAACAGAACTTCTTAAGGAAAAAAAAAGCAGAAATCCGCGTAAATCCTGAAAATTTTCAACCCTGAATGCAGCTAGCTGGGGAGGGAGGTTGGGGACAGCTTTTTCAATACTAGGGCAAATATTATTAATATTTAGGAATTAGTGCAAAATGTAAGTATTTTGGACAAAACAGAAATAAGATGAATTTAGGTTGAATGAAACCCATTGTAACTAGTCAACCTAACTCCATTCAATTAGTAACAAATATTTAGGAACACATTAAAATATTTATGTCCTATAACTGAAACATGGTCCACACAGCTTTTGAAAAGTAAAAAAAAAAAGTAGTTTTTAAGGACTCTTAAATTTAAGAAACTCTTATAAATTTCTTGCACATAAACTCAAAACATTACATTATAAAAATCAAAATTGACAAGCAAACAATTTGAATAACATTTTATTTATAACTCGGGCAACTGTTTTCAAGTCTAATGGAAGTCTTTCCACACTCGAAGGGAAAAGAAGGGATGTGCCCCAGAGAGCGCAGTGTGAATTCTGAAAAATCAATGTAGAATTTTGGGGACAATTTCCAAAAATGATAGGGATAATTCCAATCATTTAGGGATAATTCAAATCACTAGGGATATTTTTTAAGAAGCTGACATAGGCTTCTAACATACATTCTTTCCAAAGTTGTTTCAATACCGGCCAAAAACTGTCAATTTTCTAAAAATTCAACTTCAAACAACTTTTAACAAAATAACTAATACAATTAAATAATTATACATTTCTGATGAACATACGAATTTAATTAAATCTACTTTTCTCATCTGGAGGAATATCGGGGTTTTTGAGAAAAATCAGGAGAGGGGGGGGGGGTAGTTTTTTTCAGGAATTATCAAAAAATGTAAGTACAATTTTAGGAAGGAACAAAAAATTAAGGAATATTAAGGCGAATGTGACCCTTGTTTTACTGGAAATCAGCAATTCCAAGCAACATGTCCAAACCAATAGAAGGGGGACAAAAAAAAATCAACTTTGTGAAAACTAAAACTAATTCAAGAAAATACCTACACATTCACAATAAAAAATTAAGGACCCAAGGAGAAAAATAAGGACTTTAAGGGCATTTGTATAAGGATCTATAAAAAAAATAAGTCATTCTTAAGGACTTTTAAGGACTGTGCCAAACCTATTCATGTTATTTTCTTTAGTAGAAAACTAATAAAAAAATACTGCTTTAACACATTCGCTGCCACTGACGCGCTGGCGCGTCAGCATGGCGCTACCTCCCATGCCGGCGACGCTCTGGGACGACGATCGAGTATGATAAGTAAACTGCTTTATTTTTAGTTCGGATTTGGAGGTTGAACAATGAGGTTTTTGAGGCACATTAGTGAAGCTACATTGTGTGAAGTGAGGCACATTATTTTTATATTTTTAGTGCTTGTTTTTAAAATTTTGTGTTTAAATTTTTTTATGTGCATTTTTAAAAATGGCGGACAGTACAAGTATTGCAGGACCTTCACAGCCCAAGAAAAGGAAAGTAAATAAAAAACTGACTGATGCCGAAATATTAGAATTACTAGAAAAGATCTTTGTGATCAGTGATCTTTCTGATTATGACAGCGTAGACGATGAAGATTATAGTTGGGATTCTACGAGCGAATCGGAAGGAGATAGTGATGTCGCTGTGTCACTTTTTTTAAATTCAGCTTCTGAGGATGGATATATAAATTTTGGTGGCAGCGAATGTGTTAAGCAAAGTATTTTACACCAGATCTTTCAATATTAATTTAATTATACGACATCAAGATCTTTCAATTCAATCAAACTAAGAAACAATCAATATCTAAACATCCCAAACCAATAAAACTATGCGTGATAGCACAAAAGTATAATGCAACAAAGCAAAAGAATAAACACTGTAGTACATCATTCAATATAAAAGTAGGCATCAATAAAAAATAAGCTAACATTACTGAACAAATGAAAAAAAATTTAAGTGAATTAAGCTATTAAAGCCTAAATATATATACACACAATACTATTACATTTGCACATAAATAAACAACAAAAAAATCCCAATTCGAAAACCCCAGATTTAATTTGAAAATGGCAATGATTTGGTGCTTGAAACACTAATTTTTTTTAATGACATATTTACCCATCGATGCTTAGCAAACACACGAACCACTAATGAACGGCTAACTAGTTCCAAATAGTGGTCTAGTTTCGCAATGTGATTTTTTGATGACGTTGATTTTGCGTCTCAAGTCTTAATCAGTATGGTTTCGACTGAGCAGTTCAGAACCCAAAATAATTTCATCAAATCAATTATCCTTTTATTTTTTAAAAGTTAAACATTAGAAATGTTTTTCTTTTCCACATACAGTCAAACCCCAATAACGCGAAATCACTTAAAATGAAATCCCATTTCAAGCAAATTAAAAGCAGTTCTCCTTACTTAAAACTTACATTTGATTTATACTTTTAACCAGAGTCCCATAAAATGGACGTACGAGCGTACGATGTACGCAGGAAATCGTCAGATCCCGCAGGAAATTAAAGTCAAATGCCGTTTTTTTTTGTTTTTTTTATAAATGGAGAAATTCCAGTTAGGCAGGGCGGGAAATATGAAGTGGTTGACTCCTGTAACACCGGGAGGTGAGAGGTTGGGGGGAGGGGGGGGGGTGCTATTCTCCATATATTCACCACTTGTTACTTCTATATAAGAAGGGAGAAGTGTTGACATAAGGGGGAAGGGGTTTTTATTTCCTGATTTTGGAATCTAAACCTATTGAAACATATAATTACACTGAGAATTTATTTCCTTCATTCTACTTTTTAATTTGAAAGAATTCTTGGATATTCCATTGTAATTTAAAAGAAACCACATTTTTCTTTAAAATGATAAGGAGCTATCCAAGCAAGTCAATGAAGATAAAATGCTGTATTTGCAAGAAATGTTGGAGCAAAACTATTCACAGCATTTAAATCGAAAGCACAAAAATGAAAGTAGTTATGAAAGGTGGCATGCTGGACTAGCATCAGCGTTTGCTATCGTTTCACAAGCTTACCTTTTAAGCTAACCCAGTACCAATGACCTAATATTGCAACTGGAAATGTGCCATTGGAAACCGATTGCAGAGTGGTGCTTCCAAAATCAATGCCAAGAAGATTTTGAATTAAACAACTTTTAATTTTCAATAGTACGTAATATTTAATTTTCTTCAGCAGTATAATTTAAAGCCCGCATACTCACAGGACATTTTTGGATATGGCATTTGTGTACGCAGGAAGAAAATATTTTTCTGGAGCCCTAATTTTAACTTGAAATTCGGTTAACACAAACAATTTCGACGACCTCATCGACTTCGCGCTAAAGGAGTCTGACTGTATATTAGAGATTAAATTTTGAAAAAATTACAACTTGAAATTAGTCAAACTTTACTGAAGCACAAGTACTTGAAGCTAACATTGTACTAGTTGCTACCCGATATATAGCAATCATGGAGGGTAATTATAAGGTTCCGAATTTTTTTTAAAAAAAGGCTTTTAAATAATGTTCATATCCAGAACGAATAATGCAAGAATGTTGAAATTTCCAATTGGTGCTTGTACCCACGAGTTTCGAAATGGATTTCATAAAAATCTAAGCAGGCACAGATGGTTCTTGCCATTGAAACCTAGCTCTCTAAGGAATTCAACATTCCCACACCACCATTATTTCCAGAATTTGCCAAAGGCATAAAAACTTGTGGAAAAAAGTGTCCTTTAACATGAAATTAACAGATATTTAAATATGAATAGAACAGAATGAAAATGTGCACACACAGCTATTCAGTGGCAATTTTTATACTGTTATATTGTTAAATTTGAAGTATACATATCTTAAATTTAATCTTCTGCAATAGACATTAATAATTTTGTCCTGTTTATTGGCAAGTTGAAAACATTGTTTTATTATTGGTTTCCCTTCCATCCTACAATTAGCAGATATACTCTGGTGGGACGTTATCCTGTTTCCCCAATTGTTTTTTCGGTTTTCCTCGTTAATTTGAAATAACTCTCCATTCTCCATACTCTTCCATTAGATGGGTATCAGATTAAAAAAAAAATTACAGCGATAACTCATCCAGACTAAAAACCTAATTTCACTCATAATTTCTTAAAACAAAAGTTGTAAGGCTGCTGTGGCAACCTTAGGAACCTTAGGCTTGGCAATAGTTACGCTCATTTAAATAGGTAAGCACTTAGCACCATCTAATAGAGGAGTACTCGAAATTTTTCTGTTCTTGGCAACCTCAGCTAATCATGTGTACTCCAGTTGCCCCGCCATATGCATGCCACGTCTTGAATTAATAAATTTTCTGCAATTCTATGTATGCTGAGGGCGTACTTATAGTGGAATAAATACATGTATATTTTGTTTTCATTTCTAACATTTAAATTAAACAAATAATTCATGTCTTAGCAAATTAAAAAAAAAGTCTGCATGTATCCTCTCAATCATGTTTGGTATCCTTTATTATCAATGTTAGTTACTCTGAGCATCAATATTAATATTTTACTAGCATTTTATTTTACACTTTTTAACTACTTTTAATATTAAAGCAAATAACAAAAATTGCTCAACAAAATCTAAAAAAGTTCTTGAAGCAGATTTTAAAAAGTTCCGCAGATCTGTACAAATATTCAAGATTATCAAACCAAATTTTTTTTTCAATTGGTAATACATATTCGATTTACAAACTATTTTTCATATTTATCACATTGTTAGAATTGAATTTTTCATCTTTCATGCAATTTAAAATTCAAACAATGTAAACAGACAGTAATATACGACTTTAACACCTCAGAGGAAACTTCTTTGCTTTGACATTTATAGTCTCCATAGAAAAAAAACTCCAACGGGGATTGACGCCATTTTGTAGTACTTAGCAATGGCAGAATTCTTCTGTTTATTTGTTCGGAGTCAACGTTCTCAATCAAAATTGGAAATTTATTTATGTCTAGTTTTGTTGACAAATATGTGCCAAAGCTCGTCATATTGGCGAGACTTGAAGAATAATTTTATAATTCATTTCTAATTTCAAAGCAATGACCAGTATAATTGTGTCGCTGAAAGTTGTGAGATGTTAAAACACCCTTAATTTTAATTCTGCTTATTTACCACACTTTTTTAATTTAACAGAACTTTAACTGTTAAGAAAATACAATAAGCATTTTTAAGAGTGAAATCACCCCAACAAGTACTAAGCATTATTACTACTTAACACAGAAAAGTTAGTCGAAGCAATGTTATAGTCATACCAATATGGTTGAAATGTAATCGGTAACACCTGCATAAACTTAAGATGGTGTTTACATTAAGAAAGACCAGTGGTCAGAAATGAATCTGAAGCAATTAAATAAATAAATTTAGCAATTTTTTCTTACGACACACTGATGTTTTGTGATATTGAACAAAATGGGTAATGGTAAATAGTGTTAGAAAAAATGGACGTACGCAGAGAAATGGCCAGATCTCTGAGGAAGTTAAAATTAAATAGTGCAACTTTTTTTTAAGAAATGCAAGAAACTCGCCCCAATAAAAGGGACACTGTTCAGCAGGATTATTTTTCTCTCTATCACTACCTGAGCTCTCCCCCCCCCCCCCCTTCACCAGTTGCTACTTCTAGGAAGGAAAACTCTAATATCTTAGGGAATAGAGAAATTGGGGTGGTATTGTGACTTCATTAACTACAGGATTCTGAACTCGGAAGAAACATGTAGTTTCAGATTTTATTTTGCTCTGTTTTTCTATATATTTGCATCAATGGAAATTTTGCTCTTGGAGTTTTTTTCTATGTTCTTCCTTTAGATTTGAAAGAATCCTTGGGGTTTTTTTCTTGTAATTCGGAAAAAAAAATTCTTTAAAATTAAAAGCTTTCAAAGCCAAAACCAAGAAAGTAAAAGGTTGTAAATACAAAGAAGAAATATTGGAGGAAAGTTATTCTGGCCATTAAACTAAAAGCATAAAAATGCAAATAGAAAATCAAATAATAATCCAAATTAATATAAACAAGCTAGAAAAGCATCAATGTTTCCTTTCATTTATCTAATTCAATTTACTTGAACTATTAACCCGTGAGCAAGAATGCACGCTGGGTCCAATAACCCGGTAGTAAGTATATATATTCCCAAAGCAACACACACGCGTGCGCTCTTTCAGGTTAACTTATATTAGTTTTAGTACACTTAGCAACCTAAAACTTAATAATTTATACAATATATATTGTAAAAAAAATAGTAATATAGTATATCGTAAAAAAAAATAGGTTTCAAGAAGATTTTGAATTAAACAACTGCATACTCTCAAATAATATCTTTTGTTTTTCACTCATAATTAAGTTAAAGCTTGTTTGCATGAAATTTTTTTTAATGACATTTGTGTATGCAAGAAGAAAATATTTTTCTAGCGCCCGAGAAAAATGACGCTTAATGAAGTTTGACAGCGAAAACTGCAAATGTACTGATAACAAGCAAGAAGGTATTCACATGACATATGATAAAAACTCAAAGATAAATTTTCATTCGAATGAGCAAGAGAAGATGCTAAAGCTTCTAGAACAACACAGAATGAGCAAATTACATGGCAGTGCCAATTGCCCATTTACAAACTGTTGAACAAAAAAATATATTCAACCATAATGACTCCCCAGCAAATAGTTGGTTGTTTTCAGATTATCTGGCACTATCAGCAATACGAGGGCTATAATGCGCCGAAACATTCGTCATTAGACAAGCCAACATACATTTACAAACACCCATGCCTACACGGGACTCGAACCCGCAATCTTGCGGTCCAGAAGCTAGCACGCTAACCACTATACCGTTTGGTCGGCCCCAGCAAATAGAGAATTCCTAATTGATTTTTCAATTCAACTTTTCCCATAAACGTATGAATTAAAAATAAGAGTTAAGTTACTGTAAAATTTAATTTAAAATGTTCCATTAAACTAAATCACATGCAAATCAGTTCCATAATAGGTATCTAACAAGACATATTTGATAGAATCAATTATCAATAAAAAAACAGCTCAGAAAAATAAATATATACATTAATATATATATATAGTTGACAACCAATGCAATGATGACATCAATGTTTTATTTCGATCTTTTATATTGCTTTGCAAAACGAAAGTTAAAACCATGATTCTTCAATAAAAAGTAACGAACATTGCAACCAAGTACTATAGATAACTTTTTCTTAAGTGGACATCTTAAACTAATTAAAATACGATAAATGGCAGTACAAATATTTTTTCTATTCTTACTTAGAATATTACAAATTGCATGAAAAACAAATTCTTCTAAGTTTTATAAATAGACAAAACAAAATTGTCCCAAATGTTAAACTTCTGTGCTAAGACACTCTTAATGCAGTGAAAGTGGTTTTACAGAACAAGAATTGGAAAATCTCACATCTTATTTAGCTGCCAAAAATAAGACAGAGCTATCAAAATATACAATATCTTTAAAATTTGATAGTGCCTTAGAAAAATTCGAAGGAATCATATGGTTTGTTGGCCCTAAATCACTGTATATATTAAACGATAACAAACAAACAGTGACACAAAATATAAGTTTCGTAAATTGCTCAACATAAATAAAAATGCCTCCCACAGCAATGAAAAAAATAGTACACCCATGATTTTTCTTATTTTTTTTTGCACCGAAAAAATATTTACAAGATGGCCAACGCCCAGAACAACACCAAAAACGGAAAGGTTGGAAAAAAAGCCTTTTAATGAATCCAAAAAAAAAAGGGGGAATCAAAATCTACTTCTTTCTTTATAAAAAAAAATCAGTTACTACTAGAAATAATGGGAATCCGTTAGCGCCAAGCAATGTTTAAGCCGAGGCACAAAATATTTTTAGCAAAAAAGCTTAAGTCGCAATTTTCATTTAAGGAAAATGCTAAAATGGATAGGAGTTTTATCACACTTGATTTTGAATCCAAAATAACTATACTTTTTAGTATTAAACTCAATGTGAAATGTAAACATAAAATTATTTTTTAACAAGCGTCAACAACGGAACAACAATATTCAACTTTCAGGTTGTTGGTTCTTTTAGGTCAATGATTAATTTTCGGATAGTAAAAATGGTGATTTTGCTAATTTTGCAGTTAAATGTTTTAGCAAAAGAGCTAAATAAAACTTTCTAACTTTAGCATTTAAATATTTTTTTTTTTTATCATTTTGCTAAAAAAGTACCAACAGCTTATTTCCTGGTGCCAAGCCTAAATGTTTATGGTTTGTCATAGGAATTAATTATAAATGATTTGAAGATAGTTAGTTTGGAAGAGCTATTGCTGAAATTTGGTGAATTTTATCTGGTACCCAGTTAACAAAAGAGTACCGAAAAAACAAAGCATGGTAAAAGTGTAAAATCCCCCAAACCCAATTTAAGGGGTACCTTCTTCTTTCAACACTGGAACCAAAGAAATAAATTTTAATACTCAAGTGCTTTAGAAGTATCTTACTTTAAATTTACAGCTTAAAACTTAAAATTGCCATTTTAAAATCGTTATTCTTTTGTAAATTTACAGAAGCAAGTACTTCCGTAAATTTACAAAAGAATAACGAGTATAGTACAATGACAATTTTAAAACGACTGAACCAAATTTAAATTGATATACTTTATACAGATTACAATGAAACTTCGATAAGGTGAGAGAAGTCAATAAATTGCAACCCAATAACAAAAATTATTAAGAGCAGACAAAAATGTTCATTTTAAGATATTTTCAATGAGTGAATAATCATCAACTCACTATACTTCCTAAACAAAAAAAATAGATGGATCAAAACTAAAAGCAAATAAAGAAACAGAAGTCAAAATATAATCAGCTGTATCTCAAAGAAAAAGTCAAAGCGTTATACGAGCAAAAATTACTTGATTGTGCGGAAACAATCTTCATTTCAAAGGATTCTACAGAGAAAAATAATTTAAAAAGCAAAAACACCATAAACAGCAATTGTTGAAACGTAATTTAAAAAGATGGTTTTAATGAAACAAAATATAAAAAGCGAGTACCTACCAGAAACTAGTTTGTCAACAAGAAAAGGTTCGTTTCTAGTAACCGTAGCAAGGTCACCTTGTGGCTATGGCCCCAATTTGTAGGCGACGTAGTTTTTAATGTAACAACCTTATTTTATTATTCAAATGCATCAGCGATTTTAGAGAAATTATTGAAATGTGTGGGTATCAATTTCTTAATTTGAATTAGCCGCAATATTGACTAATGGAAAACATATAATTTTGATCTCGTCCTGCCAACCTACCACCTATACTAAGAAATTACATAAGAAAATTAAAATTTACAATAAATATTTCAATAACTAAATAATTTATCTAAATGTAAAAAGTTACTGGGAAAAGAACTTTTGTTACATGAACTCTGAATCCATGAAGATTCTTAAGTTAAATTCAATTCTGCTTTCAAAGATAACATATTTAAAGAGTTCCAATATTGAAAACAAAAGTCGAAACTTATTATAAGATATCAGAATAAAAAATTAAAACGTTGGGTAAATTCCTAGTTCACGTTTATGGGTTGGCGCACTTTTGAAAAGTTGGCGACAAAGCCAGAATGTCGCCAATTCGGAATTCCAATATGAAAAATTGAGAAACGAACCAGCTCCATGATTTGTGGTATAGGAAGGTTGAAGCCAAAGCGCGTCAATAAAAAAAAGGGGGTTGCCAAATTTAGAACTGTATTGCCTACAAAACCGCGCCAAATCGGCTTGGCGATATTTTAACGTCAACTAGGAATAGACCAAACGTTGAACCAATAAAAACTAGGCTGGTCTGTATTCCAAAAGTAAATAAACTATTTCAATACTGCTTAAAAATTTTCAATTGTTAAAAATCTGATAATGCAAGCTAAGAAACTTACAAATGCATTTTCCTATTTCAGTTAAAATGACACTACAAAAGTATCCTGTCGACAAACTACTGGGAAAAAAAAAAAACTTGGCCAGAAAATTATTCCAAAATCCTTTTATGATTGAAAGTGTTGAAGAGAGAATTTAATGGAACAAAATCAAATTATTCAACAAAAAAAAAGCAGCGATATTCTCTTCAAATCATCAGGTGTAACAATGCACCTGAGCCATCAATACTTAAGTAATACACAATGATAATACTATAATTATTTATTACAATTATGTCAGGTGCATATTTGGCAATTTAAGAATCAAAAGTAAAACTGCATTAATCAACTAAGGTAAATAAAATCGTAACTTGCCACCAATTTTTTAATTTTTTTTTTTTAGTAAACAGAAATATGCTCCAAGGATTCAGCTTTACAGCTAAAATGTAAAACGTTCAGTTGCTAAGTCATTCACTTAATACTAAAAACAATGAAACTACAGAAACAGTTAATAATGGAAAGTAGTAGATTGATTTAACTATCTTTTTACTTTAATACATATATGTTATGCTCAAAGACCACAGCAACCATTAATCAAATCCAAAACCACCCTAACACTAAGTGATCACAAGTATTACTCAATCAGGGTGACCACAAAATTCCTTGATTTTACGGCATTTTTTTTTTTTAATTTTCTCAACTTTTCCAGATGTTTAGGTAGACACACTCATCAAATAGAACATATATGTTAAAGAAATAATATGCCAATTTTTTCAAAATAGTCGTAGCGTTAAATTATTCCGTAACATTACTACTTCCAACGATTACTACTACAAATTTCAGGGAAAATGGCGCCAAACTACAGATGAACAGGGAAACATACCTTCAGAACAAAGAAAATTTCCCCGATTTTCATCGAGTATTAAAAACCTTGCTGACATTTCCCCGATTTTTTCCAGAATCATAAAGCTCCCCGAGATTTCCATGTTCTGTGGCCGCTCTGTCAAAGAGCATTTGGGCCTACTGACAGTATTTTTTCTAAATGAAAATTGGACGAATTGGTAAAGTGAAATCAATTTTATTGACAAAAAACTTCTAACTAAAATCTTATGTCGAAGAGAAATCTATTTTTGAAGAAATACAGAATAAAGTACGGCAAATTGAACAATAACAAAATTCTAAGTTAATTGAACAAGAATGCTTATATAAATCCCTTGAAATACTTGGATCCCACAAAGTCCATTGAAATGATAAAAGTATTTAATTGAAAGAGATTCGACTTAACTAACTTGTGCATTTGGTTCAATAATCCGCTAACAATATCAGATAATATAATATAAAAAGAAATACAGAAATGTATTTTCAAACAAATAAAAATTAACAGAACTAAATGCCCCAAGACCTTTTTAATGTATAGTTGAAGAATCCGTTTTCCAAAACAGAAATAGTTTTGAAAGTGTTGAGTATCAGCTGAATTAATAAATTGGGAAAATTAATTAAATAAGTAAACTATTAATTACAAATTAATGAATTATCTTTTTTGTTTTTCAAACTATTTTGATACCGAGCGTAAATTGTCCATTTCTCAGACAGTATATGAAAAAAAAAACCGGGGAAAAAAAATTCAATTAAAAATAAAAATTTAATCATATTAAATAATCCATTTCCTTTCGAGACAGCACAAATCAACCACGTAAATATCAATATCTCAACACTAGACCATAAGTAATTAAAAATGCGCGCAATTTTTAAAAATGTCAAATGTTTTCATATTTAATCGATAATTTATCAAACTTTTATTTCGCCATACTTCCCGTGACAAACAATACCAGATTCCTCATAATATTGGACAAACATTGAAGCACAATCCAAGATATCTTACTTTTGCTTTCGCTACACACCAAACGATCTTTCATTAAAGCGGAATCAAAACAACCAATTATCAAAACACACGAGCTAGCTCCCATCATGCTAGGGCTGTAGCCTTTACACCAAAACTCTCAAACAGCTTTTATCAATACAAAACAACAAGCACAAAGGTAAAGAATCGCATGCAATACGTCTAAAGTAAGCCTAAAAAGCACAAAACCACACTTAAAGTAGAAAAATAAACTCAAAGGCGTAGGTAGGTTACCCTGTTCTGTTTTCAATACAAAATGTAGCCCTTTTTGAAAAACATGGACACCAGGCATCAGCTTAAGACATAATTACAAACAGGGTGCGATCGAGAACAAATTCGGTGTTTTTTACTAAATGAGAAATTGCACAAGACAACATAGATTAAAAAGCAGGGTACTTACTGGTATTCGATCTCAAATTTCTGGGAGAAATCGCGAAAGAATTATCCTTTAAGCCGTCTCTACCGTCCGCCATCTTAAAGGGACAGCGACTGAGAAAAGGAGAGGATGCATTAGTGGTAAATAAAAAGCGGCATCACTAACTGCGATCGTCAACCGATTGGAGGCTTCACTCAAACGCCGCTTGGTGGTCGGGAAATTCGTCTGTTTAAGTTTTGGTTTTGTAATTTTGGATATTTTTTTTAATTCCTTTTAACAATTTTCACTCTTTCTAAATCTTTAAAACGATTCCAAATCCTAAAAAAAATTCTGAAACCATCAGTGTTGACGAAGGTTAAAAATTAATCAGTTTTTCGCAAGTATGAAAAATACAGCGTGGATTAAAAAAAATTACAATACTTTAAGTAGCTCAAAGTTTTTTTTCAATTTTAACTGTCAATAAAAAATTATTTTTTAAACTTCATGTTAAAATAGTACTTTGCTGGACTAATATGAAAAAAAAACTAGACTGGAGCGATTTTACCCATAGTGCACACATCACCACATAAGAATTGCAAGAGGCCACACATAAATATAAATATTCCACTTACTTCAATGACGGACAGGAATTTACTTACCAATTTTTCGAATCCCCAAATACCTTCAACAACTTTAGTTGCAACACTCATATTATTTCCATCTGACATATTTTTTCATTCGCATAAAATAATAACAGAAGAAAATGAATACTTTCCTCGCACCTAACTACGATGACAATTAAATAAAATGGCCTTTCAATACGTCGACGAAATGGGAAAAAAGCGATACCTCAACCGCTAGGTTTTCAAACGAAGACGTGTTTGAATCCTTTCCTCAGAAGCTTGGGAGCGGGTAGATCTTGACTCCTCCCACTTAGCCTGGAACTCAGAAGTTTCTCTATAGAAGAACACAATGGTAAGTGATCAACAGGGTTTGTTTTAGATCTTCCGATTGGTTGCTCGAAACTTACTCCTTGTGTAATTGGACATGGGTTTTTCGCCTGGGCAAAGCTTTACGCAACTTGCTATTTTTGAATTTCTTAGAAATGAAACCTTTTGGATAATGGGTGTTTTATTGCATTCCAGAACCTGAGAAAAATTAACTTGAATGACAAATTGTGAATTTGTTGATTTTAGTATAGTATTAATTATTCTCAAATATTTAGACTGCAGACTCGTGATTTTATTTTTTATTTTTCAAATTTGATGTAAATATTAAACATTTTGTAGCAAAGTGGTTTTTTTTGCAAGAAAATTCGGTGTTAGTTATTTGTATCTTTATATTAAAATATCGTACTGTTGCAAATTAAATGCATTGAAAATAAATGTAATTTCTCATTTTATAACATTTAAAGTTTTGTTTATTTATCCTGTCTATAGACTTACTAGTCTTTTTATTATTATTATTTTATTTTATTTGGGTTGAAATGAATAATTTGAACTTTCATTTAAACATAGCTTTCCTTTTAAGAAATTGCCGGTAGAAGTTTATTATCTCTGTACTTTATATTACTTTTTTTTTTTTTTTTTTAATTGATAGCATTCAAAAATAAAATTAATTATCATATTAATTAATACTTTAATTAATTATGTCGATAGACTATGTTATCATGATGAAATGTTAATTTGAAGTATGATTAAAGCAATTTCTTCTAAGAACACGCGATGAATCGATTCTTTAATAATATCCTTTGTTAAAAATAATATCCTTTCGTTGAGAATAAATTCATTAAATGTAAATTTAATTCTATTGCTTGAAAGGTTTAATTTAAATACTTTTTGTAACTAAACAAATTGTTTGATTTCTTAAAAAAATTGCTGAAATACCTTCAAATATTAGTTCAGGCATTCTTATTTTGTTTTCCATCATCCAGTCATATAAGATAAACTTTTTTTTTTTTTTTTTTTTTTTTTTTTAATGTATTTTGAAATAAAATAGATGATTTTATATTAAATTTTTCTTCAAAAATATTTAAATATTTTTTTCATATTAATAGTTTTTGCATAATTTTGAATGTCCTTGATTTAAAGTTATTAAATGTTTTTTTTTTTTTTAAATTTAAGAAACATTTGTAATTATAAAATAATTTCAAATCATTTTGTGTAAAATTCTGTTTTAAAAAACTTCCTTCCTATTTTACTTGAAAAAATATTTGTAATAATTTACTATTTTTTTTTTCTTTCTAAAACTACGAATCAATAATTAACTTATAGTATGAAATGCATTTAAGGAACTAGAACTCCAAATTAAAAAGTTCTGATTTTTCATATTTTTCTAAACACTTTTTGGAATCTTGTTTAATGATGATTTCTTTGCGTTTGCGTTGCCAGCAGATGATATATAAAGAAAATATACCTCTCTTTGAATTATTATTTCGGCATTGTTTAATATTTTGCATATTTTTTTATTTTATAAAGTCTTTAAAATTTTATTTCAAGTGTCATCAGGAGTTTGCTCTAGTTTCATGAACATACGGTATTATAAACATAATTTTTTTTTTTTTTTTTTTTTTTTTTTTTTTTTTTTTACAAATTATCTAGATTTATGAATATAAGACAAATTAGGGTGAAAATTATTTTTTTTTAGCATTGTCATGTGTAATTTAATTTTTAAAACCACTCTCGAAATAAATTTCTGGTTGCTAGTAGTTATTCTTAAACTAAATGTGGTCAAAATAAACAAGTTTTTGACTGAAATTATAATGCTAATTAATTGAGAAATTGCTTTTTTCAAAATACTTTTTTTTTTTAATTAAAAGTTTTTATAAAAATTATCATTCGTGGTTTCAATAGATTCGTCGTATTTACTAGAGTTGTTGTTAACTGTGCAAAATATTTTAATGACATATAGCAGGGGTCGCATTCCCTCTAAAATTCCTAATATTCCTTAAATTTTAGTTGCTCCCTAAAATTCCTAAAACTAAACTTACATTTTTCGATAATTAATAAAGAAAATTAAAACCACGAAAAATTAGATAGATCTCCAGAGTAGGAAATCTTCTCTGTGATTTTAATTATTAATTTAAATGCTCCTTTTTTTTTTTTTTTTTTTTTTTTTTTTTAAATTGGCTTTTTTTTTTTTTTTTTCCAGTATTGAAACATATGCTTTGAAAAGAATGTATGGGTTAGGAGACTTTATCAGCTTCAAAAGAAATATCCCTCAATTTTTATAGAATCATCCCTAAAATTTTTGGAATTATCTCTGAAACTTTTGAAATTACCCCTAAAATATCCCTGGAATTTTTGGAGTGATCACTGAAATTCCTATCTAATTTTTTTTTTTTTTTTTTTTTTTTTTTTAATTTTTTTTTTTTTTTTTTTTAATTCCCTATTGGATGTTTTGTTTACTTTCTGAGCCTGATTTATCACCGTGTTCGAAGTTGTATGTACCGTAGCTTGTATTGAAGCTTGATAGTGATTGGGTCTGCTGTTCGAAGAAGTTTTGTGGGCCTTCGTAGGAAGAATAAATTATAATTTTTATTTAGTAAAAACTACGTCACCATTTCTTCTGAGGAAAAATTCTTAACAATATCTATATTGGTCTTAGTCTTCTGAATTACGATAATTAACACCGTTATTATATTTAACTATTTAAAAAAAAAAATTGCAGGTATCACATTAGAACTAAATGAGCATCTTCGTTCAAAAGAGGCCATATTTATTTTAGAAAAAAAAAAAAAAACTTTTATTTTAATTTGGTTATATTTTGTTGCCCATACTTAATTCTGTAGAAATCGTCCAAACATGTTTTCTAAGTCAGTCATCTTTTGAAACAAATTTTCTTGTAGGTTATAAATGTATAACAAAATATGGCCAGTTTTGCAAGGATTTTCTAAAAGTCTACACTTCCCCACATTAAACGCTAGTTCCTCAAAAGCGCCAGGCATAAGTATAAGGTAATAGTATCCTTCATAAATAATAAATCAAAACCTCAGAGTGATACATGATATCTCTGTTTTCATATAAATTATTTTATTCTTTTACTAAAATGCTCTATGATGAGTGGAGATAATCCATGGTTGTCACGGAATGGATGAATTTACGGAGATTGAATGCATTGAATTATCATATTCAAATGTTTTTTTGTTTTTTTTTTCTTTTTGTTTTTTCTCGTTTGAAGCAGGTTATTGGAAAGAAAATCTTCGTAATTGCTAGATGACTGAAGATTAAAATTTTGTTCAATATAAATCGTTTGTCCTCAGCTTAAATATAAATCTTTTGATGTTAAAATGGGTATTCCTTCATTTTCCTTAATTCTTTTTATAAATATGTTAAGGTATAGTGACATACAAAAGTTTCCACCCTGTGTTATAAACCTCCTTCATAATCTCGAGGGAAAAAATTATTTTTTCAAAATTTTGACTGTTTTTTTAATCCATTGTATTGACTTCGATTTTGCATGATGACAAATGATTAATAACGATTAATAACCCATAAAAATAAAGTTTTTAAGATAAATCCTTTGCATGCATTGCCAATTTTTACAACACATCGCCGATTCTGAAAACAGCGCGTGATTGTCTTTAATATTTAAAATTTTGACTCTTTTTTTTTTTTTTAATCCATTGTATTGACTTCGATTTTGTATGACGACAAATGATTAATAACCTATAAAAATAAAAGTTTTTAAGATAAATCCTTTATGTGCATTGCCGATTTTTACAACACATCGCCGATTCTGAAAACAGCGCGTGATTGTTTTTAATATTACAAATTTTGACTGTTTTTTTAATCCATTGTATTGACTTCGATTTTGCATGACAACAAATGATTAATAATCCATAAAAATAAAGCTTGTAAGATAAATCCTTTGCATGCATTGCCGATTTTCACAATACATCGCCGATTCTGGGAACAGCGAGTGCTTGATTTTAATATTTAAAATTAGATGCAAACATCATAGCAAAATATACCGTAAACTACTTTTCAAAATATGTTGCATCATCTCCAATTGCAGCTGATGATATATTTAATAGATGGCGCAACATGTCCACCTACTTTCAAAAATATCTGTTTTAATCTATATCTGTAACTTTAACCGTATTATTAAAAAAACTTTGGAAAGAGCATGGTCGTCGTACTGTTCTATTGATATACGGACAAAATAGACCTATACTTTCTATATTAACATCTGGCGCCCAACGTGGGGCAGTAAAAATGAATGTAAATTTATTCGCTCCCATCCAAATATCTTTTATTTATTCTGATTAAAACAATTTTATTGTTTATTTATTATTAGAATTTTGGCAGCAGGAAAGAGTTTCTTCAATGGTCGGTTCAATGCATATCAGCGCGATTTGGATGACGGCAAGTTGATTTATTAGTATTCTATAAAGGCGACCTTTTAGTGACAGTGGCAGCCCCCAAAATTTTATAGAATGCTTTGTCATCGACATCGAATCTATCTGTCAAGTTTCAGCCCGATTGGATGATGGCAAGGGGGTTAATTAGGCCTCTGCAGATTTTCCCGCTGTCGATAAACATGTACACAAAATCGAAGTTAATATAAAGTATTATAAAACTGCCATTTTGATGTTTTTAAGTTCTTCATATTAACTTCAATTTTATTTGTGGGGGGGGGGGAGGGCTTATCTTCTCACTTACTGTCATCCAATCGAATAGAAACTTCACAGATAGACTCGTTGTTGGTGGCAGTGAAGTTTGGGATGCTATTTATGGTTTCTTGGTAAAGGTCAAATACTATGAAAATTCGATCTAAACTAAAAAAAAAAAAAAAAAAAATAGCTTAAATAAGTTGCAATTGCAAATAAATGTTGGAAATGCAGTTTAAGGATTTATAGCAAACACTTTGTTTTTAATGGTTAGCTATTTTTATAATTACCTTTTTAATTATCAAATAATTTTGGATTACAAAAATTTTACTGAATTATTCGGGAATAATACAATACAGTGTCATTATATGGGTTTTTACGTTTCAAAAAACACTTATTTTTTTCCTTCTTCCATTTCCTAGTTTATCTTCTTTTTTTACAATTCGATATTAATATCCTTTAAAAAAAACAAAGATGTGATTGCTATAGATTTTGGCTACTAATTTTTTTGGGGGATCTCCAAGTTTTGAAAGGTTCTGAACCCAGAAAAGGAGTTTTTGGTCTATTACTGGTCAGCGGAACACAAGAACTTAGCCGGCCTAAAGCGTGTGCAACATATACAATCATTAAAAGTGCTTAATATTTTTGAACTTGTTTTCAACCTAGAGATCCTTTAAAGTTCTTAATTTTTGTTGACGTTGTGTTCTCAACTACAAAATTTATAAAAGTACATCTCAGACTTGCAATCGTCGCGTGACCGCCACTTATCGGAATTCTCTGACATATTTGTATTACGCATGATCCAACTTGTAACTTTTTTTTGTTGATTATACTTTATTAAAAATTCATATATAAACATATTGCATAAAAACAAATTTTCAAAGGTCTTTAAAAACATTATTAAGGTCCTGAAAACTCATTGATTTTCTTTCTGTGATTTGAGTGAGAACCCTGATCAAAGCTGTTCTGAGTTTCTATAATACCAGGATTTATTAAAGGAGATCAAAACTTAAATAATATTGTTTATTTTCTCTTTGAAGTTGGTGTCGTTTTATTTGTTTCTGTAGTATTTTTTTTTTTTTTTTTTTTTTTTTTTAAATGTTGTTTTGTAAAACCACTTTTATTGCATTGAGAGTCTCTGCATTGGATAAACCTCTCTTTGTGATAATCCAAGGCGATTTTCTCAAGATTTCCTTTTGTAAATCATTGGTGGCGCCCTCTACTAACGGTAATTCTAAGCACAGTTGAGCCGAAAGTTATAAAAATAAACAGTAAGTTGATATTTTGAATAAATTTGCACTATATTAAGTCTCAAAGTTTCCTAGGTAAAGTGCAATACATATAGTTTTAATTACCATAAAATTCATACATTGATGTCAAGATAGAATGATGCATGCATTGATTATTAAATCTTTTTTTTAAAAAAAGAGGAGGAATTACTTATCAGAGTGGCCACAGAACCTGGAAATCAGTGAAATGTCAGGGAGTTTTTTAAAATTTCATAAAAATCGGGGAAATTTTCTTTATTCTGAAGGTACGTTTACCCGTTCATCCATATTTTGGCGCCATTTTTCTGGAAAAATTGTGGTGGTAATCGTTAGAAGCGTAAAATGTTACGGAATAATTTAAAATTTTCATTACCGCCAAAACTATTTTTAAAAAATTGACATATTATCCCTTTAGCATACATGTTCTATTTGATCAGAGTGTCTACACATCTGAAAAGTTGGGGAAATTTGAAAAAAAATTTGCCGTAAAATTGGGGAATTTTTTTAGAAATCTACCAGGGAACTTTTTTTCCTGAATTTTGTGGCCACCCTGCTTATACGCAATAAAGTTGGAATGAATATAGAATATTTTTAGTCCTATCTTTTCTCGGCATACTGCCTTAAATAATTTGTTGATATTGAAGGTAAATTCCGACAAAAACCTAAGTTGGACACATACATGGATTTTAAAAAAGTTAATTTAATTAAGACCTTTTAAGTTATCTTTGAGTGTGTATTAAAAAAATATTAAAATGAACACAATTGGGAAGCAAGTGCGTTCTAAAGATTAGAAAGCTACTTCAGTAATATGCAATACTGACTGTGCTGTATAGTGTGTTATATATATTATAAAGGCATTGTCATTATTTAAGACGAAATTTTTTCATAGTAAAAAAAACAATTGAAAACTTCAATTCATCATTTTAGAAAGTTAGGAAGGAATTTCAATTTAAATTAGATATATTTTAAACTAAGCAGAAGAAAGAGCTTGACTGCTTTGTACTTGAGTGCAGCTGAACTGAAAAAAATGCCACATTTTTACTGAAACGTTTTGTGCTGCCATCTATAAGACAGAATCGCAAGCAAAAGTAAACCCGAACTAACTTTTTGGGTTAAAATCACGAAACGCGAGAATATGACTCATCAGGACTTTGATTTTGAAACTTCATGCAAATAAATTTGTTATTCCCTATTTCTTTCAATAAACTTATTTTTTCTAGGAATTCAAAATTTGCAAAGCCAAATTCTAATACTAAATTATTTTTTTTTCTTTTTTTTTCTTTTTTTCTTTTTTTTTCTTTTTTGGCTGTATTCCAGTCAAAAGTGACGTGATGGTAAATAAATATTAATATATAAAGACATTTTAATAGTATTATAAAATTATTTACTGAGTAAGACAATATTTCTTTTCTCTTCTGTATTTTTCTTACCGCGATTTTGAACACTTAACAAACGGCTAACAAATTTTTAAATTAATGGAGTTTGTTCAAAATTCTCGAGCCTTTTCTTTCTTTTCATCTAAAAATCATCAAAACCATGAAACAGTATAACAAATTAATAGATTAGTTGAATCTCGCGTATTTAACGTCATTTCGACGACGGTTTTCCTTCCGGAGACGTCCCCGAAGCGATCGTCTCCGAAATGACGAACTTCCTTTCTACATCGTGTAGAGATTAGGCTTAGCAGAATACGAAGACCATGTGCGGTCATAAATAAAGCCACATGTCAATGGCAATTATTAATGTTAAAAGTTTAATGTTCAGCATATTAAAACATTAAAAATAGACCGTCCCCAGAATGATGCATAATAGATGTACGCACCAACTGTCTACATCTAAATTATTAATTTTAAATTAAAATTTAATAATTGCTAGTGAACTGTGATTATTTATTTTGGTAATTTTTTTAAACGCACATTAGAATCGCAAATGAAGAAGGAATTTCTATAGTAAGTAAAAAAAATCTCCCATAAATCGCAAACCTGTTGCGCAATACACAATTGAGGAAAAAGAATCTGCTCAAATAAAAAAAAAAATCTGACGATAGTCGAGCGAGCACAGCCAGAGAGAGAAAGTTACAAATAGCTGCAACGTTGCCATGGAAACAACTGGTAATGTGGAATCTTCCTCCACTTTAAATGTATATGGCGTTGTGCCAAATGCAGCCCTTACGAATTTCGTGACTTCGGCTGTACTTTTAAATTCGATACGCTGATTGGCTATTGCGCGTGGAGTGAATCGAGATATGTGAACAGGAGAAAAACGAGCAATTCTTCACCAAACGGAAATAGTTTCTGTGACAAGTTTTCACATGTGTTTTCTTTAATACTTCTTCAATACTAACACTTATAATTGAGCCAGTTTGAAACATGGAGCTCCGTTATAAGTAAGTTTAAACAAGTTAAATAAGCTTTTTTTAATTTTTTTTTTCTCGAATCATTTTGTAAATATTGAAAGGAAACTCTGCGTTTGAGTAATTAAGATTAAAGAATTTCCATTAATGAATGATTGAGGAAAAGAATGTCACTGTTTCGGCTGCACGATCATTTTTGACCACCGGCCGCCTCTGGTGATGATATAAATACTTAAAAAAGCGAAAAATACTTTAAAAAAATTATTTAAGAAAATCAAAAATTTCTAACTTGAATTATTAAAAATTAATTCGTTATGATGGGGATTAAAACTGTGAAAAAATTATTGATTGAAAACAACTATTACATTTTTGGTTATTTCTTGAATGTAAAAATCAATTTTAGAAATGAATACCATTAAAATTCTAATTAAAATTGTAGCTAACATTGCAATATGTTGGAGCATTTTTTCAGAACCTTAAGTTTGCAAGAAAATATTAAAAATATGTATTGTATACTTTAAAATTCGCAAAAAATCTTCAGAACTTAGCAGCAGTCATTAAAAGATGTGTAGTATTGCCATCTATTGTTGATATTTTTAACCAAAATGTATTCTACAAACGAGTAATATGTAGTATGTACATAACTCTTTATGTAGCTTCATATAAGTTTGAAGTTACTAGAATGAAATTGAACACATGACAAAAATCATGACATTTTTGTTCGATGAATTTCTGCACTGAAGGATCAAAAGAGTTAGGTTTTTATACCTGTATGTGGATTTTTTTTTTTTTTTTTTTTTTTTTTTTTTTTATTTTGATTGTGAAAACTAATAAAACTAATGTATTTATAAAAAACATTTACAAAGATAATATTTTTATTTATTTACTGGTAAAAATTTTAACAAAGTTTAAAGACATTTTATTTGAATAAGTATTTTGAAATAAACCAAATTAAGCATATGTGTCTCAAAATAGGCTTTGAAAAATGGAGAAAATTTTGTTTCAAATCTATGGTGTCGCCATCTGTGAAACGTTAAATAAGTCAAAACACTTTAACTCGGAAGTCGATGAGGCCACCAAAATTGTTCGCGTTAACCGAATTTCATGTTAAACGATTAAATTAATGTTAAGTTTTAAGTACGGAGAACTGCTTTTACTTCGCGTTAAATTGGATTTCATGCTAAGTGATTTCGCGTTAACGGGGTTTGACAGTATAAATAAAATTACCATAATTTAAAACTTCTCTTACTCTTTTACAAAACTAAAAATCTTTTCATCAATAACTTAAAAATTTTCTTTGCACATTTTATTAAAAAAAAAAAAAAAAATAATTAAAAAAAAAATTCATGAATATAAATTATCTTTACTTGTTACAAAATTGAAAACGTTTTAAACACTATATTGGAATTTTTGTTTCACTTTGTAAAATTACTTTTAAATCAGAAGCTTCGGAAGCAATTAAAGTTTTTAAATATTATAATAAATGTGAGGGATGACCTGGTATATATTAGAAACTTTATTTTTTTACATGTTTTGTTGAACCACCCTATTAAATATTGTTATGAATTTTTCCACAGATGCAATGATGGCACAGTTTTTATGGTATAAAAATATTTATTCTCTCTTCAAGAGCTCATAAAAGTTATTCAAAGAACAGTGCAATCACTATTAATCTTCAATACAAGCTTCAATAAAAACAACTCCGAATTCAGCTATTATACAAGCTCACTCCAATAGTTAAACAAAGCGTTCAGCTTTCATCGGGATCCGAAGTCACACTCAAAACTTTCCCGTTCTCCAGTCTTATTTATACAGGCACGAGAGAACATCCTCGAAATATCCAGCCAATTCGTCGAAAAAGAAACATCTCGAAATTTCTGGATTGCTTTAGGTGTTGCCACCTTTTTCTAACCTGTATTATCGTTGTTAATAAATAAAATAAGATAAAATAAATTACAATAGAATTCTAAAATAATACGTCACTATTTACACTATATACAAACAATTTGTGCAACAATATATAGGAACATATCTGTTGTCAGTCACAAAAAATAGCAGACACATGGTGGATCTAAAAAATGTGAGAGCAGTCTATAATAATAAAACAAGCTGTGTGTCTGTCTGTCTATGGCTCTGTGGATCTATAGAAACCTACTTAAAATTGAAGTAGAGCTCTGAAATTTTCAGCATAAGTAGTTTTGGCCTTCTAATTTTATGCATCATAAACAGAATGTTAAAATTTTAATTAGTTCTTTTTTAATTAATTTTTTTAATTAATTAATAAATATGTTACAAAACGATATCTAATAGGGCTACAGCTCTGAAATTTTCTACATAAGTAACTTTGGCCTTTTAATCGGACTTTTAAAAAACAGAATTTTAAATTTTTATATCGTTCATTTTTAATTAATTTTTTTAATTAATTAATAAACATTTTATAAAACGATTACTAATAGGACTACAGCTCTGAAATTTTCAACATAAGTAGTTTTGGCCTTCTAATTGTATACATCCCAAACACAATGTTAAAGTTTTCATTATTTCTTTTTTATTTAGTTCTTTTTTAATTAATTAATAAATATGTTACAAAACGATATCTAATAGGGCAACAGCTCTGAAATTTTCAATATAAGTAGTTTTGGCCTTTTAATTAGGCTTTTAAAAAACAGAATTTTAAATTTTTATTTCGTTCTTTTTTAATTAATTTGTCTAATTAATTAATGAACATTTTGCAAAACGACTACTAATTGGGCTATAGCTATAAAATTTTCAACGTAAGTAGTTTTAGCCTTCTAATTGGACTTATGAAAAACAGAATTTAAAACTTTATTTAGTTTCTTTTTAATTAATTTTTTTAATTAATCAATAAATATTTTACAAAACGGTTTCTAATAGGGCTACAGCTCTGAAATTTTCAACATTAGTAGTTATAGCCTCCTAACTGGACTTTTGAAAAACAGAATTTTAATTTTTATTTAGTTCTTTTTTAATTAATTAATAAATATTTAACAGAACGATTTCAAATAGGGATACAGCTTTGAAATTTTAAGCATAAATAGTTGTGGCCTTCTAATTGGATTTTTGAAAAACAGAATTTAATTTTTTTTTTTTAATTAATTAACAAATATTTTACAAAACGATTTGTAATTGGGCTACATTGCTGAAATTTTCAACACAAGTAGTTTTGGCCTTCTAATTGGACTGACAAAAAGAATGTTAAAATTTTAAGGTTTTTTTTCAATTAATTTTTTCACAAAAAGCCATTTCGAATAGGCCTAGGTCTTTGAAAGTTTCAACATAAGTAGTTTTAGCCTCTAATTTTGCTTTTCACAAATACGTGTTAGAATAATATTAAAGGGATGTTGTATTATTGTATTAGCGGGGAATTTTTTTTTCTTGACAAGGGAGAGGCTTCCAATATGAAGTCTTTACGTAGCAATTAGATTTTAGTGAGTAAAGCGAGCCTATGCTTGCATAACAATGAACCTCCTTTTAACGAGTGAAATAAGCCTGTGTTTATGTGTCCATGAACTTTTCAGAGAACGAAGCGAGCTCGATTTTGCGTAGCGATGAACCTTCCTGGGAGCGAAGCGCCAAAAACTGGGTCCTATACACGAATGACAGATTTCCGCAATGTGAGGCCTCACAACTAGCTAAAATATTGCACATGTTAAAATTTCGTAGCAAAGCACGGGTATTTAACTAGTGTTAAATAAAACACTGCCTGCATCTTCTTTTTAATAATATGTAAATTTAATCTAGTAATAAATGGCACAAGGTTCCCATTTATACATTTAAATTTAAAGTTTTTCCAGATATTTAAGGATTTGAATTTTTACATTTCCGATGTAACTTTTTCCAGGTGTCCGACAGCTGTAATCAATATTACTATAACTATACGATTTAAATATGCCTCATTCAGCAAATAAGTTATTACAATATATGCATAAAAAAAAAAAAAAGGTTATTACACTTTTTGTATATGTTACTGTTAGAAGTGTTTTTTACTTTCAATTACCCATATATATATACATAGGATTCGATTTTAAAAAAAAAAAATCGATTTTTTTTTTTTTTTTTTTTTTTGCATTTCTCCGATGTTTAGGAACATCTTGATTTCAAAAAGTGATCTAGAAAAAATGTTTGTCTGTGGTTATCATAACTCCCGAACAAATTGACTTAGAATATTCAAATTTGATGTGCGGGTTGGTGGTGGCCATAGAACTTTCCACTACGGTTTTCGTCAAAATCTCACATGCTCAAAAGGTTGAAATCATAAGAAACCATGAAAAAATCATGTTTTTCAATGACTGCTAAAAAACGGCTCTAACGCTTTTGATAAAAATCGCCGTGGTTATGCCTCTTAAGGTGTCCTAAACATCCCCACCTTCGAAATTTTCGTAAAAATGCTTTAATGGTGTAAAAAGTTGAAAAACGAATGCCTTCAACACAGAGTTCTCTTTGTTTGAACATAGCTTATCAACGATCTTTTTTCTCTTCTTTTCAGTTTCACTTATAAGAAAGGATAAAGTAAGAATTATTGATAAGTATATCGCCAGAATCACCATTTTGGCGAAGTATTTTTTTTTTTTTTTTTCATTTTCTTGCACCTTCTTGCACCAAAAATTGGTTTCAATTTCGCTCCAAGTTTCACAATTTTAATAGTAGACCTTAGACTGTAAGCACTATTAAATCTGAAACCTAAATGGGAACCAATTTTTCGTGCAAGGTGGCATTTTTTTTTTAACAGTGTTGTGTGAAATGGAAAGTCTCTTCTGAAGATGTTGATGTTGTATTTCACGTGAATGTACAAGTAGAAAATGCATGAGTGTTTTTTATGGGTTTACTCAAAAGAACGTGGAATCGGATTATTGTCGAATGTGAAAACTGACATTCAAATTAAGAAACACGAATCTAAACTCAATAACGAAGGAGATTATCGAATTTTTTTTTTGCAAGACCGTTGAACTGGTTATAATGAGCATTGTGTTGCAGGAGGAATCAACAGAACTACTTGTTCTCTGACATGTTGTTTGAAGTAACGTGAGGTACTGATGTTGTGGTTAAATGTTGGCGCGAACCTTTTCAGACTGCGTTTATTTATTCTACGAGCTGTAATGCTTTTTATAAGTTTCGTTGTATTTAATTTACTGACAAATGCTTGTAATAAATTTCTTCGTCTAATTATAATTCTGCTCGAATTGAGGAAGACTATTAAGTGTTATGCATTAAAAAATATTATTAAACATTAATATTATTTAACTGTAAACTTATTGTTCTTTTACAAAATGCATAAAAAATCATATCAAATCTGGTTTTAATTGTTTTGGTTGTAGCATAAGATCTAAATTTGCAAAATAGTCTCCAAAATATAAAAAGCAGTTAAATATGGACGAATCCATGTACAAATATCTATATAAAACAGTGTGGGTGACATATCTAGATCTTTTTAGAATTTCCATCTTATTCCAGCTAGGGGAATCCCCATGAACCGATATAGGTTATCTATTTGGGCTCATGAGGATACGGGCATCACGTGGGCCCGTATAGAACTCAAGTACCCCAATCTACGTGGTTCCCGTATGGTCTCCCGAAGAGAGCCTATATGGTCGGCGTAATCTAGTCACTCTAGGCTACCGCCATTACTTTTCCTCATTGTTTATTCGTGAAAGACAGAAATTCGGGCTTATACTTTCTTGTCGATTCTGACAGCAACGCTTCTCTCATCGTGGCTAACAAGCTTGAGTGTTCATTACCTCTTCTCCAAACCTTTCATGCTGCAAATGGAACCTCCATAAACGTTTATGGTCATAAATCGATAACAGTCAACTTTGGATTAATGAAGAAATTTTATTTATTTTACATTTGGAATGTTTTATGCTCTATTTTAGGAGCCTATTTTTTTATATACAGGTTTAATTTATTCGGGATTCTAATCGTGAAAGGTAAAAACTCGCGTATGTGGTTTCTTGTCGATTCTGACCGTAACGCTTCACTCATCATATCACTAACAAGCTTAAGTGTTCATTACCCATTAAAGAAGAAACGCCTAACTGACAACACAACTAAATTAAATGTGTCTGCTAAAATTAGTGATTGTTCTATACTGTCAGTGAAATCTGTATCCTGTGTGTATAAATATTATTAAAGGTAAAATATTGAAAAAATATTCTGATATTTTTAAATTTCCATTACCTAATAAACCCGTCAAGCACAATACTGTTCATTATATTCATACTGACGGTCACCCCAGTTCCATTCCAAACCTTCCATTAAACACCAAAAGATAATGCAACTGTTAGATTATTGTATGGGAAAATGTCAGAAAATTGTTCTTTAACTTTTTACATTTATGTCTTTTCAATTTAAAATTCATGTAATTTTTTACATTTAAATATAATTATGAAAATACAAACAGTAAAACAGAACCGAAATTTCCCTAGATAGGAACATTAACTCCATCTCACCTTGCCCCTGGCTGACGTTGAAGAAAACTCCATTTGCTATTGGCTCACTGGATAAATCTTTATTTATAAGACGGCTTCGTAGAAATGGCGGGCATGGATGTTACCAGTGTTAGTTAAATTGTAAAAAAGAAGGTGGCAATACAAATTCACTATTATTATTGTAAAAAATAAATATTTATGTTTATGAAGTGAACATTTGGGAAGTTAAGAACTCGGTTTTGTGGTATTTTTGTATATATTTTTATATGTTCCAAAGAAATCGAAATTAATGGATGGTACGTATATCTGACTTTTGGTTCAGAAGTTTTAAAGTATCGTATTTTCTCTTTTTGATGCTATTTACTAGCGAGGTACTAATTTCATCGAGAAATTTGTTTAAAGCAACTTAAGTATTAATCTGTATAACCATTAAAATATCATTTAAAAATAATTGATAATTTATTTTTTGAATAATCTATAAATACGGAATCTACGAACGTAGCTTGTTTTGTTTCATGTGAAATTATATATTTAATATTAAATCACCGGTTCGCTTGAAATTAATACGAAATTTGGTACAGCTCTAGTATAGGACCCTATTTGTGACTTTTTGCTTGGCGACTACAAGAAAGCGCGTTGCAAAAGTCGCCAACGGAGTTTTGGTTGTTTACCATACCCCTTCAGTCACTTAATTGTTCGACGATCATCCATTTTTTTTGTTTCATTTGTTATTTTGTTAGCTTAACATTTTTGGTAAAATCTTAGATGGGCCCACCTCTTGGCGACTTATTTCAAGTCTCGCCAAGTTGACTACTAATTGAATATTTGTTATTATTATTATTCAATTAAAAAACAATACTTTAAGGTCAGAAATAATAATATTTTATAAAAAAACTAAGACTTATCATAAATGTGTTTGAATCCTTTGCCGGCGGAGGGTACGTGTTAAAGATTTGCCGAATAAAGAATCTCGTAAAATCATAAAAACCTTCTCCCAAGAGACCAGAAGCATAAATGACTGAAAAAAATGAATACAGATTAATTAACCAATCAGGTTTCAGAATTTCATTGCGCATTTCGAATAGTTTTGGTTCCGAAACGCCGTTGCGATCAGACTTTCAAACAGGGTGCTATGTAAGATTCTAGACTGTTCTCCTCCATAATCCATCTAGGTTGCCACATTGGCGACGTTATCGCCACTTGTTTGGCGAGAATTCCAAAAGATGCCAAGAGGTGGGCTATTTTAAGATCCACCCACATTTTTATCCAAAATACCTTCCGTAATGCCACTCAATTTTTTCGTGACTAAAGTTAATCCGACCAGTTCAAACTGGGAAAAGTTGCTAATGAGGTCCTATACTATAGCTGTTCCCGAAATTTAAATTTTGCTGTCATGATGTGAACGTTTAAAGCTAATTTTTGAATATTAATATATTTATCAGTTTTGATAGCAATAACTCATTTGAAATTTATTCGATGGTGGATAAACTTTTACATGCATTGTTTATTATATTACAATTGAATCAATTTCACTACTTTAAAAGGGTTTTTATTACTATTTGTTAATTTTATCAACTGACAGATATTCATGTTATATCACTTCTAATTTAAGAAAAGCTTTTGGCGACCGGTGAAATTCGATGATGTGCTTTCTTACTTCAACAAAATTAGATAAATTAGAGACAGGGTCAGCCTAAGAGCAAAATGCCATATGTGCAAGAATGAGGTTTAGCGCCCCTTACAATGAAAATGGGTATAGAAATCCCTCCAAAAATTGTATGAGTGCTCTATAGTAGTAACTTTAATTAGCTGGAGCTTAATACTTAAAGTTGGCATTGTAAAGGGATTATAAAACTCAAACTAATTAGTAGTAATTACTAAAGTAAAATATTTAGTACCTTCCATTATTTTTTTTATTTTTTAAAATGACTTTTTCTATTACTAATTTTTTTAGCTGACTTTTTCAAACTTCAATAGGCGTGCTGTACTGCACTTGTGTTAAGAACAAACGCTTGAATTTTTTTATTCGGTTAGAAAAGTATTACTCTGATGGTAGTAGTGTTCTTTTACTTAGGTTTTATCATGTAGAAAACAACTTACATTTTTTAACTACAACACAAGTTTTATCTGATTTAATATTCATGTAAAAATATTAATTTAAAGGAAACATTACTGAAAATTCCTTAAAATAATCTTTATTGCACAGTTAGCAGTGGGCCTTTCTAGCTTTTGCAGCCGAACATGATTTTATTACTGCATCATAATCTAATGAGGATGAAATATCATTTTCATTGTTCAAAATTGCAAAGTTGTTGAGTCATTCTTATGAAAGAGTAGACCTTAGGTAGATTAAGTTAATCAGCAATCAAATTTCCATAAAAATTGAAATTTTTACCATATTATTTTTTTAACTATATTTTCTCATTTCGACTTCCTTCTCAAAATCACATGTGTGCGATCACACACGCCTTAGGCTAGCTCTGATTAAAGATGAAAAAATAACTCCAATCCCTGATAATTTTTGGATTGTGAAATTAAAAATAAGAATTCTAATTATGAAATTTAAAAATTATATTTATATATTTTGCAAATATTTGTTTTTTAAGTTACTCAGATGAATATTTAAAGGAGCAATGGCTAATATGGGTGAAGGTCAAACTAGTATTCTTAAACCTGTTTTTGTTCAGATAATGGTACTTTTTCGTTAGACACACCTGCCCAACTCTGGGACCTTTGAGAGAGATTTTAAACCCACATCAAAACTTACATGAACTAATTTTGTCTTGTGTTTTGAAGTCGTATTAAATGGTGTTATTCAGTCAGGGTAACGAAACAATATTTCCATCTGAAAATCAGACCTTTATTAACTCATTGACAGTCATGGGAATGAAGGAAATTCTACAGTTGTTTTTCCTTAAAGAGTTTTTAAATTATATTTCCAATTCAAATACATAATTTTTTTAAATTATTTTTTATTTATTTGGTTTTAGATAGGTTATAAAATATCATCCTAATAAAAATATTTTAAAAATATTTTATTTATAAATTTAAAAAATATTTTATTTATAAATTTAAAAAATATTTTATTTATAAATTTAAAAAAATATTTTATTTATAAATTTAAAAATGTTGTGTATTGCTGGAAAAACTGAGAATCAAATGACGTATATATACGTGCATGATCGTCAGTGGGTTAACAAGTGACGTGGCTATGATGCAAAAGTACCCAGGTAAATAAAGAAAATTAAAATTTGAAATAAAAATCGATACTCTTTCCAGTGTTTGTACTCCTCGTGAAATTCCTGAAAAATCCTTGACTTTTTTTTTTTATAAGGGCCCTTATAACTCCTGAAAATTGTGTTTCTACTCCTGATATTTCTTTTTATCTCCTTAAAAATAATCACCAAAGAGTAAAAAGATTAGTAAAACCTTAAAACGTAGCAGGTTTCTTTCTCAATAAAATGGCTCTGAAATCCGAAATTCTTAATGTACTTCAGAGTCTACTGCTCATGCGCTTTGTCACTATAGGCCACAAAGAAAAACCTTCGGACAGTCCCAGAATGCCCCATAGTTCTTGACAACCGAGCACATAGTAGAAAAACTATATTATAAACCACGTAATTTTGTTTCTTCTTAAATCCTGAATTTACTGTACTTAACTCCTGAAATACACCTTAGAAACTCCTGAAATACTCCTTAGCAACTCCTGAAATACTCCTTAGCAACTCCTGAATTTTACTATTGTAGATTGAGTATGAACCCTGTCTTCCGTTAGACGGGTACTGCATAAAAACCGTCAAATTGCAGTGACAACTCATTCAAACTAACAAACTTTAGATGGTTTAATTTATAGAAATACAATTAGATGTTCAACTGTATTTCTGTTATTTTCTTTACAGACGTTCAAAGTTGGTGGGAAGTTCCTGCCATAGCCCATTTCTGCTATGCCTTCCGTGAAGTGTTTAATATTATATATTTTGAAATTGCGGTAAGAAAAAGCTTGAATTGCTCTCACAGATCTTATAATTGTAATGCTCATTTTTAGGTATGTTCATTGTGATGCTGTTAGATCTCAAAGTTTTTTATTAAAAGGAAAATGCAGAAAACATGGAAATATGAGGGAATTTTGCAATTTTTGAAATATCAAGAATTCCTTAAAGAATTTTTGAAAATTTGCATTTAAATCAGAGAATTTAACTTTTATTCGTTCATAAGTTAAATAAAAAATAAATCACATTTTTATGTGTAATTTTTATATTTTTAGGTAATTATATCAGAATAACTTGAATACTTTCCATCTGCACACACTTCTAATGAAATTTGTTATTTGATAGTACCACATTAAATCCCATTTACTGCAACACTATGTCACACTATTTAATTATATCTATGTATTGGCCACAACAAATTCCTAGCAGTTTTGAAAAAGCGTCTTATGTCAAGTCAATATTCTTCATTCTTTCTCTTATAACTCTTACAATATTCAGGAGCTGGAATCGGCTATACTCAATATGCAAGATCCAGAGATGAGCGTTTCACTCGAACAACTTATAATACGACTTTTGCAAGGATGTTTTGATGAAAATGATGTGAGGTAAGTTTTTCTTTATAGCTACTACAGTAATTTTTGTTTAGGTCCCTCATGGCTTATTTTTATATTTTGTAAAGCATTCAGTAAAAAGCTTATAATATTTTTTTTTTTTTTTCATAGTACTAGTAAAAAAAAATTCCTTGATTTTAACAAAACATAATGATTCTTGGAAAAACATTTGCTAAATGATTTCTAATTTTCTTTTTATTTGTTTAATGCTTGTTGCAAACTATATACTTTTAATTTCTGTAGTTTATTTTTCTGTATTTATAATGAGAAGTATTTTCCCCTTGTGTATCCCTCCCTCCCTATTAAGCTAATGCTTTAGAATTTAACGTAATTTATGTTAAACTTATGGTTTAAGGCCCATATACACTATGCATAAGACTATGAATATTAAATCATTTGTTATTTAATAAAAATGTATGTATGCTTTTATAAATCATTTAAATAATTATTTCTAGATATGATAATTGGGAGGAAAAGCTAAATGAATTGTTTGAAGAAAATTGTGAAGGAGTAAATCCAATAGAGGGCGCTTGCTTCCATTTCCTGCCCCCTCGATCAAAAGTCGAAGTTCTTCATAAGCTGTGTGAATTCCGTTTAGATGCAGAAGGAGCTCTTGAAGCCATTAAGGTATTTTGAAAATTTAAAAATATTTGTTGATGTTTGTCTATTCTTTTATGTAAATGGTTCTTAAATTTTTATTTAACCAAATATTTTTCAAAACCTTATTTTTCAAAATGAGCAACCTGATTCTTCATGACTAGATCCAATTTTGAAAACTCATCAAAATTGTCTATACTTTATGAGACATGATTAACCCGTGGTATTATTCATACCAAAAGTGGTGCAATTGCAGCATGCAATGATTTTTTTAGACCAATATTTAATGGTTAAATATCTGGGATAAATGTTACGGTACTCTTCCGTTAGATGGGTACCAGTTGCACAGTTAGCGCCAAGCCTAAATGTTTACACTTTTAAATGATGTGTAAATGTATCCCCAAGCCTAAATGTTTATGGTTTACTATAGGGTTACTATAGCAATCCTATAGTATACCATAAACATGCTATAGCAACCCTATATTGCTTCGTTATAGGAATTATAAATAATTTGCAGGAAGTTGATAGTTTAGATGAGTTATCGCCACAATTTGGCTGTTTTTATCTGGTACCCGTCTAATAGGAGAGTACCAATATTACTAATCTTATTAACATTCTTGAAAAAATTTCATGACTTTCTGAAAAACTAACTTTCATGAAAAAAAAAAAAAGGCATTTTCTTTTTTTAGATATCTTGGTTCTTATGTTAAATATTTATCACACAGACTAAGGGGAAATGTTCATCGGTTATATAAATATTTGTTTGCACATTCGCATCCACCTAGGTTAAAGATTTTTTATATAACATTTATTTACTCATCTTAAGAACCACATTAATTCTCTGCTATGTTAAAATTAACCTATCTAATCATTTTATGCTTTTTCCATCCTACTCTTTAGTTAAGAGGAAGTCCTAGTATTGATCATTCCCTATGTTACAATCTTATAGCCCAGTGCATTTAGAAACTACTTTCTATAATACCTTGAAATTTGGTGAGTAGGTATGAAAAAGATCACCTAATGAAATGACCTAAATTGTTTTTACTTAATGTGTGTCTATTATAAATGAAAATTAAAATAGCAGTAGACGAAACCAGGTGGAGCCACTGCATGTGCATTGATGTTAGGATTTTAAATATAAAACAAAATAAATTAAAAAGTACTTTCAAGTTTTTAATATTAGTCATTTCATTGAGTTATCATTTTTGTACCTATTCACCGAATTTCATGGTTTTATGGAAAGTAGTTTCTAAATGCACTGAGATAGAAGTTAATTACATGGCAAGTATAGGAAATGATCCTAACCAGGACTTTCTCTTAATGCATGTATTAAAATCATAACATTTCTTTTTCATATTACATATATTTTTTTTTAGGATATTCCTGCTGAAGATATGAAAGCTAGTTGTGTAGGAAAAGACGGCCAAAATAACTTATATTGGTATTTCTGTGATGAACGTTTATACAAAGAAGATCCTTCTGTAAAGCCTAATAAGTAATTATACTTATAACTAATTTTAGTTTAATGACACTTTAGTATTTTTTTTTTTAATGTTTAATTCCTACAGTACGGGCCAATATTAGTTATACTTTACATGTATAAATTGTATAATTAAATAAGATAATTACATTTTGGTCTGTCTCCCCCCCCCCCCCCCCCATATTTATTGCCATATGTTTAGTGTCTTTTTTTTTTTATTTAACTGAGGTGTGCATTTGATAGATACTTTGATAGTTTCTTATAAAGCCTAATGATAAATAATTTGGAACTGAATGTTAAGTATAACACATGTTTATTTTTTGTTTAGGAAAACTTCCGTAACAGAAAAAAGTGTGAATAAAAATGCTACAGGGAAAAAGTAAGTTTTGGTTTTTACTATAATGTTTCCAATAGTTTTTTTTATATTTTAACACAATAAATCTGTTGCATTTAACAAGAGAAAATATATTTTGATGAATATCATATGATGCTGTATACTGATGGCCTAAACTAGTCTTTTGATGTTATCTTTTAATATATTGCATTTCTTGTAAAAAATATAATTTGATTATTAGGGTAAAGAATATTGATTAATTAGGGGTCTATGCAGAAGTAAATTTGGATCCGTCTACGGACCCTTCACAAAATTCTATAACCTACAAATGAAACGTTCACAAAATTCCATGTCTAACAAACAGATTTTTCACAAAGTTCCATTTAAAAATATGTGCATCTATGATTGAGGTATTTAATTAATCCTGTTGTAGAAGAATATCATTGTAAATTTTTGTAAGTACCTACTCGACATTAAAAATTGAAAATTGTTTTTATTATTGCTTGAAAGAAATATATAAAATTGGAAATTTTTCACAAAAGTATGACCTTCTAAATAAAACCTGGATATAACCTTGTTAATTAATCAAAAATTTAGCTTAGTGTCATTTTTATCTGGCCCTTTTCTATGCCACAGAATTCAATTCGTTACTTATAATTGAAAATTTTACAAAATGATAGCTATTCAATATTTTTCTGTTTTAAAATTACATTAAATCTCTTTTCAGTAAAAAAAGAGTCAACACAAGGGAAAGAAAGCCACTTGTTGTCGAAAATAAGCAGTGGACTATCGCATGTCATAACATGAGTGATTGGGAGGAGCTTGCAAAAAAAATTTCGAAGAGCAAGAACAACAATGAAAAAGAATTAGTTAATCAAATAAAAAATAAGTACTTGCCTTTACTCAAAGATGTTGTTTCTGAAAAGGTAATTATTCACCTGTCATTTTTTGTATGTCAGTTCATTTTTTGAAAAATAAGAATTAAAAATAATATGAAATAAATATACAACAAACAATGAAAAAGAATTAGTTAATCAAATAAAAGATAAGTATTTACCTTTACTCTAAGTTGCTGTTTCTGAGAAGGTAATTATTCACCTGTCATTTTTTGTAAGTCAGTTCATTTTTTGAAAAATAAGAATTAAAAATAATATGAAAATTGTTAACATTTATTAGCCTTCTTGTTTCAGTATTTTAAATAATGTAGTTTTTATAATGTATGTGCTCAAACGCATTAAATTATTATTCTTGTATGTGCATAAAACACATAAAGCACAGTATTTGTCTATCTTTCTGAGTTAATTTCAGTTATTAGAGAACCATTTTAATCATGTTTTGACAACTGTGTAACCTAGGTTATCAGTTTTAAATACATGTTACACACAGAGAGTGGCCACAAAACCTGGAAATCAAGGAATAGTCAGAAAGCTTTCAGATTTTGGAAGAAATCAGAGAAAAGTTAGGGAATTTTTAAAAATTTCATGAAAGTCAGGGAATTTTTCTATTGTTTTTTTATTTGATCAGGGGTGTCTACACATCTGGAAAAGTTGGGGAAATTTGTTTGTTTATTAAAATTTATTAAATTCATCATATTATATTTAATGTATTTATTACTAATTGTTTTCTCTAGGATCGTCTTTTACGGAAGCGATTTTTAGAACTAGCTCCTAAGAGAAATTCTTCAAGGATATCAAAAGTGCAGGCACAGAAAAAACTAGAGGTTAATATCAGAAAACTTTCACATAATTATATTTATATACATATTGTTGGTGTAAATGTAGTTTTGAATATATATTTCTTAGCGTTTTAGAGACTTTTCTACATTTTTACATGAAATATTTTCCATTATTTTTATATTAGACTTAGAGAATAGATTTTACTTTCTAGATGAAATGTATTGAAATGTTTTTTTTTATTAGGTTTTTCCAAATTAATATTTTTTATTCGAAATATATCGGATTTTTTTTAGTCTTTTGTCTTAGGAAATTATGTTACTACTATGTTTACTTGAAATATGTTTTTCATTAAGTTTCGAGAAGCTAGTATATTTTCTACTTTTATTATATTACATTATTTTTTGTCATTAGACTTTCAGAAAATAATATATATACTTTTTTTTTATCTGAAATAAGTTACTTTTTGCCATTTGGTTTTGGAACAGTATTTTGTTTTGATTTGAGATATAACCTACCTAATTGACTTACTTATGTGATTAGTTTTTGGGAGAAATATTCTAGTTATTACGTAAAGTATATTGGATTTTTCTTATTTTCCCCATTCAGGAGCAAAAAGCTGCAGAGGCTGCTGAAGCTAAAAGAGCGCAACAAGAAGCAGAGCGTGCTAAGAAAGAAGCAGAAAAGAAGATAAATGAAAAAGAAGAACGGAGAAAAAGAGCAGAAGAAAGGCAAAAAATTATTCAAGGTAAGTATCGAATTACCTTTAATTGATCTAAAAATCTTTCTAATTGCAAATTATGTTTTTTGAATGTTTAACACCATCATCAAGGATTATTTTCTAAAATATATAATAGGCATCAGAGTACAATTTTTTAAATTAAAATTTAAGAGGAAAATTACTGAAATGAATTTAAACTAGCTTTACAATTCATTGCAAGTAATATGCATGTTGGTGAAATTGTTTAGAAATATATTTACAGGGTTCCCACAGTCATTAAAAGTGCTTAATATTTTTTACCTGGTTTTCCAGGCCTTAAAAGTACTTGAAAATGTTTAATAGTCTTTAAAAGTACTTGAAAATGTTTAATAGTCTTTAAAAGTACTTGAAAATGCTTAAAGGTCCTTTAAAGTCCTTGATTTTTTTATATTTATCCGCACCGCACCAAATTTTTTTGGTATATTTGCATCATCAACTTGTACATTGTTTCGTTCATATTTGCTGATTGGTTGAGTGGAAATTGAATGGTTTTAGTTGCACACTGTACTCTGTGAGATAAATACTTGAAATTAGTGTTTACGTTTTGCGAGCCAAAAAAATTGAAGACAATCTTCAAAGTCCGTTTATAAGTCAAACTGCAAATTGTGCATGAAAGACTGATCTTATTGCTTTGGGCAAGGCATCAATAAAGTCACACATTAATGACCTGATGTATGAAAACAGATTTTTGAAGATCTTTAAAAAATATTATTTAGGTCCTTAAAAGTCCTTGAAAAGTCACCGAATTTCAATCTATGATTTCAGTTGGAACCCTGATTTAGTTATTAAGCATTAGTTGTATTATGGACCTTTCCATACTTTTTTTTTATTTTCAATTAAGCCTTTCTTGAAAAAATAACAATGTAAATTTATGTCAAATAAATTTTTAAAATTGCACTTATTCAGGGTTCCCACGGTCATTGAAAGTCATTAAAAGTGCTTAATACTTTTTAACTTGTTTTCGAGGCCTTGAAAGTGCTTGAAAATGCTTAGAGGTGCTTAAAAGTCCTTGAAAATGCTTAGATGTCCTTAAAAGTCCTTGAAAATGCTTAGATGTCCTTAAAAGTCCTTGAAAATGCTTAGATGTCCTTAAAAGTCCTTGAAAATGCTTAGATGTCCTTAAAAGTCCTTAATTTTTGCGGATGTTGTGTGCCCAACTGCAAAATGTATAGTACAACTTGGACTTTCTATCCCCGCGTGACCACCACTTATCTGCACCGTATCGAAATTATCTGACGTATTTGTATTATGCATCCACCAACTTGTAACTTTTTTCGTAGAATATACTTTATTAAAAATTTATATATAAACATGATATCTGAAAACAAATTTTCAAAGGTCCTTAAAAAGATTATTTAGGTCCTTAAAAGTCATTAAAAAGTCATTGATTTTCATTCTGTGATTTAAGTGGGAACCCTGTTATTTTATTATTTTTCCCATATAAAAAACCCTATGTGTTTTCAAATAACTGTAATCTCTTTCCAGGTCGTTCAATACGGGCAAAGCAGAGGGAAATGATGCGAGGGTACTCGACCGACGACAGTGAATCGAGTTCAGAGGAAACTAACTCCAGAGCAACTAGGTCGAAACGAGCATGCAGGTCGCGCAAAAACGAACAAAACTCAAGCGAAGAAAGCAACAGCGAAGATGACAAAGAAGCGTCTTCCGATGATGATGAAGACTCTGTCGACGATAACAAAGGGAACTTTGAATCTGAAAGTGCAAAATCTTCTAAAAATTCTAGCAGGCATCAAAGTGAAGACGAAGACTGCAGCGATAAAGACTCTGATGAGGGCTCTACTGTTGTACATTCCATTTCACCTAGCCAAAGACGAAATGATGTTAAACCCATTGTTGTTCGAAATACATATAATTCAAATTGCAATGTGGAAGTGGACTCTAAAAAGCATAAAGTTTCTAGCATTTCTTACTTCCCTGAAAATAAGTATGTATTTTATGGTTTAGTTTAGATGTTTTTTTTATAAGTGTTGATCTGCATTAAGTTGAAAATTTTAACTCAACACTATGCCATCTGCACGTTTAATCAGGTTTCTTTTGTTTGGCAGTGATAGGACTAGTTCAGAAAGTTTTGTCATTGGTTTTTCGAGGTCTTCAGGAGATTGTTAATCATCAAGTTTTATTTTGCCTGCATTCGCTTGATAGTTTTCTTGGGACACCAACGTGGTGCCGGCGGCATTTGCCTAATAGTTTTTGCAGTACACCAATGTGGTGTTGTCTGCATTTAGTTGATAGTTTTTGCGGTGTCACTGCCATTTACAAGATAGTTTTAATGGAACATCAACTTTGTTTCGGCAGCATTTATTTGATTGCTTTTGCAAGACACCAACTTAGTATCACCGGGCAACATAATGTTGATAGTAAAGTTTTAGGGGATTGTCATAATAATGCTTTAGTCATAATTTTTCTATATTATATGCTATAAGAAAAACAAAAATTTCTGTTGATTGAAGATGGAAAAATAAGGTAATTAAAATAAAAATTAAGTATTAGAAAATTGTATTTGAACAAACTAATTATTAAATTATTTAAAGTTACAAGAAACATCTAATAGAATGACATTTTAAATGTGATATATGGACAATGAAATAATAAAATACAATTTACTGAAAATTCCTTCAGTATTTTTAGAAATAAGAATAATTCTATTCATCCAGCATCACTACTTTTGTATGTTGGTGTGCACCGCTATGTGTTGCTCACTTATTTACAATTTGGTATTGCAAAGCTACATTTTGGTTTGACAATTCTATTTTGTGTCAAATTGTTAGAATCCTCCTTGCTCCTGTTTTAGCCATTTTGTTTCTACAAGCTTGGCACATTTTTAATTTAATGTTGGTGTCAAATTGTTTTGCATTTAATCTAAAAATACTTTGAGAGTGCAATTTTTAAGTTTTAGTTTCTAAGTTTTTCACTTATTCCTTAAAAAGTCATTACTCAACTCTTTCTTTTTTTTAGACGCTTGAAAACGAATGAAGATAGCAACTACAACCATAAAACAGTCAATAATATTCCACCAAAAGGTATTTTTTGTTTTAAGAATATGTTTATTTTTTCTAACTTGCATCATTCTTAGATCCCCTGATATTCTTACATTTAAATGCTGGTTTATCAGTTATATGATTTAATGTATTATAATGTACAAATTATGTAACATAATTGTGTTAATATTGGATACTTATAATTTTTACTGTTAACAACATTTATGATATAAATATATTTTCATAAGGCTATTTTGTTTAGATAAATTTATTTATAAATTAAATGTTTTAGAACTTATAGCAGTTACAATTTGGACCATGTTTGATTATGGCATTCATTGTCAATAAAGAATTGTTTCTACAGGCAATTTTACCATTCAACAATGTGAAATTCTAATTGAACTCTGGTTATTGATTTGAAACATTAAATTATTTTTCAAATGCTTACTTTAACTTCATGAGATATTTTTAATTAAATGTGGTTATCCAATTAAAAGCATAAATAAATATTATAAGAGTGGTAGCTTATTCATTCTATTTGTAACTTATAAAAAACTTAAATAAATTTAAACTATTTTAGTCATTTTAATCTTTAATAATATGCAATTTAGACCTAATAAGTTAGGATTTGCGTATGTAAATTTATTGTAATTTGCATTAAGTATCAGAAGTTTGTCTTTGGAGTTTGATAAAGGCATATTGTATGTAGTAGGCTATATTTCTTCAAAAATTTAAAGTCTGCTAGTGTAAAATAATCTAATTACAGAAAATTTATTGGAAATAGACTCATTGGAATGCATCACCCGGAGATCCATAAGCAAACACTTTAGTTTTTTTTTTCAAATATATGTAAAACTTAAATGAAGTGTTTCAAATTAATTATAAGTTGCAAATTTATTTGAAACAATATATTGAAATGCATAGAAAACCTAGTCGTAATACCACTGATTTGTATTATATTTTTATCATTTTCCATAACTTCTCAGGTTAAATTTATATAAAAAACTGCAGATATTTCCCCTTTGTTATAGAAGCGTTTAAACTAGTCTTCTTCAAAATTGTTAGTTCAGTTGAATTTATAAAAGTTGCAGTGAATCTGTACCTTCAATAGAAAAAAAAAATGCAAAATATTTTCTTATCAGTTACAACTTGATATTTTAAATTATTATAAATTTTGCTTTACAGATCCAAATTCTCCTTATCATAATTGGTACCTGAAGGCGTGTTCGGTATGTCTTGTACTGCATATATTTTAATTAACAATTTTTTTCTTTACATTTTATTGAAATTAATAATTTTTAATGCAAACAGTTGTACTGAATTTAAGAATAGTAACATATTCTAATACAAGTTAATAATTATTATTTTTACTCATTAAATTTCTCAATTGTTTTTTAATTATTATTCTCTTATTTATTATAAAGTTCTTACAAGAACGTCATTCAAATTAATTCATTAACTTGAAATAATTCTGTTTTTAACATTTTAGTAGATTTTCCAGACAAAGTAACTAAATGGGGCCTAGTATTAGGGAGACCGGAAAGTAATGTCGTTTTTGCGCTTGTTGATATATGTAAATCATTTGATTTATCAGTTCATTATGTTGTACTTCAAAGTCGTACCAAAGACATTTTAAGGTTAGAGTTACTTGTTTACTCGTAAGTAATAAAATCTTATTTTTTTTTGCAATTTATTGTTAAATGGCCAGCCAAACACCAGAAGAGGTACATATCCGTCATTGTATGCTTTTTGAGTTTCACAAGGGTAGTCACTCAACGGTTGCTACAAAAAACATTTGCAATTTTTATCCAAACGCGTTAGATGTTCCTAAATGCCGAAGGTGGTTTTCTAAGTTCAAATTTGATAACTTCAATCTTTCCAACTCGTAGTTATCAGGAAGACCAACAACTTTAGAAAATGACTTGTTAAGTACGGAAGTGGAAGCAAATCCGTGTCAGACAATCGAGGGATTGTCAAACACTCCTAACCAATCTTGTCAACCATCCAAGAACATTTGCAGCAGATTCCTAAAGTAAGCAGAGCAGGTGTTTGGTTCCCCCATATTCTGTCTGAAGAAAACAAAGATACCACATGCAACTTATTGATTCAAAGGCATGATATAGAAGCGTGTTTTGATCACTTGGTCCCTGGAGATGAAAAATGGGTACACTATTTTATTCCAAAATGTAAAAGGCAGTAGCTCTCTCCGAATAAATCGCTATGAAGCCGGGTTTAAACCTAAAAAATTCTCTTTTGTGTGTTTGGCAGAGTATTCGCGGAATCATTCATTTTGAATTGCTGAAACCTGGACAAACTGTGAATGCAGACTTTTACTGTGACCAGTTGTATCGAGTAAACCAATCTTTGACTGAAAAGTGTTTAATGATTGTCATGAGAAAAGGCTTTATTCTGCAACACGATTATGCAAGATGGCACTGCGCAAGACGAATCCTGAATTTTTTTTTAATGAATTGGGATGGGAGGTATTGCCTCACCCACCGTACTCTTCTGATATTGCACCATCAGATTTCCACTTATTCAATCGCTACAACATTTTCTGAGTGGCGAAAAATTTGAAAATTCGTATGATGTCCAAAATTCCATCTCCAGATATTTTGTTCAAAAAACCAATTGATTTTTACCAATCCGGCATTGAAAATTTGCACAGTAGATGGCAAAAGATCGTTGATAACGAGGGTGATTACATCATTGATTAAAAATTAAAACTTGGTAATAATTTATCTGTTTGAATTTAATGTTGAAAAATGACATTACTTTCCCATGGTTCGTATGTTTTTCAAAAATCTTGAAAAGTGCTTGAAAAAAATATTTCATTTTCAAGTGCTTGAAAATTTGAATGAAACAATTCTTGCATTAAATAATTCTTGTTTCCAAATAAATAGTTTAGATAGATTGTTCCTGCATATAATGCTGTATAGTTCACAAATTGCTCCATTTGATTTTCCCAACAATTTCAAACAAAACTTTAGTTAGTAATAGACCTCGTGTTTTTAGAAAGACTTCCCTGAAATCATGCTAAAAAGTAAAAGTCAACTTTAACCAGTAGTTCTCAACAAATGTCAAAATTAAAAAAGATCTAAATTGTGGGGAGGTTACTACTGACAAACCTATATAAAAAATGATTTGCTGACTTATTTTTTTAATCAAAATTGATACCAATAATCAAAACTTAATCACAAACTCCTTACCTTTGAATAGTTTAGCTTTAAGCTATGTAGCATTAGACACAGGGGTTGCATTCGCCCTAAAATTCCTTAAATTCCTAATATTCCTTAAATTTTTGTTTGTCCCTAAAATTGTACTTAAATTTTTCGATAATTTCTTAAAAAAAAAAAAATTGAAAATCTGGAAATTCTCTGATTTTCTTCTAAACCCTGGAAAAAAAACCTGATATTTCTCCAGATGAGAAAAGTGAATTTAATTAAATTCACATGTTTGTCAAAATAGTATAATTGTTTATGATGTTATGACTGTTATTTTGCTAAAAAGTTGTTTGACGTTAAATTTTTGTGAAAATTGTCCGTTTTTTGCTGGCATTGAAACAAGCTTTGGAAAGAATATCTCTGTGTTAGGAGCTTATGTCAGCTTCAAAAGAAATATCCTTGAATGTTTTTGAATTATCTCTAAAACTTTAAAAGTTATCCCTATAATTTTAAGAATTATTTCTATCATTTTAAAAGTTATCCCAAAAATTTTAAGAATTGCTAAAATTTTTGAGAATTATCCCTAAAATGTTCCTGAAATTTTTGAAATTATCCCTGAAATTCCTACCTAAGTTTTTTCGAAAACTCACTGTTCTCTTTTCTACTACGAGTTAAGAAACCCTATTGGGAAAGAAAACATCTTGCGCCTTTCCTGTGAAATCATTTGAAAGGCATTTAGTTGGTTTTTCAATTGGATTTACTTATATTGTTACGAATTTTTGTATATTTGTAAATATTTCGTAGTGTTAATTTTGTAAATATTAAAATTTACGTACATTTCGCATAAGGCAGTGCAATAGTTCGTGGTTAGTTTGCTCCCCCGCAATGTGTGTCTCAATGCTTGATAACGAGTTTTACAGAGGTAACGCTGGGAAGCGAGTTTTAAGGAGCAGGGCACTTAACATTATGGTAATGGCAATCTCGCCAAATTGGCGACGGTTTTGGCGACCATTTGGCGACATTTTCGGTCCCCATGTACATGTATAGGACTTTTCGACTATGATATGGAAAGTTCTCCAAATATCTACCTCTAGAAGTTTCACGTATGTTCGCCTCCCCTATAAAAGCTCAAGAGAGCTGGTGATGGAGTTAGTTGTTTGCTGAGTCCATTAGTTGACTGGAATTACTGAGTTGAGATACTGAGTCTCAGTGAGCGTTCAGAGTAGTTCTAAATCGAACTGTATTGCATTGTCTTTTGCAGCGATTTTAGCAGTTGTGTTGTCAAGTTTTTAACTGCTGTTTTGTGCTCTATTGTTGTGAAAAGAGCTGTATTGTGTCTACTAGAACGAGAAGTTCTGGAGTTGTAAGAGAATCTGTGAAGATTTATATTGGAATAAATTTCTGCAAGTTTTGATCTGCTTTGGCTTCAAATCTTTCGAACCCGTCCACGCAACAATATATTACCTACAGTGAACTAGAATTATTGATAGTTATGAGCACATTGTTAACACAGTAATACATTTGTCGCACAGCTACAAAATAATGAAAAGGAATTAAAAGAAATATTTTTTGGATCAACTAGCCACCTTAATTTTTAACAATGAAAACATCTTCTGTATCTGACTTGGTTTCTAAATTATTTATTTTTAATGTATTATTTATAATTGTTTTCATTCATGTTGCAATAATATCAGATGTTAAAATATCTGTTGCTTACAAATCTTTTAAATTTCTTTTCTTATTACAGCAAAAACTAACCAGTACTCCAAATATAATAAGGATTGATTTCGTTAAACCCTCACCTAAACCTCAAGGATAAGGTAAGAATTGAATTTTTTTTTTAGCCTGCATTAGGTTATCTTAAGTGTTAAAAAGTAGCTTATTTTTTATTAATATTTAAGTACTGAAATTGTTCTTCTTAGTTAGTGTAAACTGTAGTTGAACGTTCTTTGTTTAATTCCCAGGAATGTAAAACTTATCTCCTAAATTGAAAAAAAGGGAGAAACTTTATAAAATATTTTAATTCACAATGCAAAATATATTTATTTTATGGTGTACTTAGGGTGTACCCATTAGAATTAAAGATGTGGAAAAAAATATTTAAGTTTATGCAGATCTGTTAATCATCTTAATTTTAATGTAATGAAAGTGTATTACAATTGTCAGTCTTTTTCAATGTGTCTTTATGAAATGACTTTAAAGCACTAGAAAATAATGAAATTTCCTTAGTTTTAATCTTCTGTATTTAAAAGTAAAATAGAAAGGCAATCTGAATATCAATCTGAACAAAAAAATAAATAAATATAAAATTCAATAATGTGTGATGTTTAGTGTTAGTCACTATTTAAACTATTTAAAAACTAATGGGACAACTATCTCTGTTTACCTTATCTCACCTAACTGAAGAGGTTGAACTATTTGAATGCAATGTGACTCAATAAATATTGAACAATAAATTGAAACACATTTGTGTAATTTTAACACCAAAATAATTTTTGAATTCTAACACATCTAAATAAGCAATTAAAAAAACCCTGTTCCACTCTTAAATTTAAAACCTATTAGCTAAAATTTGAAACAAAAATATAGATTAATCAAGAAAATATTAGCTCTTGGATAGTGAGTGATCAAAATATATTACTTTTGAAGAAATTAAAAATTTTTATTTTAACATTTTAAACTTTGTAAATGAACATTATGTGATACTGTGTTATCTACAGACATATCAGGAGAATATGGGCTTTAAAAAACTGGTGATGAATGTACACAGGCCTAATATGAAATTTCCAATTGTTCACAGGAAATTTGAAATTGTTACTCAGCTATTTGCAGTTAATTGTTATCATATTCTAATAAAAATTACTGTCCATTCGAAATTGCAGTTGTTGCTTAGTTACTCACTGTTATTATTGTTACTTTCATTCAACTACTCACATTTGTTTGCTTTAGGGATGAAATGAAAATCCTGTGCATATTTCACTGCAAGTATTCACAGGGTTCCCACTGTCATTAAAGTGCTTAATATTTTTGAACTTGTTTTCAAGGCCTTGAAAGTCCTTGAAAATGCTTAGAGGTCCTTAAAAGTCCTTAATTTTTGCAGATGTTGTTTGCCCAACTGCAAAAAAAAAAAAAAAAAAAAAAAAAAAAAAAAAAAATACAACTTAGACTTGCTGTCACTTATCCACATCTTATCGAAATTCTCTAACATATTTGTATCACGCATGCGCCAACTTGTAGCCCTTCAGTAACTTTTTTTTGGTAGAATATACTTTATTAAAGGTCCTTAAAAAACATTATTCAGATCCTTAAAAGTCATCGATTTTCATTCTGTGATTTGAGCAAGAACCCTGATTCATTAATAATAAAATCATATAAAAGTATTTATATATTATTTAGTGTCATTTATACTTAATGATTTTTTTTTTTTGCTTTCAGAAATCTTCTTTAAACAAAGAACTAACAAAGGAGGATGGAATACTTTGTCGTCAGTTCACCTCAAAAGCATGCACTTGATTTTGCATTTATTATTTTACTTGGCCTTAGTAAATATAGTTTGTTATATTTGGCACTAAAGTGATCAAAATTGTTAATTTTAGTGGTGAGATTAAGGAAATGAATTGATCCATAATATCTTGCTATTTCTAATTTCCCCCACATTTTTTTTAAAATTCAAAATATAAAATTTGGAAATTGCATTATTTTATATTTTATTTGAAAAAGTTAATTTTGATTGTTTGTGAATGTTTTAAAAAGTTTAGGCAGTTAAAGATTTTTTTAAGTGTTAGTTGTTTTGAATTTAAAGTTTCTTTATTTTTATTTACACAATGCAATGAAGTTTATACAAAAAAATTAGTGAAAATCATTCAAGGAACTTTAATTTCTTATACTATAATTATTGGATTAAAGTCCGATTCAATAGTTTTATAAATATACAATTATTCAAATTAAGGTTTCAATTTGCATTTAAAATATAATGTTAAATTTTGTAGTATCCCATGTATCCGACTTTTATTCTTGATTTTTAACTTTTAAAATTGTGTGTGCATTTTTCTTGAAAGTAAACATAACAAATAGTTTTGATCTTCAGATACAGATTTAATTAATGCAAATTCAATTAGTAATAATGATTATAAATACAATGCTTATTTATGGCAATGTAGTATTAAATAATTTACTTTTTTGTATTTTACATGTTCTCAGTACCTGAATTGAATATGTTTAAAAGCGCATCTGTTGTTTTTAAATTTAAAAACATTTTACTCAATTGACTGTAAAAAATAAAAGAAATATGCAGTGTATTTTTTTTCTCCCATTAGATTTTGGTTTCTGTTTTGAAACAGTAAGAAATATTTTAGATTAAACATATAAAGCAAAGCTTTATTTCAATACATTTTACAATCTGGTATTGAATTTATCAATGAAACCGGTCTGTATTTTAACATTATTTCTATTGAAATACTAAACACGTTTCCTGTTGCTCTTCACCTTTTTATTTTGTAATTAATCTATATTGCAATTTTGTTTTGTATAGCAATTTATTTGAAACAAGTTTTTCTAGGATAATTATTATTAAAATATGCTACTTAATTAGAAAAAATATAAGTTTCACTCAACACTCCAATGGTTTCATCATATCTCTTAGATAAACTTCTCTTTAAATTCGTACATAAGCATTCTGTGAATGTTATATTGATGTAATGTTGAGTTTCTGATTTTTTAATACATAAACATTCTGTTCTAATTTTTGTGTACTTATTCATGTTAATATTTTAAGTTGATTACAGATAATTGTGAATAACTCGTTGTGTTTCTCACAGATAATTAACACAGATAATCACAACCATTAATGTAGTTAACATTGGCATGACTTTTGGAGTGTTTAGTTTATTATCTAAGATAGATTATAAGAACTAATATTTCCTGCTCTCGAATTTAAGAAGTTCAAATGCATGCTAATGGCATATTTGGTTGCATTTTGGATGTAATTTTTTTCTTAGCTTATCATTCAGCTTAAGTTGATATTTGCTTTTAAAAAGGGAAAACTTATGGATAGTACTCATTTCTTAAGTTTTGGAAAAGCCTTGTCTGAAATGTAGCATAAGCTTTCTCTATAATAAGTATGATGATCTTATGTGTGCTATGTAATTGTTATTTCACTGAAAGTTATGAATACTCAAATAATAATGATGTGTTTTTGATTTATCTTTTGAAAATCAATTAAGTAAATGAAATCTGAAGCAAAATTGAGCTTAAGTTTGTTGCATTAGTACAAATAAATTGAATTCTCAGGTTTTTATTTTATACAATTTCATATTTACAGGGTTTCTCAAATAGGTTGATACAATTTTTTCCTTTTAAGTCCTTTATTGCATGTTTATTTTTGTAGATAATCAATTGAAATTTAAAATTGTTATTGGCAAAAAATAAAATTGAAATAATGTTAGATTCATATGGTCAGAGTTTGTAAGTTTGAAAAATAAAACAAATTAGTATCAATTAGAATTATTTGAATGTCCTGGTAAAAATTGGCATAAATATAGCGAATTAAAAAACATGATTTGCATCACAATGCAACAGTTGTTTGCTCATTGAAATTATACTAAATTTTTGTACTGTAATTATATTAATATTTGATTTCAACATGTAACGTATGTAATTTAATTTCATAAGCATTTGAATAACATTATTTTCTAAAATCAAATATTTCAATCCTTCAAGCAATTAAAAAAAATAACCTTGAAGCTGGTCCCCATACTCTTTCAACCCTTTTGGGACACTGTTTAACATTTGTGTTACCATTTCATTTAATATTTCCATTATTATGGGTTACTAATAGAATAGTAGTTCAAGTCAGTATACTTTGTTATTTGTGTATGTCTAGAGTAATAATTTTGTTTTGAAATTGCACAAGTCTCTGTAATTGTAAACTTTAAAAAGAATTTCTTTTAATGTGTGTCTCTTAAGAAGCTGCATGTTGTTGCATTTTCAAAAAATAATTTTTACGCTCCACCCCTGTGATGCGCGCCTCCATTTTTATTGATACCTGACACTCAGTCAAAAGCATGCAAGCTTATAATGTACAAATATTTTTAGTAGTCTATATCTCATATTTTTTTAGAAAGTAGTTAATAATTTTCTTTATTTATTTATGAATGAATAATTTAAATTCTTTGAGGTGATATATGTTTAAATATATGCTGAAGCCTTAAATTGTTTAGTCCTTAATGGCATATAATGTTAATATACTAGTTTAGCATCTTCTGAGTTTGCTGATGTATATCACTCAACTGCCATATACTGTTTTCACTGTGTTTTTCCCGAAATTCGATCATTAAGAGATTTAAAATTAATGAAGTTTAATTACTATACATTGAGATAATTTTACTTGAGCTCATTAAATACTCTGCAGGGATGAGTGAACCGGTTTTACTACTCCCTGATTGGGTGTTTGGAACGATGTGTGGCTGATTCATTAAAACTCTTATATACTAAACTTCAACTTAACTTGACATCGCTAGACGGTAGATCGTCACAGTGCTCATAGGTAATTTATCCATTTTGGCTGCGTGAAAGCATAATGTTCGCCAAACCACAGCCCTGTAGAGAAAAAAAGTCTATAAGGTTTGGCGAGAATTTTGTCTTCACTCCGCTAAAATGGATTGAATGCCTATGAGCACGGTGAAGATCTATGTCTATACTAAACTTCAACTTAACTTGACATTACTAGACGGTAGATCGTCACAGTGCTCATAGGCATTTAATCCATTTTGGTTGCGTGAAAGCATAATGTTCGCCAAACCACAGCCCTGTAGAGAAAAAAAGTCTATAAGGTTTGGCGAGAATTTTGTCTTCACTCCGCTAAAATGGATTAAATGCCTATGAGCACGGTGAAGATCTATGTCTATACTAAACTTCAACTTAACTTGACATTACTAGACGGTAGATCGTCACAGTGCTCATAGGCATTTAATCCATTTTGGGTGCGTGAAAGCATAATGTTCGCCAAACCACAGCCCTGTAGAGAAAAAAAGTCTATAAGGTTTGGCGAGAATTTTGTCTTCACTCCGCTAAAATAGATTAAATGCCTATGAGCACGGTGAAGATCTATTGTCTAGTGATGTCAAGTTAAGTTGGAGTTTAGTATAGTAGTGGTTAGAAAAGTCAGTGGTTAAATTTAAAAGGACTCATTTTTTTATATGTAAGTTTAATACAAAACTATGTGCACTGGCTATTATTATTACAATAAAAGTTGTAGTTTGCTTGGAACTATATCTTTTATGCTGAAGGATCCTTCCTACAGCGTATTCAATGGAGTCAAGTAAGCCTGTCTGCTAGCATAAGTAAATGCCTTTCTGAATGTCTGAAATGTGTTTAGTTGGTCCTAAGTAATTGCGGAGAGAAGTTTAATTCGTTAACCGTTCAATGCAAGACACTTGCATACTTTAATTAAAGTCAATGCTTTTCCAATCTTTTCTCCACTATTAAGTGCATCAGGTGGTGCTTGAACATCTCCTAAGGTTTAGTTAAAATTTAATTTAGGTGTTAAAGATTTTTTAAAAACGGTAATGCAACATCAACTCTTAATTCAATTTTAAAAACGATTGTCATCTTTTGTAAATCTAAATTGAGTTTACTATGTATTTCTATGACTTCTTTTTATTAATTTCTTGTTTTCCTCTCAATTGCCAAGATGTTGATTGAAAGAAAACTTTTCTGTGTTTCCTACTGTTGTGAGCTTTTTTTTTTTTTTTTTTTATTTGTTAACAGCCTTTTACAATGTTTATGTTTTTGTTATTTCTATGTTTTTGTAATACCTGAAGTTAAGGAATAAAAAAAATAAAGATGATAACAAGTTTCTTTCTTGAATACAAACATAAGCTTTTAATTCTGTATTTTTTTTGCAATTATAGGTTATTTATAATTCCATATTATTATTAATATTTTTATGCTTACAAAATTAGGTTTGGAAAAGCTTGTCAAAATAATAGAAAGTTTCTTATACACTTTTAATTTACCTTTTCTTTTTAAGTAATTAATTGTACTTCTTAATATTTTAGTTGTTTTATACTATAAATGTTCACACTGTTGATTAAAATTGCACAAATACAAATATACATTGCTTAAGAAATTTTGTCTCTGATACTTTGAACCTAATAATGTTTTTTCTTAAATGTGTAAAAAGTGCCTCAACTATACTAAACTTCAACTTAACTAGACATCACTTAGACGATAGATCGTCACAGTGCTCATAGGTATTTAATCCATTTTGGCGGAGTGAAGACATAATTCTCGCCAAACCTTATAGCCTTTTGTTCTCTACAGGGTTGTGGTTTGGCGAACATAATGCTTTCACGCCGCCAAAATGGATTAAATACCTATGAGCACTGTGACGATCTATCGTCTAAGTGATGTCTAGTTAAGTTGAAGTTTAGTATAGTATAGGTATAAGAGTATCATAAATATATTTTAATGTGAATCCTAAATTAATACAATCATACTAACATACATTAGGACGAAAATTGTTGAATGCAAGATTTTTTTTTTTGGCATTTTAGTACAAATTTATTAGTAACTTCTATTTTGAGTCTGTGATTAACCATTTGATCACTAACCCATTAAAGATGACTATAAAATGGATAAACAGCCATTGTTTTTAACAGGATGTTAATCCTAAACTTACGCATAGATCTTGTAAACTAGATTATAATTTTTGTTTAATAAGTAGATAAAGTAACAACTAATAACCAGTATTGTTTAGAGATAGAAATAAAAATTAAATCTTCTGAAATTGCTTCTAAAGAATATCATTGACCGAAAATTACTCCAGGAAACTCGGGTATAAATGGGTAAAAAAAAAAATTATACTTGGGATTCAAAAGCTTTACCTATCTGTAGTTGAAAAACAGTCTCAACGAGAAAAAATTACAAAAATGCGCTGATATGGATCTTGAATAATAGTAGGATTTTGTAGACTATCTTGAGACAAGATATTTTCATAGTAGTAAATCAAATATATTTCCCCCCCTCCCTTGCTGCAAGTCCAAATTTTTTAAAATTCTGTTTAAAAAAGTTGAATATAAAAGAGTTTTTACCTTATTTTAGTTGCTTTTAATTTTAATACTAAACAGTGGGCAATCATTAATTACTCCAGAAAAAGAATGACCAAGAATTCCCAAGTATGACCCTACAAGCCAAATGATTTTTTAAAAACGATTAAAAAAAGAAGGTTGGGGGGGGGGGGAATATTTTTTTCTCTATTTCTCTCTTAAGTAATTAAAGAATTTTAAAGCTACTAAACTTAAAAGCGGTAACTTTATCGATTTTTTTTGTTTGTTTTTGTGATAAGGTTGTGGAGACGAAAATTCTCAATAAAATAATTACACAGTTTTAAATTATTGTAGACCGGTTCCATTTCACAACCGGAAGTAATAAAAGAGAAATATTACCTGATACTGTGTAGTACGTGTTAAAATAGTAACAAGAGAATCCAGTTTTTTAGAATCAAACATGTGTATGTTATATACCAATACATTTTATAGTGTTGAACTAATACAGAAAAAAAAAAAAAGAGTTGTGAATTTTGGAATTTTGGTTTGATATGTCTATAAAACCATTTTAATAGACCAGCTTTGACATCAAGAAAAACACATACCTATACTCATTTACACAGACACCAACTTTTCACTTTTTTTCAAAGGGGCGAGACTCGGTGGATAAACCATCGATGGGATAAACTGTATGGAGCGAGGGAGTTGGGGGGGGGGGGGGGTAATTGAACCAAGATTTCCTGAACACCACTTTTTTCATGATCTACCTACTGAATATATTGAACTACCACCTAATAATTATTTTTTCAAACTGTTTGATTTATATCTCAAAGTTATTTGTATAAAATTAGTTCAGAAACATTTTATGGAAAAAGTAGGAGAACTAACCAGTTCATTCATCTTAAAAGTACATCTTTTAAAATATTAATGTATAGTATTGAAATAAATTATTTTATATGATGCTTCCCTAAAATGAAGAAAGCAAATTTTAATGATTCTGGGTAACAATTTTTTAAAAAAGAGCTTATACTCATCATTGCAAAAAAATGTGTACAGTAATCTCATCATTACAAAATTACTTATTTCATTGTCATACAATACTTCTAAATATATCTGTATTCCGAAAGAAAATCGCACTATGTCTAAAAATTTTTGAAACTGAGGTTTTGGCACCAACATACATAACACTTTCCGCTAGAGGTCGGAAATATCGATCAAAATAAATATCGATACTATATCGTTGCATCAAAAGAATATCGATATATCGATACATGATTTTTTTTATATTTGATTTTCAATTTTGCCAGAAACCAAGTTTTTCGGGGCAAATTTCTATTTTGCATGATTGCTTTTTTGTAAGGTGACTACTTTTTCAACTGAAATGGATCTATTAAAAAAAAAAAAAGTTATATTTTCGCTTAATTGGTGCAGTGATTTTAAGAAAATTTTAGATAACTTTCAATAGCTTTTAAGTGTAAGGAAAATATTGAATATTGGGGACATTTTAACTATCTCTCAGCCAAGTTCAAATTTTAGTTTTGAAGTTTTTGAAAGGGGAATAAAGAAAATCGAAAAACCACGTGGAATTACAAAACGATCATCAAAAAACTAAAAATGTTTGAAAATATCGATATATCGGTGACTTTTATCGATATTTTTACTATCGATATTTTTCAAGAAATATCGATAAAAATATCGTATCGATATATATCGCCGACCTCTACTGTCCGCTCTTTCTAGTGGAAAGATGCACTATGTTAAGTTAAATAATAACCGAGTAATCTTTTTTGAAAAGCACTATGTTCCATCCATAGACTTATAGTTCCATCATAACAAAAGAGAAAAAAGATCGTAACTGTACCATTCATTTGTCTCTCCTGTAAAATTTGCATCTTGTGACTTAGTGCGCTTTCCTTCTTCGATGGGCTACAGATATATTTTTTATGAAATTGCTCCAAAGATCTGTTACAATTACTTTATTCTCATTTGCGTAGGCCTAATTAACCCCCTTGCCGTCATCCAATCTTTCTAAAACTTGGCATATAGATTCGATGTCGATGAACATGCATTCTATTAAATTTTGGAGGCTGTCACTGTCACAGAATACTAATAAACCAACTTGTCGTCATCCAATCGCCCTGAAATAGCATTTAACTGATCATTGAAGAAACTCTTTCCTGTTGGCAAAATTGTTTTACTAAATATATAATAAAATTTTCTTATCAGAATAAGTAAAAGATATTTGGATGTGAATGCATACATTCGCTTTCATTTTTAGTAAATAAATTTTAAAAAGTTGTTTATCGCACATTTTGCCGATAGAGATATTTTTAATATTTAAAATTAATAGCAAATCTACGCTGACAGCAGATTCGTCGCTGTCTTAAGAATATAAAAATTGGCAATGCATATAAAAGATTTCTATTAAAACTTTGTTTTTATATCTTATAGTATTACTCAATATTTTATGATGGAAAAACACATTTTTATAGATTTTTAGAGCGGATTGCGAAGTGATACCTTTGTCTCGCTATTGCGAGAGCACTTGGTGCTTATAGTTACATGCCTAGATTTTTCCAAAATTAATTTTTCAGTTATAAGACTCTCTACTCCCCATACCTCTAAAAACGCCCTTCTTTGCTAGATATATATTTATAGACTTTTTTTAAATTTTAATTTTCAAGGCAGATGAAATATTTTTGCAACGGACCAATTTTTTTAAAATTTTTCTGATGGTTTTAGTAATGCTAGAATAAAAAACATCTGCATCTATGGTCTATAGAGAACAATTTATTGGGTTGTTTGGAAAGTAATTTCGTTTTTTTTGGGGAACATGAAAGACAATTTTCGTATAATGAATAAATATTTTATTAAATTATATATTGACCATTCTGGTCCAACACCTTTTGCCATCTTTCTGGCAGTAACATGATTCCCCCCCCCCCCCGCTCATAAAAGTTTTGGTCCTTGCTGGCAAAAAACTGATTCAAGTGGTTTTTGACATCTTCATTTAAGGTAAAGGTTTTACCATCCAAAATTTTTTGCAAGGACCGGAACAAATAATAATCGGAAGGCGTCAGATCTGGAGAATATGGTGGGTGTTGCAGTATGTCCCATCCAAGCTGTAAAAGCTTTTGGCGAGTGACCAAACTTGTATGAGGCCTCGCGTTGTCTTGGTGGAACACTACACCCTTCCTGTTGGTTAATTCTGGCCTCTTCTGTTTAAGCTCATCATTCAATTTGTCCAGCTGATGACAATAGACTTCCGAATTAATAGTTGTATTGTCCGGTAAAAGCTAAAAAAAAAAACAAAAAACGATTCCTTTGAAATCCCACCAAACGGACAGCATCACCTTTTTTTGGTGAATGTTGGCTTTTGAAACGCTTTGAGCCGGTTCATCTTTTCTGCTCCATGACCTCTTGCGTTTCACATTGTTGTATACGACCCATTTTTTGTCCCCAGTAATAATCCGCTTCAAAAATGGATCATTTTCCTGACGTTTGAGGAGCGAATCACACACGTCAACGCTACGATGCAAATTTCGCTCCGTAAGAACATGGGGCACCCACACATCGAGCTTCGAGGTTAAGCCCCGGCCTTTCAAGTGGCCATAAACAGTCGAATTCGACAAATTTAACCTCTCACCGATCTCTCGTGTGGTTATTCGCCGATTTGCATCAACTAATGCCTTTATCTAATCTTTATCAGCTTCAACTGGCCTTCCCGAACGTGGTGCATCTTCGACATCAAAATTGCCGGATCGAAACTTTGCAAACCAGTTCTGGCACTGGCGTACTGTTAACACGCCTTCTCCATACACATCCGTCAATTTTTTTCTCGCTTGGACAGCATTTTTACCTTTTCTATAGTAAAAAAGTAAAATATGACGAAAATGCTGCTTATTGCTCTCCATATTTAAAAGGGCACCAACCAAAAACTACTGCGTAGAATTAATAGAACTTTTTCACATACAAGCCTTGCAATATCAGCTCTCAAGACATATATATAATAGTTATGCGGCTTAAGTGTGAAGTTGGTTTCGAAAAAATGTAATTAAGTCCTCTGACGGGAAAAAACGAAATTACTTTCCGAATAACCCAATATAATTTTAAAAAGGGATAAATCCCCTTTATAACATTTAGCTACGCGCCTACCCTTATGGGCAAGCGGGCGGAAATCCCGCGCCGAGGTTGTGAGAAGAGTGGTCAGTAAGCAGCAGTTGCACAGGGATGGTAGATGTTAATGATAGAGCGCAATAGTTGGAAAACGATTATAAAAGCATATCCAATGGGATCCTCATTATGGCAAGTATTTAGTATCTTTTCATTATTTTTATTTTTTTAAATGATTTCTTCTATTACTAATTCTTTTAATGAACTTTTACAAACTTCAATAGACTAGGTGTACTTCTGTAAAGAGCAAGCTCCTAAATTCTTTCATTCTGTTTATAATTTTGTCTGAAAATAAGACATTTTTTTTTTAATTACAACAAAAGTTTTGTTTTAATAATCATGACAAAATATATATATATATATAATAAAACAAGCTGTGTGTCTGTTTGTCTGTGTATCCTGTGGATCTATAGAAACCTACTAAAAATTAGAGTAGAGCTCTGAAATTTTCAGCATACGTAGTTTTGACCTTGTAATTTTATGCATCACAAACAGAATTTTAAAACTTTAATTAGTTCTTTTTTAATTAATTTTTTTAGTTAATAAATATGTTACAAAACGATATCTAATAGGGCTACAGCTCTGAAATTTTCAACATAAGTAGTTTTGGCCTTTTAATCGGACTTTTAAAAAACAGAATTTAAAAATTTTATTTTGTTCCTTTTTAATTAATTTTTTAATTAATTAATAAACATTTTATAAAACGATTACTAATAGAGCTACAGCTCTGAAATTTTCAACATAAGTAGTTTTGGCGTTTTAATCGGACTTTTAAAAAACAGAATTTTAAATTTTTATTTTGTTCTTTTTTAATTAATTTTTTTATTTAATTAATAAACATTTTACAAAACGACTACTAATAGAGCTACAAAACTCTGAAATTTTCAACATAAGTAGTTTTGGCTTTCTAATTGTATACATCACAAACAGAATGTTAAAATTTTAATTAGTTCTTTTTTAATTAATTTTTTAAATTAATTAATTAATATTTTACAAAACGATTTCTAATAGGGCTACTGCTCTAAAATTTTCAACATAAGTAGTTTTGTCCTTCTAATTGGACTTTAGAAAAACAGAATTTTTAACTTTTGTTTAGTTTGTTATTAATTAATTTTTTTAATTAATTAACTAATATTTTACAAAGCGATTTGTGATTGGGCTACATTTCTGAAATATTCAACACAAGTAGTTTTGGCTTTCTAATTGGACTGATAAAAAGAATGTTAAAATTTTAATTTGTTTTTCAATTAATTTTTTTACAAAAAGCGACTTCAAATAGGCCTAGATCTCTGAAAGTTTCAACATAAGTAGTTTTAGCCTCTAATTTTGCTTTCCACAAACATGTGTTAAAATAATCTTAAAGGGGTGTTGTATTATTGTATTAACGGGGAATTTGTTTTTCTTGACAAGGAAGAGGATTCCAATATTAATTACGTAAGTATTAGATTTTAGTGAGCGAAGCGAGCTTAATGCTTACTCAGCAATGAACCTTTCAGAGAGCGAATCGAGCTTATGCTTACGCAGCAATGAACCTTTTAACGAGTGAAATAAGACTGTGTTTACGTGTCCATGAACTTTTCAGCGAACGAAGCGAGCTCGATTTTGCGTAGCGATGAACCTTCCTGCGAGCGAAGCGCCAAAAACTGGGTCTTAGACACGAATGACAGATTTCCGCAACGCGAGGTCTCACAGTTAGCTAAAATATTGCACATGTTAAAATTTTGTAGCGAAGCACGGGTATTTAGCTAGTATATATATATATAACACAAAATTGATTAAAATAACCTGTATTACATTACTTATCAGTGGACCTTCCTAGCTTTAGTAGGGGAATTTTTTTATAATTAGTTTACATTTTTACCTTATCATATTTTTTTGTTTAAATATTTTTCTTATTTCGGCTCCCCTCTCAAGAGAACACATGTGTGCGATCGCACACGCCTTAGGCGGGCCTTGATTCAATGGATGATCCAACAAACGCCCATCCGTTTCCCTCTAAAATAAAGGAGATATAATAACCGTAACCTTCTTTTATCCACACTTAAATTTTACACTTATATTATAAAATAAAACTTAAAAAATAACTAAATACTTTTAGTCAATGCTCATCTAAATACTGTATTCACTGGAGTGAAAATAATAATCAAACTCTTCAAAGATTCGAGCAAAACGTCCGCAGATATGGGCGAGTGTGAAAAAGTATGCGTTTGCGGGCCCGCGTCCGCACTCGCATCCGCACCGTGTGAAAGAGGCCTAAACTGGAACCACGACTGATAGCGTGCGTGTAAATGCGACTTTAGCAACCTTAAGGTAAGTGTCCACGAGGGAGAAAACTCGCGCAAGTTCAATGCGAGGAACTTGCTGCACTGTTTCCACTGCATATGCAAGTTTACTCGCGAAGGGGTGGTTGCAATTTTCTCCCAGTAGAAATCTTGCATAGGTGTGTCCACGACGGCGGAAAATTCTGCGAGAAGGAAATGGATTCTCGGGGGAAAATCGGCTGTAATTTTGCTTTTGCATAATAACGGCAATATTTGTTTTTCATTTATTCAGGATTTTTAGATGATTATGTTAGATGAAAATAATTTGTTTAGGAGACAAGATTTTAGGTAAAATAATACACCGTATAAAATTAATTGGCAGCTCAACTATACAAATATTTATATCATTTAAATTATTAACCATGTATAATAAATAATTGTTAACATATTACAAGAAATAAAATTATTTCTTTGAGGAATAATAATTGTGAACAACAGGCAAATTTTAAAGACAATTATAGTTTTTTCTATGAATTTTTATCTAAAAAAAAGAATTTTAGGAAAAGAAAAGAATCATTATTTATAAATTTAATGGTATTGTATTATTATCTATTTTATATATAACAATTATTACGCAAATTATTTTTGAATATACATTATACTGATTTTAAGTACAGTTTTATGGGGTAAAGTTTTTTTTTTTACATTTTTGCTATAAGAAATATCACTTTTATGAAACAAATGCATGTTTTAAACAGATATTTTGTAAAATATTTTAATATCTGTTTTTCATAACAGTATGAAAACTCTAATGAAGAAGTAATTATCTGATTAAATAACGAATATGCATTTGAGAACGTTAAAAAAAAATCAAAATAAGAATCAATAGTTATTTTGCATTTTATAGTTAATCTGAATAATACGATACATCGCATTACTATAAAAATAAAATTAATTTAATCCGCATAATAATAAAAAATTCCAAATTGAAAACTAAAAAAAAAAAAGTTAACGGGGATCGAACCAGGAATCTTTCGAGTGCAAAAGAAAACTCTACGCATCACGCCATCGGGCCCAACACAAATGTGCGTGAAGTATAAATCTTGTACAAATTCTTTTTTAAGTTTATTTAATTAAAATAAAATGGAGTTTTGCACAGGCAATAAACACTAATTTTCATTACATCTAGTCAAAAGATCTTCATGGTATATTTTCTAATACTGAAAAAAGAAAATTATACACGATAACGCATGAAGGAAATAGTTTCGCTACATGAGAATGAATCATACTGTGCCTTTTCAAACCATATTTAACCTTATATTTGATACGAAAGTATTTTAGTATTTTTAATTAATCAAATCCATGCTATTTTTACTTAATCCAAAATAGTTTTTTTTTTTATCAATTTCTTCCAAACTCTGAAACTTCCAAATGAATGTGTCATTCGGATCTTCAAAGGTAGAAAATCGACATGTGTTTGCATTTCAATCTTGTAATTTTTTTAAATGCTCGTCTTTTATCATATACAATAATGACAAGTCCTTTACAGTGCGAATAATTAAAAAGAATTATTTAATAAATCAGCAGCATCAAAATAAAATCAGCTTCACGATTGAGGATTCAACTGTCAACTTGCGGCGAGAAGCTGCGATATTTTCCAAACGGCTGGAATCAAGGAAGAAAACTTGCAGAACTAGTGTCCACGAGAGGATTTTTGGTCGGCGCAAGTCTTGCTGCAACTAACTGAAACTTCCCGAGTTCCCGATAGTGGACTCGCAAGGGTGTGTACATGATGAGCGAGAAGCCGTTTTGCATCGAACTCGCGCGCGTTTTCTCGCCCGTGGATGCGCAAATTAGGAAGGGGGTCTGCAATCTAGTCAGCAAGCAGTAGTTGCACAGGGATGGTAAATTGAAGTTAATGATAGAGCGCAATAACTGAAAAACGTAGAAATATATTTCATGTTTTCATTTCTATGAATATTTCTATTTATAGTATAATTTTCATCATTATCAAGGAAGCTTAGCTAGGACACGTAATTGCATGATTCGCATTATAGCGTATCACTTAAATGTGTTTAAATGCATGACCTGTTGAGTAATTTAGATTGAAATAATTATTTTTAATAATTATCATATTCAAGTAGGGACGGGGGGGGGGGGGTTAAGTTACTTTCAATTACTCATATGTTTCATAGGGTAATGAAAGTATAGCATTCGGTATTAAAAAAAAAAAAAAAAAAAAAAAAAAGTATTTCCCCACGTTTTGGTACATCCTGATTTCCAAAAAGTGGCCTAGATAAAATGTATGTCTGTGTCTGTGGTCAGCGTCAACTCCCGAACAAATCGAACTACGATGTTCAAATTTGGTATGAGGGTTAGTGGCGGCCATGGGACCTACCATTAAGGTTTTCGTCAAAATTGCGCATGCGCAAAAGGCAATAAAATCGCCAAACTGGCATTTATTTAAATGAGCGTAAATAAATGGGAAGTAACACCATATTAAATTTTACTGCAATGCCCAATGTTATATAGTGTAAGTTGTACGAAGTTCCACACCCCTCGTATATTTGAAATTATAATTCATTTTGGTCCGTTTAAAAAAAAATCCATCCTTAAAAGCCCTTACCTGTAGAGGAAAACTTCGAGATTCGATCCCCAGTACCATCGTTTTTCATTAAGCTGCGCGTAAGTGGACAATTTAAAAATTTAATTTTTTTTTTTTATAATCATGCAAATTTAAGTAATAAAATTTTATTTTCAACATCCGATGATAGCCAAAATAATCTTATTGACTGTTTAGTTTAGAACAATCTTTGTAATTTTTATTTTTTCGAAATTTTAAAAATTGCAATGTAAAGGATCGTACTAAGGAAAATCGTATTTATACGCCCGGACCAGAAAAGGGGAGTCGGAATTCAAGAACCCCCAAAAAATCATTTTTGAGACTAAAATTGTAAACAAAAATCTACAAATTTTTTCAATCATACTGTGCAAGTTTTTTTAATCTCGCTAAATTAGGAAGATTTTTTTTTAAATAAAGTGATGTGCATCAATTTGTATTATCGTTTTCAACTTCCCATATCTCCAAACTCAATTTCGTTGACGTATGGAACATTCACTCAAAAACTATTAAAGATAAATGCTTTAAATTTTTATCATTTATTTTTGAAATATTTTGCTTTGTTTTTCAAAAAAAAAAAAAAAAAAAAAAAAAAAAAAAAAATATATATATATATATATATATATATATATATATATATATATATATATATATATATATACTTATATATATCTGACATTCTATAGAATTTTTAAAAAATTTCATTTTTGGTGGCAATAAAATAAAACTAATAAAACCTCTATTTTCGAAAATATAAAAAAATGCTATACTCAAATTGTGTAATATATTGGTAATAAATGTGTTAAAAGTTTGAGCATTTATCTTCAGTAGTTTTTGAGTAAATGTTCCTTACTTCCCCAAAATTGCTTTTGGAGATATGGATCGTTAGAGTTAAAAATGATAATACAATTTTTTTTTTTAATATATATATGTATAAAAAAAAATACTTCCAATTTAGCGATATTAAAACTGTTAACACCGTCGGATTTAAAATTGTTGGTAGTTTTTTTTACAATATTAATCGTACAATTGATTTTTTGACCTTCTTAAACTCCGACTCCCTTAAAATATCCACACCACTGTGTCACACAGAAGAACTATAGTGAAAAATGTAAGACGTTCCTGACCGTACAAATAAACACAAGAACCATATTCGTTAACATTGTTGTATTTTATTTAATAACATCATTCACTCCACACATTATAATTTATCTTGCATTTCATTCACAACCAGTATCAGTATGATACTAGACATTTAATTTTGGATTATACACATTTTAAATGCATGTCATCCTGATGACTTATTTAGAAAATGACAATTTTAATGGTCAAATTTTATGCAAGATCATGTAAGGATCCAGTACTCACACTAGTAAAGATAATTGGACTTTTATAGAATTCACACACTCATTAAGTCTAACTTTTTTTTTAAAATCTGATTTTAAGTATAATTTGCGTAATACGTTATGTAACGATGATGCCCTCTCAACTAATATTTTTTATTAAATTGATTTAAATATAATAATAAAATGTTAATGCTTATGGGAATTTAAATATGACGACAAAAGAGTGTTCAAATAAATGCTTCAATTTTTTTTATATACTTAGTAAAAAGCCTTTCGATTTACATGATTTTCTGCAACGAAATTTAATTTTAGATTCTCTCATTTACAATTTAGAACAGTTCAATGGGCAAGATTACTTGGCAAATTATTTTTATTCCACATGTTATCAGACACACATTCTCTTGTTTAATTGTTCTTTAAAAATAGTTTTAATATAGTAATTAAATAAATATCGAAAAAAGAAACTGAAACGCGTTTTACTTTAAAACTTCAGCCAAAAGATATGTTGGTATTCTTTAAAAAAAAAAAAAAAAAAAAAAAAAAAAAAAAAATGCATACATTTAGAATACCTACTAATGTTTATTTTTATTCCCTAAATTTATTTAAAACCTATTTTCGAAAATTAATTTTAGAAATTATCCTCATCCTTTAATTAATAATTCCTATTATTCTTAAATTCTCTACAATTGTAATTTAAATGGATTGAAATGCGTTTAATTTCAATATCGTTGCATTCATTCTCCTAATTTCTATGGAACATTAATTTGGACGTTTAGTAAATATTCGCAGAAAAGTTTATTTTCTTATTAGTATCTTGTTAAGTTAATAGTGAATTCATTTTGGCAGTTATGATTAGTTAAATTATTTAAAAAAAAAGACCTCACTAATAAAAACCCGTGAAATCGTAAGATATAAAATTTAAGCATTGAATCGAAACTACACAAAAAAAAGTAGGCATAGTCTGTCTATCAGGAAAATGGCTCCCGGTAGCTAGTCTAGTTGTTGGCAGTTGTTATAGAAACAAGACTCGTCGATTTAGAATAGGGGTGTGCATGCATGATATCGGCTTCCAAAAATGTTACAATAGGGCAAATTTAGCTGTATCTTCCCAGGAATCTCCGTGGAAAATGGGGCCAGTTTTGTTTCTATAGCAACAGACAGAGCTAGACTTTGTGACGGGAGCTATACCTGTGATAAACAGACAGTAGTCTCTGCTTATCTCTGCTAATTGTTTCTCGTCTGTTTGCCGCTTCTATATCTAAATTATCCCCACGATAAAATGTGCGATTTCCTTCCTTTTTCTTATAGAATATCATAAAAATTCAAAATGTCGTATTTTTCTATCCAGAAGTTTCTACACAACAATCGAAACTATTATTTTACACACGATTATTCTATGGATTATAGTATTTTTCCCTTTTCATGAAAAAAAAAATCATTTTTCCCTATCGGCCTGTCTGCTCTAGTTAACAATAATAGTTAACATTTCATACATTGTAAGGTTAGCATTACAAGTTTCGATGGAGTTAGTATCAACTAGTATTGATCCAGTAAGTACATCACATGCGATGCCTCATCCTTATGAGAATATTTACAAATGAATTTATTACAGTGTTTCCGGGCGTTTCTTGAAAATGCCCGGGTCAGTCACACATTACAGAGTTAGTCAAAGGCTTTTATGTGAAATGCTAAGTCTATTTATGAATAATAATAAATATATTATCTTTTAGATTTTTAAATTTTAAACAGTGCATCTTTGAGGGCAAAGCGACTTCTACAAATACCTCTTTTGGTAGGATTGGTAAGGTATTGTAATGGGTTTAATAAAAAGGCTAAATTATCTGGACTGACAAGAAATTCAGGTTGTTCAACCGGAAAATTTAATTTCTTACTAATTAAACTATCTAAATTAGGGAGTTTTATTATTTATCAAATTTATGGTTAAATGATTTTTCTGGATAAGTTTGTCATTCCGAAGAAAACAAAAAAACAAACAAACAAATAAATCTCTACGTTGAATTTCTTACCAAATTCCTTCTCTTTTGGTACGAAAAAAAAATAGCCGATATTTCATTGTTACTAATTTCAAGAAACAAACCATTATTCATGGTACTGCAATTTCTTGGGAGTTTAAGGCTTGGATTAAAATTGTACTTGCGCGACTTTGTTTCCCGACTTCCGCGAAATTGAGATTCCTGGGTTGTTATTTATATGCCAGATAATTGAGCCTTTTATATGTTTATATTTCGTGTTCATATACACTCATAATGTTCCAAGAATGTTATTAAAATACATTTGTGTTACATCACATATAAACAAAGATATAAACACAATTTACACATACTTGACAGTTAACAAAATATTTATAATTCTATATTACTTTTACTAAAATGTTATTGCCATGTTTTGAAAAGTCTATTTTAGATTCCCAGTGCTCTTTTTTCTGAAAATAACCTCACATAATGCATTTCACATATGCTTTGTATTGTAATTTGTACTTAGATTAGCAAAACTATAAATAGTTAATTCAATCAAGTGTAAGAATAAGATTTTAAAGGGATTTCTCTTTATGAACAAATTAGTATAAAAAATTTTACCCATGAAAAATTCAATAAAAATGTATATTTGTTTAAATGTGTGCATTAATGATTTAAATAAATTATTAATTCTTAGTAGTTTTCAGTAGTTTTTTTTAAATGAAGTATAAAGACAAATCATTTTGTCATATTATTGCATTGTGGGTTAATAAGAGCTACAAGAAAGCATTTGGTTGTCCTTTTAGTAGTAATTCACCATATGCTTATTAATGATGGGAATTAGTAGACGAAATTTCATAGCGCGACAATGGCTGTAACCTTACTACGTACCGACATGTTATCTAATTTTATTTCAGGAATTTATTTGGTTTGTATTTGTGTGGTAAAAAGTATATCTTTACTCTATATATTTGCGATAATGATAACTATATGAGGTAATTTAATCAAACATCAGTTCAAATTTTGATTTAAACTTATCCGTTCACAATAGTCTACAATTACAGGAAAAATATAGTCATGTCCCGCAGTACATTATAGTGTTCGGGTGACAAAGCAATATGATTTTACACGTAGGTAAATGGGCTTCGAGGTTGACAAAGCACAACAGGTTTGAAGCCAAGCAACATTCTATAATCTAATAGCTAAAGACTTTAAAAAACTTTGGGAATAACTCAACGACACGTAATCATCTATACTAGCAATACTAATGAATTATCACATGGTTGGAACGCAACGAACACTTTTTGGTAACAAAGAACTGCGGTCAAGGTTTTAGAAAACAATTTGGAAACAGCGAACAATAACTGGAAATGTACAATGTACAAGCGAGACTTTTTTCTTGCGTATAAACCAGTTGTCTTTAATAGTTGAAAATATATCATGAAGCCAAGTATTTGCCCTATATTTTTGTTTGCCTTCATGATTACTAAGGCTTTTTGGAAGGGCATTCGTAATGACAGAACACGACTTGAGACAGGGACTTTTTTTTTTCATCACAACTATTTGAAAGTTGATTATTGAAACTTGTCCCAAGGAAATAAACCTTTGTCGTTGAACACGCATGTTTGGACATTCGTAGAAAATATATATTTTGTTGCGAATTAGATGGAATGGCTTAAGAATAAAGATTTTGCTTGGAATATCATCCAGTCGTTTATTGGTAGTTTTTGAGCCTGAAGAACATACCGGATCCTCTGCGATCATAATTGCATGATAGGAATGCGTTATAGGAAAGAATTACTGTTTCAATTCGTATAAATGTTTTTGAGGTTGTTCCATGAATTAAATTTGTAACGACAAGAAAAATGCTTTATGTTTTATCCTCCTAGCATAGTGAATGAGGTAAATTTTGAGTACATTCTTAACGTAAATCTTTTCCCAAGATGCAGATTTTTTAAGGAACCACCTTTTAAGTTTGAGGAATACTCACGGGGAAAATTTCAGTTGGGAGAGCTAACGGTCGAAATTCTTTTAGAATGCGTGTACCTGAAGAACTGTTTCTAGCACGTTCAAAACCAGCCTATATGTAATCAGACTAATTGATAACCAAAACCATGGAACAAAAAATAACACATTTCTGCCATTCATCAAGAACCACGAGCTGCTGAGTTAGACATCCACACCGTCCATCAATAACACAATGCCACCATTGACGAAAGCGATGCCCCAACGCCTGTTCCTTAATACGAACCCTCACGGAACAACAAATGAATCCCTATCTTCCATTTGGGTCATTGTCGTTTCGATGCTGAAATCCACCAATCAAAGAGCTTGAACATGAACTTTCACGTAACAACAAATGACTATGCATCTTCCATATGGGTCGTTGTCGTTTCGGTGTCGAAATTCGCCACCATTCTAGCGCTCGAACATGAATCCGCAAGGAACAACAAATGAATCCTTATCTTCCATATGGGCCGTTGTCGTTTCAGTGTCCAATCAAAGAGCTTGAACCAGAACCTTTACGGAACAACAAAGGAAATTGCATCTTTTTCTATAAGTGGTCGTTGTTTAAGTGGTGGTGTGGATGTTACCATCAGAGCTTGTCTTTCGATGGATTCTTGAGGTCGTAGCTCATTCTTCGTCCATTCAGGAGGGGTCTGACGTCATCTGGACCCCTCCTGTGTGACGTCGTGACCATCTTGGCTTCTCGCTCGAAGATGTCGGCAGTGGCGTCCTGATCTGACTTGCAGCGCGATATGGCGGCGGCAGCAGCAGCACCGACGTTCATGGACGACGCGACGGCGATGTCGTCAGACGTCATCTGGTGTCGGGAGGGTGTTGGGGACATGCTTTCCGAACCGCAGGATGAGCTTTCGCTGAGCTCTGCCGTCGGCCGGCGACTGATCCGCGGGGAGTGGTTCGGACGGCGTCCCAAGATCTGGGCCTGGATGTGCTCACAGATGCGCTTGAATCGGCGGATCGGCCCTGCAAAGAAAGAATCCAAGACTTTAAAAAACAACAACAAGGCAAATACTACATTGCTGTCAAAATACCCTAATCATAGAATGACAATTTAGTGAACCATAGTGCAATGCTTAACGAGAGCGTAAGTTATCAAAATACTGGATTGTTGCTATATGTTTATTAAATCTATATACTTTTAATAGCTAAATACCATTACTGTCTTTCATGAAATAGTCGAAATTATTTACAGGGCTAGATAATTTTTTGTAAGTAATGGAAGTTTACAGTTGAATGCATTCAATTTACAATGCATTCCTTAATGCGCCACCTGAATGCTATTGCAAGCTATTTCAGAGATTTTTGGGACTATTGACGGCTGGAATCGTTAGCATAGTTTCTTCTGGTTTCAAATAACTCTCTTACCAAGCAATGGATTTATCGTTTTTTTCTTCCTTTTAATAGACGTTTCTCTTTCTGAGGTATATAACATTAGGAAGAGAAACTTGAAGAGATATATAGGTCTAACTCTTTACTTTTAGAGATTTGGATTAGTGAGATTAGGAAATCTTTTTTAACCGAAAATCAATTTTATAAAACTGTACTTAAAGACAGCTATTCGGGACAAACTAACGGAGGGTAAAGAAACGTAAGAAAATATCTGCATTACTTTGACCTATAATTATAGATTAAAACGATTTGGAAATACTACTTAAGACTGGAATAGGAATTTTTCACTATTATGGAAATATAATTTTTTTTACAAAGGAATAAATCTGCACTATACAATGACTTTACAGCTAAAATTAACATATTTGGTAAATGGCAAATCTATGTGCAATAAAGTGAAAGACCTTGTCTCTTGTTACTCTTCTTACTTATTTGTCGAATTTCTTGAATGGTACAGCTAGTGGTTGATGGTGTACAATTGAAATTGAACTATCTGGATCCTTTTCGGAAACTTTGAATCAGCAGTGAATGACTATAAAAATTAGATGCAATACTTTTGTTACTTGTGCCGAAATTTCCCTAAGTTTAAAAGTAAATACTATTGTAATCGATCTTGTCATTGGGGAAATAATAAGGTGGGAAGACTCTTAATGAATACAAGAATGAAACTTTCTCAACGTGGTGTGTTGATATGTAGGAAGAGAAAGTGAGATAAAGAGAGAATGGTGTGGTGAACAGACAAAATGGTGTGATACATAAAATGGTATGATAGAGAAACAGAATGGTGTGGCAAGTATCTAGATAGAAAGATGTAAAAGATATATATGATATATATATATATAATGGTGTGAACAGGTAGGTAGAATGGTGTGGTAGGAAGATAGAATAATCTGATAGATAAGTAGAATAGTGTGATAGATAGATATAATGTTTATAATAGATAGAATGGTATAATAGATGAGTAGAATGGCGTGATAGATTGATAGAATGGTGTGTAGATATGTGGAATGGTGGGAAAGATAGGTAGAATAGTGTGATAGATAGGTAAAAAAGTGTTATAGATAGGTAGAATAATGTGATGGATAGGTACAATAGTGTGATAGATAGGTATAATAGTGTGATAGATAGAATGGTATGATAGATAGGTGGAATGATGTGATAGATAGATTGACAGAACTGTGTGATACTTGGATCTTCAGTAGACCTTGAGTTGCCATTGAATGAATATTAAAATAAAGTGCATTATCTTGTTAATTGGGCCGAAAATTTTGTAAATTTGTTGAAGGCTTAGATAGAAGGGTGAATAGTGGTATATTACCGGATATGAGCGTGAATGAGATGCAGTATACGGCGGGCTTGTCAGTGCTGCTCCTCCTGTCCACAGCACTGAGGGGTCCGTCGTGCGTCCCCGCACTGACCAGCGCTATGTCCACGTGGAAACGGACGTTCCTCTGAAACATGGTGGGACCCCCGGCACGCTTGTACTCCACGCGAAACGACATCGGAGAGATCACGCTGTGGCACAGGTCCGAGATCTTCGGGAGACACAGCATCGCATTATAAATTATGTCAGTTACATAGTTTATTTGGAATGAAGATATATCGCAAAATATCTTTAAAGGGCAAGGAGGGATCACGGTTATAATATATACAGGGCGATCTAAGAGTAACGGAATATTAAACAAAAGTCGATTGCTGGGGCAACAGGGTTTAAGCAGAAATGCAAGGCAAAAGGCACATAAATAATCCACACAGAAACAATTGATTTTTTTTTTTGTCAACAGGTGGAACTTTGTAATTAACTTGTAATGATTAACGCCAACAGCCTACTTAAATAACACTCGAAGTTGCTCAGGCATGCCTACACTGCTATCTGTTGATGAAAACTATTGTTTCTCCGTAGTGGGCACAAACTTGTCATTTCTGTGGTTTTCTTTGAAAACAGAAGAGTCTCACTATCTTGTTCACGAATGATTGATGTTTGATCCCGATTTGTCAAGAACAATTGCCCTTGGGACATCCTCTTAGAAGAGGAGACATGAGAGGAGAATTAGATTAAGAAATGAACTTGATAGGAGACACATATATGAAGGACTACTGCAAAGAACGATCAGAGTCCGTTTTTCTCTATTCTCCAGAAAAGCAGATTTAAAGTTTCGAATCTCAGGGCTTGTATCGCGTTGAGGTAAATGGTTGCTCAAAATCTTATGTACCACGACATTTATTTGACAGAATAATCCGCGTGGTAAAACTATCTGTTATAACCTTTGCAGATGGCGGGAAAACCAAGATTTCGAAAAATTTGGACACTGATCATTCTTTGACTATGTCATTCATACTAATTTGAAGCCGAGTGCTCAACTAATTGAACCTTGTGTAATTATAGCTATTTTGATGCATGTAAGTAAAACTGTATCAGTGTGTGCCTTGTATGTCGTCAATAAATATTTAGTAAACGTTACAATAGCTCACTTCTTTAGAATTCAACTGAGCTCTTGGCAATTCATTTTCTTTAAAATCTCCTGACGTTGTTTAACCACCACTTCTCTTTCATGAAGCAGACAATGACACTGTGCGAAAGGAGTTTTCTCCAACTATAGTTACACAGGTCTGAAACCAAAAAACTGCATAGGATTTTTTTTACTGTTTCTAATAGATTTCTACTCACTGAAATCGAGAAAAATACTAAAAAACTTCCATGACGTCAGGGTTTCTTTAAAAACTCGCTTTTGTAACACTAAGTCATTGAACTCAAAGCGAGTTCAATGACTTGGGGTTAGAGAATTAAGCCTTTCGTAAAGTGCTGCCTCATTGCTGGGGTCAAGACTAAAAAAATAAAAACCTAGTGTCACCCGGAACCTCATTTCGAGAAGCTACTAAGGAAGATGGGACGTCAATACGCTAGCTGACTATTGTTGGATGCTTAAGCGGGACACAAGAAATGGATAGCGGAAGAAAACGAAGAAAAACTAAAGAGAAGAAGAAAAGGTTCTATAAACATAAGAAATATTATTTAGTTCAATGTCATAAAATTGAGGTTTTTTTTTTCCATAATGTTATGCTTTTTTCATGTAAACACCCTGTATTTTGAGAAAAATCTGTAAGCGAAGGAAGGAAATGGAGATCATTTTTGGATTGGGTGAACTGGAAAACATATTATTTAGTAGAAACATCTCATGCAGTCGAATTTTTTTTATTTTTTTTCAGATCTGTGTTATCGTACTCACCGACAGAAAGGCATGAATGAGATCGGCTTTCACCGAACTCAGGGGTCGATCCTTCACCAGTATCACGTGCGTCTCGTCTCGTTCGTTAGTCATCAGGCTTCCGAACCACGAACGCTTCGTCAGCCTGCAAACAATAAAAGAACGTCAATAGACGCCGTCATTATTGAGAAGAAAAGAAAGGAGAGTTGAGTTGAAGGCGTACGGCTTCACTTACTCGGGTGAGGAATCTGGCGTCAGACTCACTTCATCCGATGCAGAAGGCGCTGAAAAAAATAAAGAGGTTTGGCATAAGACATTCTATAAATAGAAATGATGTTGGTGATGTTAAGTGACATGCATTGGTTTGGGTTTAAGGTTCTTTGTTCTGGTCAAAGGAGGGATTTTGTTTTTGTTTTTTCCTTTTCTGTGAGCATTCTACAAGTCTGCGAGGCTCTGGTAGTTCCGGGGGAGTAAGGGTTCCGAGCTCACGGGGTTCGGTCCTGTCCTCGCCGAAGTGTACGATAATGGGGGCTTGTGACTATTAAATAGATCACAGCCTCAATGTACTCTTTGGTGAGGTAGGTTTGGAGAGAGAAGTGCTCGATAAAGTATCTCCGTCATTATCTTCACTTTATTGTTGTAGAAATAGGGAGCCGGGAAAGTGATCAAAACGGATCAAACAAACAAGTGTGTGGTCTTAAAAGGAAGTCCTAATAAAAATCATTCCCTATACTCGTTTTGTTAAAATCTTCTAGTCAAGTGCATTTAGAAACTACTTTCTATAAAACCTTGAAATTTCGGTGAGCTGGTACGAAAAAGATCACTTCATAAAATGATATAAATTGTTTGCATTTAATGCGTATCGATTATAAATTAAAATTAAAATAGCGAAAGACGAAACCAGGTGGAGCCACTGCATATGCATTGCAGCAAGGACTTAGTATATAAAATAAAATATACTAGACGTTATTTTCGAGTTTTATTAAGTGATGATTTTCGTACCTACTCACCAAATGTCAAGGTTTTATACTAAGTAGTTTCTGAATGCACTGGACCAGAAGATTGTAACATAGCGAGTGTAGGAAATGATCCTTACTAGGACTTCTTCTTAAGTATTATTTGATAAGACTTCAGAAAATATTTTTTTTATGACAGGGGCATAAGTATTATCCGAATAATGATTATAAATTAATATTTTGAGAGCAGTAGTTCCCGATACTAGGAAGACAAGCAATCAAGTTTAGTTGGTTGGTTTTCAGATTATCTGGAGCCGTCAACAACACGAGGGCTATAATGCGCAGAAACATTCGTTATTTGACAAGCCAACATACATTTACAAACACAAATGCCTTACACGGGACTCGGAACCCGCAACCTCGCGGTCCAGAAGCTAGCACGCTAACCACTATACCGTACAATCAGGTTTAGAGATTTAGGGTTAGTATCACTCCTAGGACTCCCAACATCCCTGTTTTGTTATAAATGAATAAGAAACACTTAGAAATTACTATAAGAGTTACTCTCATCATTGACTCACTGACTGCCTCTACACCGCTGTAAGATGGCGCTCGTAAATTTTGCATTGATTGATGAAAAGCCTGGGCGAAATTTGATAAGAGCAAAAATCACTTCTATATGCAATTACAATGATATAGTTCTAATTCTCAGGGCCGATCTCGCACCGACAGACACAACATTACCATTCTTTATTAAAAACGTCGCCGATTTCCGATACTTGCTGCTTATGCTTTTATAGTAAACAAGGCAAAAGGCCAGCCGTTTGATCACGTTGGCATCAATTTGGGAGATCGCAGTGTTTTCATATGGCTAACTGTATGCGGCTTTATCGCGATCAAGAGTTGTAAGTCAAATGAAGGTGTATTTTGAATCAAATCCTCAGGAAGAAAGATTACTGGATGACATTTTCATTTGCCTAATATGAAAAGGATTTTAATTAAAAAAAAGTAGTGTATGTTAAACTAAAGGGTTTGTCATATTCATCATTTTTCAACGGATATCTTATGCGCCTTACAATCAACTAATTTCAAAAGAATAAGTTATTAATCCACCAAAGCCCGGCAGACGAAGCCTACTGTATTGCACGAAATTTGCTATTAAGTCCAAGAACTTTGAAATAAATAACAGATTTGTAAATACCAGAGCAGCAAAATCTCAAGATCGAAAATTTGCTTTACGAAGACGAAGGAAAATTGCGTACCCCCCCCCCCCATTTCTTTCTTATGAAATTAAATATCATCGGCTTAGAGTGATAAAGTTATAACTCCACTTTTTTTGTCAAATCACTTTTTCGTGAATCTGGAAACAGGAAGAAAATACCCATTGTTTAGTAAAAGCTGCACCTTGATCAGTGACATAAATTTTTGGTAAATGAGTGTTACGCAAAAGCGCTAAGCTTAAGTTGAATCAGCATTTCAGAAAGGCTATTTTGTTTTGCTACAGACAAAGTGGAGTTAGCACATTTTCACTCAAAGCCGATATGTGCAATTATTTTGAAAAATGGTACATACGTATTATCCAGTCGACCGTTTGCGAGAATGTCGTTTAGACGACGAAACGTTCGGTCTAGACGAAGCCCGCGTCAGTCTACGGGTAGGCTTCGAAGCTAGTCCAAATCGAACCGGACCTCCAAAGAGGTTAGGTGGTTTGAACTTTTTGTCCTCGACAAAAAAGTTCGCCAACGGTCGTCGGGTTAATACGTAAGTACCCGGAAAATGTAGCACCGTTTTATTTTACTCACTTTGCATCTTTCTCCTGTGGAATCTTGGGCTTCCCAAGAAGCTACTCTTGATGGTGTTGAGTCGAGACTTCCAGTAGGGCTGGTTCATGCTGGGCGATCCGGGAGGAGTGTTGAGAGGGGATTCTTCAGGAGTGCCCCGAGGAGTGGGCTTAGGAGAGGAGAGAGGCGATACGGCGGGGCTGGTTACGTGGAGGCTAGTTGACATGCTGCTGCGACGACTGCGGCTGTAAGAGATTGAACACTTTATTTACAAAACTGTAGATTTAAAAGTACCCTTGCTAAAGGTTTCAAAGAATAGTTCAATTTGTGAATAAAGCATTTGCATGCCAGTAAAAAAAAATCGTAGTTCTTTAAATTATGATTTTTCCAGATGAATCTCGATTTTAAATTAGGGTGAAAGTATTATTGTGCAAGTTGTATAACTTTTGGATTTTACCCCATTAAACTTTAACCATCAATAAATTAGGCTTTAAATGTTTATTTGGTTGTTTTTAAAATTCTTTATGTTAACCTCTATTCTGTTTGTTTGATTCTGTATCTCTGAATTGTAGGTACGATTGTGCTGTGAAAAATCTTCCACTTGACGTTATTCAATCGAGCTGAAACTTGGTAAATGGAATCGCTGTAGATAGCGATTATATCTTACAAAGGAAGCTTGTAGTAATAATACTTGTATTTATATTAGCAAAGTGAAATTTTCCAATTTTTTTAAAATGCCTTTAGTGAATTTTCGCAGGTGAGCTACTGAATTTAACTATCAACTTTCCATTTCTAAAAATTGAATGCATTTTTTTTTAACGGCCCTCGCCTGGTATTACTGTACCAACTAAACAATTACCTATCCAAAAATTGTTTCAATGTAATTTATAAGAACAGTTTGTATTATACTCACCCGTAAGGATACCTCCTCGGCGTTAGTGGTGATCCGTCACTCAGCATATCAAAGCTGTATCTACAATGGTTTCAGAAGGGGTTTCAATTTGGTAATCAACAACAAAGAAGCAATCTTTGAGAGTATTAATAAATAATGAGCAGCCCTTTGTCTAGAAAGTGACTTTCTTACCTGGGTCCTGACCTTCCGTTAATTTGACACGTGTCAACTCTTTTCCTAGGTGGATCAGGAGGAGCAGGACAAGGAAGAGATGTGGAAAAAGCTAAGAAAAAAAAAAGATTTTTTTTTTTTTACGTACTTATACAATATTTACATTCATATAATTACACAATCTTATTGGTTATTCTTCTTGAGAGGACTGTAAGTTGAATTGCATGAATAATTGTCTTTCGGTTTAGCTTTATTGCACTCTGAATGTTTTGTTCCTAACGTGGCTAGCCGACCAAACGGTATAGTGGTTAGCGTGCTAGCTTCTAGACCGCGAGGTTGCGGGTTCGAGTACCGTGTTAGGTATGGGTGTTTGTAAATGTATGTTGGCTTGTCCAATGACTAATGTTTCGACGCATTATAGCCCTCATGTTGCTGACGGCGCCAGATAATCTGAAAACAACCAACAAATCCTAACGTGGCTAATATTCTTTCTCCTTATTCTTTTACAAGTGTTTTACAAGTCACCCTCAGAGGGCGTTGGTGTTACATAATTTTTTACGAACATTGCGTCAGCCGGTTGGAACACTTATAATTATACAGGGGTGTCCATAATTGAAGTTCAGCTTTCAGAGAGTTGTAAAAAAAAAGCACTGGTCGGAATGAAATGAAATTTGACCTGTATGACCTGTATAAATTTGGCCTGTATACAGAAAAATGGTATGATATAAGAAAAAAAAAAAGAAAAAAACTAATTCGAACTACTTTTTAAATCCTTTATATTAACTTCGATTGCATGTGTCGATGGTGGGCAAATCTGAGGTGGCCTAATTAACCTCCTTGTCGTCATCCAATCGGGCTGAAACTTGGCAGATAGATTCGATGTCAATGACAATACATTCTATCAAATTTTGGGGCTGTGATTGTCACTAAAAAGCCTCTTTTATGGAATACTAGTAAATCAACTTGCCGTGATCCAATCGCGCTAAAATAGCATTTAACCGACCATTGAAGAAACTCTTTGCTGTTGCCAATTTTTTTTTAATAAATAAATAATAAAATTGTTTTAATCAGAATAAATAAAAGATATTTATATGTCAGTGCATAAATTCACGTTAATTTTTAATAAATTATTTTGAAACGTAGTTTACGGCATATTTTGCTGATAGAAATGTTTTTGATATTTGAAATTAGATGCAAACATCAAGAACCCGCTGTTTACAGAATTGGCGGTTTGTTATTGAATATAAAAATTGACAATGCATATAAAGGATTTGTAATAAAAACTTTGTTTTTATGGGTTTTATTATTTCTTATGTTATTCCGTTCTTCGAGTATAAATAGTTCAAATTTCAGCTCATTCGCACCAATGTTTGTTTTACAACTTTTTGAAAGATGAAATTTAATTATTGATACCTGCATATTCATATAACTTTTGTAAATAATTTTTTTTGTAAAAATTGTGTAGGTTATATTTGCTACTATGTATAGAAATAGTGTAGACATATTTCAGTTGTAGTAATTTTAAGTTTCGTCCAGTACAGTGGGAACGTTTCTTATATTGCGATAATTTTTGAATTTGAATTTTTGTTGTAGTCAGATATAATTTTAGATTGCTTTCAAATTTTTTTTATAAAATAAATTTATTCACTTCATACACTTTAGTTTTTTCAGCCTCTTAAACATCAAGAACAGCTTTTGTATCTGTCTTACAAGTGCTTAAATTGTACTATAACCCTTATAAATTGTTGCACTTTAATATGTATTATATATATAAACCTCATTAACGGTTTGAATTTTTAAAATCTTACATTGAACCATTATCATAAACAACCATTAAAAATATGTATTTAAAAAATGTTGAAAAAATGTATTAAAGCTTGCAACATTAAAAAAATATTTCATTATATTTTAAATACCTAAATCAGCCACAAATTATCCTATTCTTTAGAAAGCACAATAACATATCTAATAGTACTAGTAAATTAAATAAATTAACTCTTTATATTAGTAATTTAACTATAAATTTAAACTTAAGTTATTTACTAAAATTTTTTAATAAAATATTTTAAAAGGTGAGAAAAGTTATTGACTGTCTTTAAATTGTGATATTGCTAGATTGTGAAATGAAGAAAAAACATGTCCAATAGCTATAAAAACATTGAACTATACTTAACTGATTATATTTCTATCTTAATTAACTAATAATTGAAATATTATGTTGCTATCTTAATTAACAAATAATTGAACTATAAGGATGCTATCTTAATGAACTAATAATTGAATTATAATATAAATATTTTAATAGTGTGATGTCCTTGATTCATTAGTTTCTTTCTAGTGACAAATTTTGAAAATTTGTTTAATAAGTGAATATTTGTTTAATACGTGATGAGAAATCACTGATGGTTAATTTTTGGCAATTTTGCCGGTGTCATCCAAAATACTGTTTAACATTTAAGCACATGTGCCGTTTAAAATTGGCACTGTTCATCTACTAAATGTTAAAAAAAAAATTTCGCCTTCTTCTAATTATACTTAGCTAAATTGTTATATTAAAACAACATGGTGCACTTTTTGAACAGAGTTATTTAAGAAAACTAGATAATGAAATGAAAAAAAAAAGAAAATTAAATATTAATTGTGAACGTTGATTTTTTTGGAACGCCTCCCATCCATGACTGATATCAAATGCAGAGAGGTTGGTTGGTTGTATTCAGATTATCTGGCGCCGTCAGCAACACGAGGGCTATAATGCGCCGAAACATTCGTCATTAGACAAGCCAACATACATTTACAAACACCCATGCCAACACGGGACTCGAACCCGCAACCTCGCGGCGGTCTAGAAGCTAGCACGCTAACCACTATACCGTTTGGTCGGCCAAATGCGGAGAGGATGATCTACGAAAATTAGAAGTGATTGGTGATACAATGAGGGCAACTTTTCTTTACTGAACAATCATAATCGTAAGATTCAATCAACGTTATTCTCCATTGTCTTTTAACTCTCTGTACAATTCAGATGGTCTATTTGTAATTAAATATTTTGAAGTGATTGATTCAAGTAAAAATCATATTTTGTGGATAGGGCCATTTTTTTCCTCCTCCCCCCCCCTCTTTTTTTTTTTTTTTTTTTATCTAGGAGGTCCCATAAATGCATTTTAATTCTCTTATACTCCTGTACAAAATTTCAAAGAATGAAATAAATAATATATATATATATATATATATATATATATATATATATATATATATATATATATATATATATATATATATATATATATATATATATATATATATATATATATATATATATATATATATATATATATATATATATATATATATATATATATATATATATATATATATATATATATATATATATATATATATATATATATATATATATATATATATATATACTTAAAATATATATATATATATATTAAGTACAATAGTAATATTTGCGGGAAAACAATAACTAAAAAGTATATATAGATTTATTTCCTACATATATATTTATTTCATATGAAACTTCTATTCACCTGTTTCGGACCTATTTCTAATAATGACTTCTGTTTCGTCTTCATACGCAGGTTTCCGCCTCTTTCTGTCGAGTAACAGAAAATAAACTACTTTTTCCGTATTATGCCTGAAATAAGAAAAATAATTCAGAAAACTCATTTTAATAAGGGAAGTCTAAACTATTTTCTGTTAAAAACAAAATTTATTCACACTATTTTGAAAGTAAATAGTTCATACAAAATTAAAAGATTGAGTGTAATATGTGGTGGTCTCGTGTATAAAGGACAGATACAGCATCTAGTCACCAATGATCACTTTTGCCTAGTGGTTAGCGCCCCTGTCTTCTGATCTAGTTGTCCCTGATTCGTCTCCCCGTTAGCACATATCGCTACTTTAGTGACCTTAATATTCGTACACGTTAGTGGCGCCATCTACTGCATGATCTCCACACTATCACCTCAGCACTTCTTTCGACGCACTGCCACACGCAACGCATTCAGCTCACAAGCAAGCAACTCAATCGTTCACCCCTTCGCGACTCACTGGGAAGGGGCTATGTGGTGGTCTCGTGCACAAATGATAGATATAATATCTAGGCACCAGTCATCACTTGTGCCTAGTGGTTAACGCGCCCGTCTTCCGATTTAGATGACCCGCGTTCGACTCTCCGTTAGTGCATATCGCTACAAATAACTACATTATAATGACAAAGCTAAGTTTATTTCCCGACTCAATATCAACATTTAAGAAAACAATTGTTCAACCCAATATACAAGACGGATAATTGTTTAATTTGTTAACTACCATAGAAATAATGCTTTCTGAAACTTATTTTACATTGTAAATTATATAATCTATGGTCCACTATTTTGTCGCATGATATTTTTTATGCTTCAAATTCTCAACATCATTCTAACTAATAAAAATAAAACCAAACCGAATTAAATTACCTTTACTCAATTATTTCCTATATACAACAGCCGACCAAACGGTATAGTGGTTAGCGTGCTAGCTTCTGGACCGCGAGGTTGCGGGTTCGAGTCCCGTGTTGGGCATGGGTGTTTGTAAATGTATGTTGGCTTGTCTAATGACGAATGTTTCGGCGCATTATAGCCCTCGTGATGCTGACGGCGCCAGATAATCTGAATACAACCAACCAACAACTTATATACAGGGTGAGACCGAAAAGTAAGGTGACTGATGTCATAATAATCACTATATTATATATTTGCAGATAAATGCATCACAGTCCTTCAAAGCAGTTCCCGCCGTCTACAATACACTTCTGACAACGTTCATACAAGTTCTTGAAATTTCTGAAAAAGTCCTCCTTTGAGACTGTCTTAAGTTCCTTGGTAACAGCAGCTTGAATGTCTGAGATGCTTGAAAATCGGTTTCCCTTCAGTTCCAATTTCATTTACTGTATTACACCCTCCTTATTTTCCTGATCTAGCGCCAGCAGATTTTTTCCTCTTTCCACAACTGAAATTGGCATTGAAGGGAAACCGATTTTCAAGAATCTCAGATATTCAAGCTGCTGTTACCAAGGAACTTAAGACAGTCTCAAAGGAGGACATTTTCAGAAGTTTCAAGAACTTGTATGAACGTTGTCAGAAGTGTTTTGTAGACGGCGGGAACTACTTTGAAAGACAGTGATGTATTTATCTGCAAATATATAATACAGTGATTATTAGGACATCAGTCACCTTACTTTTCGGTCTCACTTTGTATGTTCCTTTCTCTAACGTTGGCTGGTTTGCCCGCTCACCGACCTATTTTCATGTACAATGGCGGCTAATCAGGCAGGGAAGTACATCTTAACGTGGATTCCGAATCACAATGAACATCCATGCTTAACCTGGGATTCGAGCCCGGCATGCTGGTCCAGAGCACTAACCACACAGCCATCAAGTTGGCCTTTCCTTAACGTCGATCTCCTAATCAGATGATTATATCTCTAAAACTATATTTATATTCTTAGGTTTAAATTAACTTCTAACTAAAATCCGCATTAAAAAATGTTAGGAAAAGTTATATTTTATTGATAATTAATTGCAATTTGATCCAGTTTTGCATTGAAGTACTTCTTATTCAGGTTCGTAAGAAATAAAGAAAAATGTCAATATTCTGATGTATTTTTATGATTTGTTATAGAGTAACTACAATAACGCTTTTGAGTAAAATTATGATGTTGATAGTTTTTTAATCCACATATTCCATAGTTTTCATGGTTTCAATGCATTTTCTTTTTAATTTTTATAATACATTTATTCTTGCGAAAGTACTTTTAATTAATGATTTCATCATGAGCAGAATGAATTTTTTTGGTTGGTTGTATTCAGATTATCTGGCACCGTCAGCAACACGAGGGCTATAATGCGCCGAAACATTCGTCATTAGACAAGCCAACATACATTTACAAACACCCATGCCAACACGGGACCTGCAACCTCGCGGTTTAGAAGCTAGCACTCTAACCACTATACCGTTTGGTCGGCAGAATTTTTTTTTTTGATGAGGAAAGTTGGATAAAAGGGCAAAATTAATAACAGCAACTTTTCATATTAAACTTATGTATTTATAAGTTAGAAATAGGGCCTGTGGTAAGTATGCAAATATTCTGTAGTAAGTTCCATTATTAAAAAATAAGAAAATTCTGAATAAGTGTTAGAAATGTATTCCTAACATTAAAAAATAATGAATATCAATTTGCAAGTAATTGAGCGAACAAAATCAAATCACATGAATGTTATTTGTATTGCTTACGTTGTATTTAGTAATTCTTGAACTAATTTTTCTCTATCTTTAAAACAACCTAAGGACGTCATACTTGACAAAACATCTGGATCCAGATCTTCAACGGTTGGAATGATATGGGTCTGGAATTAAGACAAGATATTACATGGGGAATCATTTATTGTTATAAAAATGTATTACAACTAATCTGACATTACTCATTAATTTGACACGTCATATGTACAATGTTATCTACCTGAACTGCTTCTTTCATTGGAAGCTCAAGTTCCAGTTCAGATTTACTCCCCCTATGAAATTTAAATTTTTTTGATTAAATACAAAAATTATAATGTTAAAACATATAGTTGAATATTAAATACAGTTATTATAGTATTAATATAAGGATATAATAATAATTAATAAATAATAATAATATTAATAATAATTAATAAATAATAATATTAATATAAGGATATAATAATAATTAATAAATAATAATAATATTAATAATAATTAATAAATAATAATATTAATATAAGGATATAATAATAATTAATAAATAATAATAATATTAATAATAATTAATAAATAATAATATTAATAATAATTAATAAATAATAATATTAATAATAATTAATAAACAATAATAATATTAATAATAATAAATAAATAATAATAATTAATAAATAATAATAATATTAATAATAATAAATATTATTAATAATATTAATAATAATAAATATTAGTAATAATAATATTAATAATAATTAATAAATAATAACAATATTAATAATAATTAATAAATAATAATAATATTAATAATAATAATAAATATTAGTAATATTATTAATAATAAATATTAGTAATAATAAAAATGATAAAAGTAATGATAATAATAGCGATAAATAAATAAATAAATAAATGAATGAATGAATGAATGAATGAATGAATGAATAAACAAATAAATAAATAAATAAATAAATAAATAAATAAATAAATAAATAAATAAATAAATAAATAAATAAATAAATAAATAAATAAATAAATAAATAAATAAATAAATAAATAAATAAATAAATAAATAAATAAATAAATAAATAAATAAATAAATAAATAAATAATAATAACACCAACAACAGCAACCACAATAACAACAGCAATACTACTCCTACTATTCCGGACATAAAACAAATAGCTCTGTCGGTTTCAGGAAGTTTTTTTTTTTGTTAATTACAATAAATGAAATATTTTAAATAATATATTTCATAACAAAAAATTAAACCAATAATCATCAAATATCCAACTTCTAATCCAATATCTCTCTTAACAACCAAGATATGAATTTTTCGTAGAGTTACCACGAAAGCTTCTTTTTTCATCAAAGTTTAAAGCATTTCTGATTAAATGTTATGTTTTTTAACTTATCGAAAAGTTGAAACTGATATAGAACATATATCTGTATCACTATATGGTTTAGTCTTAACCTGTGGCAAACTGATTTCCGGTTGCTATTCTGGTACTTCCCGCCGTAACTTCCATTTAAAGTCGTGTATAGAACATTTATCTCAACGAGACCTTTTATTTGATGTATCGACCTTGTTTACAGCAATTTTAGCTTTGTCTGGAAATGTTACATTAAGACAGATGGATGCACTGACAAATGAATGGACAAACAGAATGACAGAGCCTTTGTAAAAGCTTCTCACTCCATATTAATGTAGAGAGTAGCAGTTAAAATATATGAACGTGCATTAAGGTTAAAGCTTTCAATATATACTTACGCTATTACCCACGGATGCCTTGTTACTTCTGCTAGCTGAAAAAAAAAAGGAGAAAGAATGATTTAGAATATTTTGATTTATAATGATGGCTCTTCCTATTTCTCCCATCGATATAGATAAACAACTGGGTAGACTGCTCCGATGTCAATGCAGGGGAAAAAACGCTCCTGGGGTTGATGATGATGATGGGTGGATGATTAACCAATCACAGTTCACTTTTATAGTTGGGTGGGAATGCGAGAAACCTGGTAAAGTGCCAGAGTAGATATTTTTTTTGCACATTACTAGTAATTAAGGTCTGCTATTGGCAGTTCTCCTGTGAGTAACATAATATTTTATTTTCAATCCTTGGAAATCCGTATTTTTTGTCCACCCAATGATCTGGCAACGGCTTCATTTTCCCAGCGTTAAGCAGTCTATCCAATTGTATATCTATATCGATGGTTTCTCCACGACAATGCATGATGAATCAGAATATATAATTGGAATATAATAAACAAATATTAGAAATGGTTGTAGTGCCATTATCTTGGTAACTTTATCTTTGCGAGAGATTTTTTGGATGACGCGAAAGAAGATGCAAAAGAACATGTGCATGGGCAAGACATTCCGATAACTATAGACTGAGAGGCGACTGCAGGGTTAGGTGAGCCATCGAATATCAATTCTGAATTTTGTATAGAACATGGAGAAAACTTAGATTATGAATGTACTGGTCTGACTGGAAAAAAATGGGCGAAATTAGTCAAAAATTGATTTTGAATGAGTCGAACTAAATCCGATTTCCAAATCAGTCATAACTTTTTTAATAATAAGTATTCTTTTTAATATGGTAACCCACCACTTTTTAATTTTCGATGAGGAAGGGTGCAGATGATTTCTCCTCGTTGGCGGGGAAAAAAAAAATCCCCATCTTTTCAAAGTGAGCCAAGTTGGCGATGAATATTACGTAAGTGATGATATAACACTAAGGGCCAACTTGGCTCACTTTTAAAGGGGGTCTGCAACTCAAAATTCTAAAATCTTTATTTTTAGAATTATTTTTCTGAAAATTTTTATGCAATAGTTTGTGATGCTTTGAACTTAAAAAACTATTTTAAATGTTTCAATTTCAAACATATTTTTATTTTATTTTTTAAATTAAAAAACTTCAAAATTTTGATATTTCCTGATATGTCTAAAAAACTTTTTTTAAAAAATCACTTCATTTTTGCATAAAATTACTTCTTATTATTCATTTCAAAAATTATTATCATGATTTTTCAGTAAAGTAATTAGAAATATATATATATATATATATATATATATATATATATATATATATATATATATATATATATATATATATATATATATATATATATATATATGTTGCGCAAAAACTGCCCTAAGATACAAAAACTTAAAAAAAAAAAGTTAAATAGAAAAACATAATTACTAAAGACAATTTAAGGAAATATATATGAAAAATAATTGTGGACAGTTTCATAGATTTATAACAAGCAGTTTTCCAGTTATATCTATTTAAACTCTAAAAAGGTACAAAAAGCCATCACCTAGAAAAACAGTTTCAAAGTTTCAAGATACCATTTCTGAGATACAGTTGTCATGTAACAAAAACTTAAATATTTGAAGTTCTACTAATGATAGAAACAATAATTTTATGTTAATTTTTCAAATATATATTTTTTTATTTTTTACAATAGTAAATATTTTTTTCGAGAATTTAAAAAATGTTGAGTCCTAGACCCCCTTAAGACGTCGTCAGGTATCTAAATTGTCTGAAAACTTCTTCTTTGAAAATTAAAGAGCTGTGGATTACGAAATAAAAAGAATGCTCTTTATTTGGCAAGTTATGACTGATTTGGCAATCGAATTTAATTCAACTCATTTAAAGTCGGTTTTTGACCAGTTTCGGCCTTTTTTGCCACGGCAGACCAGTAGCAGACCACACACAAACTTCGAAGTTGTTATCTTTTCAGTTGTTATTATACTCACTGTCATTCTCTTGTCTGGGCAGACCTCGATCATGCCCCTGAGCAAGTCTTGGCACTCCGGGGGGACAAAGTGTGGGATATGGAACACCCCTCGTTTCACTTTCTCCAGCAGTTGCCGTAGGTTGTCGTCGTCAAAAGGAAGAGCACCCTATACAAAACAGAAAACACATTTTCTTTATGTGGATTTTGCTGTTAAATATGCTTAATCTCAGAATAGGTTTGTCTCGTTTTTTTTTTTTTTTATGAAAATGATTTCCATTCCAAACTTTAACAGAAAGACTGATTCAGAGGTCCAAATCTCGGATTTTATTGAGGAAAAAGAATCTAGTTTTTAACAATTCAAAATAAAGTTTATTAAAAACACGAAATAAAGTTATTAACAGTACGCAATTAGGTCATTAACAATCAGTGCTAGAAGTGTGGGTAGACGAGGGGTGACGCATTCCTCTCCCCCCCCCACACTTTTCAAGAAAATACCCATGCGTCCCCTCACTACTAAAATCACTGAAATCCCCCCCCCCCCCACACACTTTAAAAGCACTCATTCCGCCTAAAAACTACTAACGAAAAATAGCATTAACCTTCAAATGTAGTGACACTGAGAAAAGTTATTTATTTTTACATTTGAAAACTTTAAAACTATTTATGGTATATATGTTACACTATTACATAATGTATTGTACTGATTTGTATAAAGATATAAGTATTTTTACTAACAAATACAGTTACATCTGCTCACCTTTTAACTTTGGAGGAACTTTTTTTTAAGTTAAATTTCTAGTCTTGTTTTTTATTAAGACAAGCTATATGTATATATAAAACTTTTTAGGATTTTCTATTAATTTTATTTTATGAAAGTATGCACATTTATAATATTTATATCTAAATAAACAGTTATGTTTATAACATTGAATTATTACTTAACTTTACCTCTTACTTCCAAGTAAAAAAACTAAGTCGTGGATATTCATTAAAATAACAATACATTTTGGACTTTCGTTTAATGTTAATATCAGGGAGCATAAATTATTTTTTTACTATACTAAACTTCAACTTAACTAGACATCACTTAGCCGGTAGATCGTGACAGTGCTCATAGGTATTTAATCCATTTTGGCGGAGTGAAGACATAATGTTCGCCAAACCGCAACCCTGTAGAGAACAAAAGGCTATAAGGTTTGGCGAGAATTATCTCTTCACTCCGCCAAAATGGATTAAATACCTATGAGCACTGTCACGATCTACCGTCTAAGTGATGTCTAGTTAAGTTGAAGTTTAGCATAGTTGATATTTTTATTATGAGCAATGAAAATATAAAATTTATCGCTGAAGATGGGAAGAAGGAGATGGGGGGGGGGGGGGCACTTGTCCCCAAATTTTAGGCGCCCCCCACTGTTTTAGTCATCTCTTCTACCGCTGTTAACAATACGATAATATTGACATTAATAATACAAAACGAAATAAAACTATTAACAATGCGAAATAAAAGTGTTAGCAGAACGAAATAAAATGATTAACAATATGAAAAAATAGGATAAAAATAGAGTTTTTAACAATACTGAATAAAAAGTTATTGATAATGCAAAATAAAGTTATTAATTTGTCACCGAATTTTACAACACTTGTCAACAAATTCTAGGCTTCCCCCCACTTTTTTTTTCACCACTTCTACCATTGTTAACAACACGGAATATTGACATTAATAATACAAAACGAAGATATTTATATGTGAAATAAAACTATTAACAATGCGAAGTAAAAGTGTTAGTAGAACGAAATAAAATGATTAACAATATAACAAAAAAATAGGAAAAAAAATAATAGAATTGTTAACAATACTTAATAAAGTTGTTGATAATACAAAATAAAGTTATTAACACTGCAAAATTAAATTATTAATAATAAGAAATAAAATGATAAAAAATACGAAATAAAATGATAAAAAATACGAAATAAAATGATTAACAATACAAAATAAAATTGTCAACAATGCGAAGTAAAATTTTTAACAATATGAAATAAAGGAAAGAAATTGAGTTGTTAACAGTATTTAATAAAAAGTTATTGACAATTCAAAATAAAGTTATTGACTTTAGGAGATAAACGTGTTAACAATACGAAATAAAATGTTTGACATTACGAAACATAGTTATTAACAATCTTGATTCACTTACTATAAGATGTGCTGTAAAATTTGGTTTTGATAGAAAATGAGTTCGAAAAGTTATTAAAAATACCGTTAATCAATAAATTTTAAAAAACTAATAAAATATATAAAATAATTAAAAGGAAAAAAAATATCTTTACATTTTACTATATAAATATCAAATGTAATCAAAGTGAAAAACTATTTTTTTCCATTAAGTAAAACATTGAATATTCCTTAATAATTTCGCATTTTCTGTAATAAATTCAGTGAAACTCATAGACATTAAAGTTTACATATTTTATTCAAATTTTTAAGAATGCATCATTGTTTAGTAGAAATTAAGCTTCTTTTGAGTAGAAGAAAAGCGAGAAGCTAACTTCTGGTCGTAATTTAGAATGCAAATTTCTTTGGAGTTGACAAAAGTCGAGATTATACATTTCGAAAGTTAATACCCATACTTAAGATTGTCCGAGAAATTGTTACCATTTTTAACAATACGAAAATAAAATTCATTAGCCACATGAAAATAGAAGTTAGTAACAATACGAAAATACGTTATCAGCGAAATTCTTCATTTCATTATGAAGTGGTCCAACATTTCTTTCAGTGAAAATTACTCCAATTTTGTAGCCAAACAGGCGGGTTTAAAAAGACAACCTTTTAACTCCTGGTCTTAAAAGTTTCAAGATATTTTATCGCATTTTTCCAAAATCACTCATTAAAGGACTTAAACCATTCTCCCCCCTTTGTATTCATTCATGAAAAATCATTCAAAAAAGGACTTTTTAGACAGAGTTCAATCCTTTTACTATCTTTATGATGAAGTGAAAGCAATTTTACTTGAATGTTCCTCACGAACATTTATTTTCAGTGGGGGGGGGGGGGGTACTTGTGTAGGCTTTTCCAATGCTAATACGGAAGTTTGCTTTTGGCTTTCTTCCAAGAACCGCTGGCTTTCCCTAGTGACCGTTTTGAGTGTGGTTGAACAACCTAATATTTTTTTCATTAGGCAGTAAAAAAAAACTTGCATAGCTGAACTTGGATCAATATATCCAGGAAAACTTTTTATTTGGTACTGTTTGCAGATAATAGGCGGGTATAGGTAATTAAAATCAGGTAATATAAGGACGTTAGTGACATCTATAGTTGGAAAACTTAAGGCTATAAACACTATATGAAGTACAACTGCTTAATACTACTTTAAAAAAAAATAGAGCTTAGAGCACATAAGGGGTATTAATCAAAGGCAGTTCGACGAAGACGAAGAAAGACCCAGTTAAAATGATAATTAACAGCAGTAAAATTATTCGTCTTTATGTTTTTAAGTCTTTAAATTCCGTTTTCTCCAAATCACTTGCAATTGACACAAACCATTACTTCTTAAGGGTCTTTATATAATACTGCAACGTGTCGCTTGTGTTTAATTAACAATTTAAATAAATTTTTATTCATTTATTCAAAATTATTAACCCTTTGAAGAATGAATTTGGATTTTATTTCCAATTTTTAAGGACATTTGGTATGGGCAGTCAGTATGTGTAATGTAGAAAAATTGCAAAAAAAAATAATATTTATTTTAACTTTTGTACCTGGTTGCTTAATGAAATTACTATGCGAGTAACAGTGAACACAAATGACGAACCTAATAAATTTTTTTTGCGTAAAATATTGTACTTTGTTTCAGGTCATACAAAATCAAAAAATTACATAGATTATTTTCGATATTCGTTTCACTGTAAAACCAGTCTGTGAATAGAAATAAAAATTTACTTGGTTTCTGTGTGGAAATACTATGCTTTAAAGGGTTAAGGAGAGTTGGTACCCATTATACCGTAAATTTCAATTTTCCATAATTCATGTACCTTTTTCTCAAGAAATAATTGACATAATTGAAAAAAAAAAAAAAAAAAAAAAAAAAAAAAATTAGTGAATTTAGCCGACACTTGTTATTTAACTGAATCAAGCTTTTAATCATAAATTACTTTTTTTTAAAGGAATTATAGTGAAAGTCACTCAAATTTGTTAAATATCACAAGTTTTTTTGGACGAAATAAGCCAAGACAAAATATATTTTTATACTAACAAAAAAAAAATCTAATTTTAGACAAAAAAAAATCTCACTTCTTCTTCTTGGTATGTACATAAAAGGAATGTGAGGTAAAAATTTTAAGTGCATAGTGTCTACAGTTACTGAGATAAAGATACATGAGTAAGAAAATTGAAGTTTTGAGAAAAATATATTTTAAAGAAAACTTTATTTACACTAATATTTTCCACTTTTTTCTTGAAAAAATTATTAAAAATAGTTCTAATTGAGGTATTATAACAAATGAAGTATCTTTTTGAAGGGAAAATTTTAGTTTTAATAAACAATAAAAAAAAATCGATTTTTTTATTAGTTTTAGGGTGCTAGCTCCCCTTAAGTAGACTGATTTTAAATTGTTTAATTCTCAAATTAATACAGAAAGGAGAAAAGCACCATTTCAACAATAGGGTGATTGATGGATGAAACTATTTGCATGTTGTTGTAGGGAATTTAATTGGGGGGATTAAGAGATAATTAGGTATTAATTGGGGGATAGTTACAATTCTATTCTAGGCAGGGGCAACCTGCCTGTATTTGGCTGACTTTTTTGTATTTCTATTTAAGAACTTGTTAAAAGTCAATTTGGTTATTGCAAGTCTCTCTCACTAAAGAACATTTTCTGTGCAAAGTTTATGTTAAATGAAGTGTTAATTTAAGTGTAATTGATGTTGGTAAATTTACGATGTACAGATTGGCATACTTACAACTAATAGAGCGTATAGGATGACGCCACAACTCCACACATCTGCACGGCGTCCGTCATATTTTTCTCCCTTTATCAAAATATAAATTTAATAAGTAAAAGGAAATAATACATATTTTTAAAAAATTCAAACTGTGTAATACATTATAAAATAGGCATACAGTAGAACCTCGATTAACCGACTTAGTTCGGACCGAAGATAGGTCGGATAAGCGAAAATGCCGGATAATAGAGAGTTGTAAAAAATAATAAAAATTAAATTATTTTCATTTATTGAATGCAGGGCTTTCAATGTTCTTTTTATGACATAATTGTTGGAAATGAGTTTTTGTTGTCATAATCTTGATAATCGTTGTTTCGCGGTTCTATCCCGAAGTCTTTTTAAAAACAATAGTTCAGTTTGATCTGCATATGGTTATTGCTCTAAACGTGTCAGTCCTTTTGAAGAACGGTCAGAAGCCTCACCATTACTTATGCAAATTTAGTGTAAAGCAAAATATTCCGGTTTTAAAAAGGGCAAATGATTTATTACTCATTTGGGAGATTTTTGACGTCGACTAAAGGATGGTCGGTTAACAGAGAGTTCCGGAGGATAGAGGGACGGTTAATCGAGGTTCTACTGTATTTTAAAATTGCATTGTTAGATTGTAGTAATTAAAAGGTCTTAGTGAAATTTTGTATATGGTATTTTTTGTATAAAGGTAATTTTGTATAATGGTTAATTAATAACTAAAAAGATTTTTGTACAAATAAACAAACAAACAAACAAACAAACAAACAAACAAACAAACAAACAAACAAACAAAAAAAAATAGTTTAAATTTTGGCAAATGGTGCTTCATAAACAAAAAATTTCAGAACACATTTAATCGGTTACCCATACGAAGTTTACACAAACTTTCAAAAGTATATAATAAACATGCACTTAAACAAAAGCCCGAATATTATATAGTAGGTTTTAGTGGTAACCATAGACACTCATGAAATAAGAACATTTAAATCCACTTTTTATGAATTAGATAGCTAGTGGCTAAAGCTAGCAGTTGTTTCTTACGTTCGAGAAAAGGCTATCACACAAATTCACCCCATTTGTTCCATATATCAGTGTGGATTTTCCAATTTTCTATAAATAAATAATCATAGCCCAGCACACAGTTCCTAAAAACAATTCAGCAGTGAAAAAAGGCGCGAGGGAGTTTAATCCTAATATTTCTTCGAAGCTACAGCCTTCTTTCTTAGGGCCATATGATACAGAGCCACTCGAGTGGCTGACCCGCGCCACCGCTTCTGGCCACTGCTGTGGCTCAGTACGATTAGCTCCATAGGCTTTCCTGTTTCACTTCGAGTGATTTGTCTGAGCGACTGAAACAATGGCCTCGTGTTCGTCGCTCGAGTGGCTCATTATGATAAGGCCCTTAGAAAACGATAAATTGAACGTCTAAATTTGATCGTAGAGTGGATGAAGGTAACCCTACCCGTATGACCTCCGGGCATGCGTAGTGGGGTGATCCGCATGATGTCTCCAGCATAGATCCGTCCATCTGAAGAGACGCCATCCCGAAATCTGCTATCCGAATGTTGTTCTTCTCGTCCAGGAGGAGGTTTTCCGGCTTCAAATCCCGATGGCTGAAAAAGACACGAATCATTGTGCTGGCGAAGGTGCTGTACAATTCAGAAAACCAGTTGAGTCTATTGCAAGATGCGAGTACAATGTGTATCATTTAACAGTGATTGTTAAGACAAAGGTGCCCAACTTAGGAAACCAGATAAATGTGCAATTATCTGCTGTAAGCACGAGACATTTTAGCTTTTTTTTTCCTTTCTACTCGTAAACAAATTAGAATTCTAAAATTATTATGAATCTGGCAATTATGCTTTTGTTTTATATAGCTCTACTTGGTGACAAAGTTATATGGAAAAATAATTATTTAAACTAGGTAAAATAATTATTTTTCCATACAACTTTGTCACCAAGTAATATGATATAAAATAAAAACATAACTATTAGATTCATCTTAATTTTATAATTCTTAACTGTTTACGAGTAGAAAAATTGCCAAAAGGTCCCGTGCGTCAACTAGAGAATTGCCCAAATGTATTACAAGATGCAAGTACAATACATATAATTTAACAGTGATTGTTAAGTCAAAAGTGTCCAACATAGGAAACCAGCTAAATGTATTACAAGATGCAAGTACAAAACATATCCTTTAACAGTGATTGTCAATTCAGAAGTGACCAACATAGGAAACCAGCTAAATGTATTACAAGATGCAAGTACAATGTACATCATTTAACAGCGATTATTAAGTCAAAGGTGTTCAACTTAGGAAACCAGTTAAATATATAACCAGATGCAAGTACGATACATATCATTTAACAGTGATTGTTCAGTCAAAGGTGTTCAAATTAGGAAACCAGCTAAATGTATTACAAGATGCAAGTACATCACTTAAAAGTGACTGTTATGTTTTTAATTCAACTGTGAAATAAAGTTAATGTTTCTTAACCCCTTGCCTGTGACGCCGGAACTCAGTACGGGCAACGCAAATACGTTTTCAAACATATTCCACAGGCAAGGGGTTAAAATCACTTTAGATCCTTCGAAACATCAAACTTTACAAACTTTTCTAAGAAACGTGTCGTGTTCCTCCCCAGATAGCACAGAAATATTGACCAATGTCAGAAAAAGGTGATTTTAGACTCAATCCTGGCCGGAACTCGGGCATCGTTCCAAAATATATGATTTATTTTAGATAAACGTGTCAAATTAAACATGCCAGATTTTTTAGCCCACTGTGATTTCGTAAAAAAAAAAAATATTTAAATTTTGTAATCAATCATCGACTTTTAAAAACTTTCAGTATATTTTGTCTAGCATTGGGCGAGATAGGGAAAGATATGCAACAACGGCTAGTTTATTGGGATTGGCCAGAGTATATACATCGGGTTGGTTGTTTTCAGATTATCTGGCGCTGTCAGCAACACGAGGGCTATAATGCGCAGAAAACATTCGTCATTAGACAAGCCAACATACATTTACAAACACCCATGCCTAACACGGGACTCGGAACCCGCATCCTCGAGGTCTAGAAGAAAGCACTCTAACCACTATACCGTTTGATCGGCTATATATACATCGGGATTGACCAGCGTATTTGTGCTACTGGGGTCATTCTGCTTCGTTTCTCATGAAAGAAATATTCACTGTCAATTTCTTAATTGAAGCACTAAATGTAAAAAGGGATAATTTTTTATTGACCATTGCATTTTTTTCAAATCCCTTATATTAGCTTCAATTTTGTGTGTGACTTGTTGCTCGTTCTATATGGGTCATAATACATATGAAAAGAATTTTAATTTTTTTTTTTTTTTGCTAATGAAATTACATTTCTTTTGAAAAAATATTTTTGCATGGAAACTGCAATGAATGGTAAACATCAGGTAGACAATGTGCTTTTATTAAATAATTTTCATAGATTCGCATTGGATGCAAATAATTTTTTTTGGGATGTTTACAAATTTCGCCATCTATTTTGTAATGCCCCATCTTAATGTTTACGTGGGAAAAGTTAAAATTTAGTTTGTTCCAAATTCATAAGGATATTATCTTAATTAACTATCTTATAACAATAATAAACCAACTAATAAACAATAATAAACCAACCCTTGCTATATTGATAGCACTCATTGGAAATAACTAAGTTATTATACTTAATAGCAACCTTTGAACTTGCGCTTGTTATTACATGGCATTGATTCATTCACGTTTCAAAACTATTTGAGTTACATCGTATAATTAACTTTATACCATAAAATGACACAAAAGAAATGATTTTGTTCCACCTAGAGGTGCTGCATGCAGGAAATTGGTGGCTTAAAAGGTTATAATGCAACATATCTTTTTATAACTAAAATTATGGATATGACATTGGGCCCTTCAAAACAGTCTCTGCAACAGTTTTGATGTGAACTAAAAAAAAAAAAATTCGAGCACACTTCCTAACTTGGAATTTTCTAGACCGCGAGGTTGCGGGTTCGAGTCCCGTGTTAGGCATGGGTGTTTGTAAATGTTTGTTGGCTTGTCTAATGACGAATGTTTCGGCGCATTATAGCCCTCGTGTTGCTGACGGCGCCAGATAATCTGAAAACAACCAACCAACCTAACTTGGAATACAATAAAACGCAGCACGTTGAATACAATAAAATTATATGTCATGGAAGGCAATTCGTGCGTTTAACGTTATTTACTTTATAGAAAAAGATTTTTCTGTAGTACTGAAGTTTATGTATATGAAAACATAGTTGTGGTAATTCATAATTTTGATGTTATGAAATTATAAAGCATATGTAATTGTAAAAATGTTCTAAAAACTTAACCGCACAATTTCGTTTCTTTTGACATAAATAACGTAAGAACAATTTATCGTTATATTTTTTCCTAAAAAAAAAAATATTGTAAAAGATATTTATTTTTAAATGCTCTTTCTCGATCGAAACTCTGTCTCATAATTCTGTTAAACTATCGTCGTTTATTATTTCGTGATAAATTTCTTTTAGTAGCAAAAACTATATTAAACGTAGTCAACATTTCTTGAAGAATTTCCTTTTCTTTTCAAAATACTGCAGCATTTTTTTTTTGTATATTTATATATTCTAAAAGGTTTAGAAGAGAAAATACGAAAAAATTACTTTCGTCAATTTTTTTTTTATTATTCCAGCACTCCGCTGTGCGGTTCTTAGTCTAGACGTAATCTAGAAATATTTTGACACATCAAGTCATTTCTCTGTAGGCACGTAGGCGCCGATATTTCCACAACCGATTCTATGTGATGGATGGTCATGTCATTTATATACACGTCAATTGACAGTCATATATGCAAAATGTCATATGATATCCCTAGAATAGATTTTAAATAGACTATAATAGATATTAAACGGGGAAATGGTGGATTACTCAAAATGTATTTGATGAGTAGTTGGCGTTGAAGTCTACAATTTGGGACAATTTAAAGCTGTATATTTGCCACATTATGATTTTGTTCTTTTAATGTACTACTTTTGATAGTAGCCGCTCTTTTTGAAAAGACATAAGAAATATGAGTTGGTGTCGATAAATTTGGATATTATTTCTGCTCTTTGCTACCTAATTTTTCATTATGTGCACTTATAGTAAAAATACAATGATTAAGGTATACGTATAGGCTTAAAATCGCAAAACTTGCAAAAATCGGGGAAGATTTGTAAAGCCGTAAAAAACAAAAGCAAAATAAAAACAACACAAAAGAAGGAAAACCTATGATGGAGGAGAATACTAAAAAGGAAATATATAATAATTAGTATAATAACAGTTTTTTTTTATAAAAATTACTTTTTTAAAAGTTATTCTCAGACTGTAGTTTTTTCAATTTTGCATTTCATTCAAACAGTAATAACTCCAGTTTAAATAATATTTTTTGAAATTTGTTTTTTTGTTATTTAATCTGCATATATTGTTAAATGTTTTGACCCTAAATACTAAGTGATTTGTAAATAAATATTTTTTTAATTGAATTTTAAAGATAAGATTCTGTATAAAAAAACTTGGATTTTTCTAATAGATTTTGTTAAAGCAAGATATCACAAAATATACGCACTGTAAAATTCTGTCAATAGGGTCAAAACATAGAGCAGGGTATTCCGCATTATTGAACACCAAAATTGTATCTGTGGGTTAATTAAAATTTTTGTCATTACCGTTCGAAATTAGCCTAATTATTTGATTCAATGTTAGTTAATTATTAAAATTAAAAAAATTAAAAAAAAAAAATTCTTATTGGAAACAGTTTAACAAATGATGTACTTTTCAAGATGCAAAGGTCTAATTTTTAAATTGAAAATTAAAAAAAAAAAATGTTGAAACCTATACGTATACCTTAACCTTTGGTTAGGCGCTCGAACTTTTTGTCTTGTGGTTAGTCTCGTGGGGGACAAATGTTCCCCAAATTTAAATTTTGGTGCATACCATTAAATTCGTGACCAAATATCAAAGTAAGTGGGTATTATAATTAAAAACACAACATTACTGAACAGAATAAAATCAAAATCAAAAAGTATTTAAAAAAAAAAAATAATAATTTGGGAAACTGTAAGAAGGCTTTGATCATTTGCTGCCGTCTATTGAGAAATTGAGATTGTGGGGGACATTTGTTAACCGCGCGACGAACCAAGGGTTAATAATTAGTAATAATATTTGGTTTTCTTTTAACTGTGAATGTTTTTACTCACAAAGTTGTTAAGGTGGTAAGGTTCAAGTTATCTTGATATTTTCATTTATTTAATATGAAACCAACTTACGAGAGCAATACTATTCTGAAATACAGATAATTTATTAAAGTAAATTTTCATGGAGTGTTTATCAGAAGTATTTGAAAATATGCTTTGCTCTAAGAGTGGAATATATTTTGTTTAACGGACTATTTTAAAAGAATATTAGAAGGAAAAAAAAAAAAATGCTTAAGGTACTGGACCACCTTATAAATTAAAAAAAAAAATCGATTTTTTTGTTTTGCATTTTCTCAATCCTTTCCAGGGTTGTACGGTCCAGTGATAGCAGATTAACAAATTGTAAGTGGAAAAACTTGATTTTTCAGAAATTATTTGAAAAAAAAAAAAAAAAAATTAAAAAAAAATAGCGATTAAAAACTTTAAACGCGTTTTTCCAAAAACTACTTTTTTTCAAATGGCGGACATTTAATCTCCGAAACTACTAGGCCGATTTCAATGATTTTGGTCTTGTTTTGTTAGTTGAGATGTTTTGTAGGCCAATTAATCACGTTTTGATAAAAAAAAAAAATTGAATTATAACAATGTTTTTTTTTAGCAAAGAATAGTGAGAAACAGCAGTGTTTTTTTAATCTTTTTTGCAAAAATCCGCCATTTTTTTACTTTCTTTATTTTTGTCAATTTGTGGTAAATTGTTACTTAAGGAACCTTTCTTTTGAAGATTCCGTTTTATTTTTTTGTTTCAGATTCACCAATCCTGAGATTAACTGTCAGCCGTGGGACACCATTTTTTTAAGGCCTCGACTAAGGCGTCTCCTGGATAGTTGTTAAAAAAATGAAATTTAAAAAAAAAAAAAAAAAAAAAAAAAATCAAATATTTTTGGATTCTTTAAACTTCAAATAAAAGTTACAAAAAAATCATTGTAATATCTTATACAGGACCTGAAAGAAAATTATTATTGAAAATAATGTATTTTTTAGCTTTCCGAGGTGGTCTAGTGCCTTAAGCGATTTCAATTAAGATCGTTCTGGTGATATCTTTTCAGGTGGTCTCAACGACTCACCACCGAAACTCCCGCAAAAATACACTAAGATATAAAAAGGTGAAAAACGAACGTCTTTCAGCAACAAAAATTGTCTTTTCTCAAAAATTAACTCCTTTAATTACGCAATTAGTATTCCATGTGAACCAAAATGAAAGAAACTATACTCACGAATTTAAACATTCCTAATTTATGCTTTTTTTTTTTTAAGGAGTAATTTTGAGTTTATGTACTATATTGTAGCGATAAATTTATACAATGGTTAATTGGAAATGTATAATTTATCCTTTGCATAAATTTCCTAAATTTTTAATTGCAGTTTTATCAGGATGAGATCCCGGGGAACGTGTTTTGTGGTGAGGTTATTTTTCTTCTCAGCAGGGGAGTAAAAAGTTTTTACCTTTAAAGCTTGGCGTCCACTATCGCTAAGCAGAGCAGAGCAGAGCGGACTGGATTAGAGCCAATTACAAGGCTATCAACGTCCATTGTATCTCGAGGCTCGTGCTATAGTAGACATTGGCAGCTTTGTAATTGGCTCTAATCCACTCCGCTCCGCTCTGATCTGCTCTGCTCTGCTTCGCGGTAGTGGACGCCAAGCTTAACTGCTGTATGCGGTCTGACAGACCACGAATTATTTTTTTGTGGAATGCTTCCACCTCTTAAAATATTTCATCTTTGACTTTTAAATTAATTTTTCTGAAACTTTATGTTTCTTGAATTTTAAACTGATGTTCACCAATTTGTTTGGAGCAGTATGGACCACGTGCTGCTCTTGCGCCAAAAATATCAAATCACCCAAGCACAGCAGTTAAAGGTAAAAGCCTTCGGGAAGAGTTCTTCGGCCTAGGCAATTCAATTCAATGACTAATTATGATTTTTCATCCCTTCGGGAACAACGTTCTTATCCAAATCTAAAAATTCACAGCAATTTTTGTCACCAAGCCAGCAAAAGAAATGTAAAGAAGCTAGAGAAATGTAAACGCCAATTCTCGCATTTTTTAAAAAAGAGTGAAATTAGTTTATATTTATGAAGAATTTCTTTCTGATTCCAAATATTTAAACAAAAGTTATTTAAAAAAAATTAGTTATTTAAATATTAAGAAAAGAAAATGCCTCAAAACCGAGCCAAAACCAGTCTGATCAAAACACACAACAAAATCTGTGTCATCAAGGTTCCTACATTTTCTATGGTTATCGTGAGGTTTATGGCAAATAGTTGGCGCTGGTAGACCATTACCATATTACATACAGGTTGGTGCGATTTGCGAAAAACTTTTAAAACTGGTTTCCACTGCCACATTTCAAGTCAAGATGTTTTGGACGCCTTGACGTCACATTCAATTCTAGCCGAGTGAATCGTTTTCTCGCCAACGTGTAACAGGGGAATTTTGATTGCAAATTTAAAAAAAAAAAAAAAAAAAAAAAAAAAAAAAAAAATATCGCATTGAAAAGAAATTTTCCAGTTTATGGCCTTTTTGAAACATTTATAATGTAATAATAAAATGATAAAATAATTAAAAAAAATAATTAAAAAAAAAAAAAAAAAAAAAAAAAAAAAATGCGGGAATCGTCCATTATCGCAAAAATTACGAGTTTTTTTTTTTTTTAAATTAAATTAAAGTTCGAACACGCCAACGAGAAATTACGCCAATTGATTTCAAATGCAAAAAAAGTAACTAAAATTATTGTGTAATTGAAAGCTGAGCGATGCTCCCCATCCCTAGTTTCTTACCAGATAGAGTGGCTGTGACAAAAGTCCAAAGCTGATATGATTTGGCGGAAGAACCTGCGAGCTTCTTTTGGCGTGAGGCGGCCTTTTTTCACTAAATAGTCGAACAGTTCTCCTCCGGAAACATGTTCTAGGATCAGGTACCTATAGAAGAAAAAATTGCGTTAAAAACCTTCGTGTTTATAATTATGTAGGAAAACATCTAAAGCAGTTAAAAAAAATTTTAAAATGAAATATTTTTCAATGTAATTAAACTAATATTTTTTAAAAATATAATATTTAAAATTTTGATTTAATTATTTTGCACTAGTTTATATTTTTACATTTCACATGGATATGCATAATATTAGAAAATATTTTTTTTAAAGTGGTAAACACACATTAGAACTTTAAGATTTGTTTCATGAATGAACCACGATTATTTGAATTGAAGGAATAAAGTCTAACCAAACATTTAATGTGATCTTTTCTTTAAAAAAAAAAAAAAAAAAAAAAAATCGTTACATTTACTTAATTAAATCGTCGAAGATAAGAATAAGCATATTTTTGATGTCAAATGTTAAGTTTTATCCCAGTAGAATAAAATAGTTAATTAAAAATTGGAATTTTTTAATATGTGTGCTAAACGATTTAGTATAAAACGAATGCTAATCAAAATTTAGAACTTAAAATATTTAAAAAATTTGCTTGAAAAACATAGGAGAGCTATTAAACTGGTGTTTCTACACCATTTGGCGTCTTTTTGAACTTTCCTTAAACTCAATTATTAATATATATATATATATATATATATATCAATAAAAATAAATAAATAAATAAATAAATAAATAAATAAATAAATAAATAAATAAATAAATAAATAAATAAATAAATAAATAAATAAATAAATAAATAAATAAATAAATAAATAAATAAATAAATAAATAAATAAATAAATAAATAAATAAAAATGAGGTCTAACTACACATTTTCACTTAATAAATGAAGCTCCAACATCCCGACTCTTCATCCTCGTACAAGAAAATAAAAATGTCTTTCTTTTCCACCAGGCTTCAGAATATTTTAACATTTGATTGATGTATTGTGCCAGAAGTGTCATTTAAACAGAATATTCCGAATATCAAAAAACAAAAAACTGGACCAAATGAAAACGCAACAAAATACACATGGATATGAGCCGATGCCATTTCATTTTTTTTCTTGCGCCCACACATTTCCTTACCACAAATATAAAACGTCAACCACAGAGAGATTTAATGACGAGTCGTCATTCATCTTCGTCAGATAGAACGACCACCTGGACTATAGCTGAACGCTGGAGGTAATTGATTTCTATCCAACTATCTACTTGGTGACGGGAAAGAAGAAAGACTTACTTTGTAAACACTCTTTAATCTTAATCAATAGAACTCGTAATTGTTGAGGAATGTTCCTCCGTGACAGTTAAGATCGTATTGGATTTTTTTTATATCGTAAGAGCTAAGGGAAAGCTATAAGCTAGTGAAGCATTGTAATAACATGTAGATAGCTGTGAGTAGTATGAATGACAAGTTTGCATGCCTTATAGAAGGTCTTTTAAGAGGGTGTGACTATTTCTCGAAATAATGATGACAAAATACAAAGGTAGCGCTTTTATTAATTTTCAAAAAGAAGTTGTTTAAATTGAATATTATTGATACAATCATATCTTTTTTCATGCCAGCTACAATCTTGTTCTTCTCTGGTACACCGTTGTCAGGGTAACACTTCGAATGTTGCCATTCGCTTAGATAAATCTTTACAAGGGGCTAGCTTGAATTTGTGTCCGATAAAATCCAGACCTTGTAAAATCATAAAAAATGGGAATCCAACCATAGTCCTCTTTCACGCTACACGATATTTTGCACGACCCCCAATAATTAAGAAGTATTGAGAGTTAATTTTAGGACCATTACAAAAATTTCTAATTGAATGAGAGATGGTCTTTGACAATATTTCAACTCTATTCATCATGCAGAAATAAAAAATTTCACCTTTATTCATCAATTTTCATAGTTATCTAATAGCCGTGTATACGAGACATGAAATCTCCCAATAATTAAAAAGTCTTGAGAATACAATTTATGGCTGTTACAAAATTTTCTAACTGATCCAGAGATGGTCTTAGACATTATTTCAACTCTACTCTTCAAGCAAAAATAAACAAAATGCAAATTTATTCATCAATTTCCATAGTTATCCAATAGCCATGTTGTGATACAAAGTACTATTTTAGGGAACGTTTTCCTATACTATTTTAAAAATTAAAAGCAAACAAAACTGCAATTCTATTCGAGCAATCATAGTTTATGTACCCCTTTTATTCCGCAAACAGGAAATATCAACCTCAAAGAGACATCATAGCGTGACACCATTCATCAATCTCTGACGCAACTACCACCTGGACTATTGATGAAACCAGCCGGCAATTGATTGCCGACACCTCCCTATTTGGAGGAGTTTGAGGGGGGGGGGGGGGAGAAGACTTGGCAAGCCTCCTTAAGTACTTTTCCTTATAATCGACATGAGGAACCCCCTTCCCCCCGACAAGAATTAAGGAATAAGCTTGCCTCAAAGAGACCTGGCGATCAATAGAGTCCAAGGTATTAAAATTCAATTGCTGAAACCCCCTGCAGTCGTGTTTTGTAAAGGTTAGTTTTGGAATATAACGGCTGGAGACCGGGGAAAGTAACTTTAAGAGAGAGAGAGAGATTGTCAGCCTTTCAGTTCTATCAATATATGAGTTTAAGAGGGTGGTAGGAGGTGGGGGGGGGGGGGCGAAAGGATTGGCCCAAGATTTCCGGGCGCAAACTTTTTCATGATGTGCCTACTGAATATACCCCGCAATGCATTTTTCTCAAACTGTTTATGACTTAAGTAGCAAATTTATTTGAATAACATTAGTTCAGAAACATTTTATGGAAAAAGTAAAAGCTCTAACCAGTTGATCAATCGTTATAAAATAAATTATTTCAATACCATACATTATTTTAAAAGATATACTTTTATGAGATTGCACAAAAACGAAGAAAGCGAATTTAAATAATTTTGGATAATAATTAATGAAAAAAAGAGCCTATATCAGTTATCTCGTCATTACAACATTATTTATTCCAATATCATACAATACTTTGAAATATATATTTTTAATGAAATTGCACAAAATTGCTGCTACACTTACTTGATTATCATTTTGGGGAGAAGGGTGGGTAGTGTCAATGTGCTTATAAATATTGTGTTAACTTTCTATTTTTCTGGGGTATTTTTTCCTTAGAATATTACAAAAAGGCCTTTTGGCATAAAATTTTATATTCGAAAAACACATTTTTATAGATTTTTGAACGAACCTTTTTCATGATCTACATTCGGGACCTCAAACTACATTACAACTACATGATTGCTACATGACTGCTATAACAGGGGCAAATGATACCTTTGCCCTCGCTTTTGGTGGAGCACGGGGCAATCGCTCTTTTTGCCCCTATATAGTTGATGCGTATGCTATTTCTTCAGGTAATGTGGTCAGTAGCTGTCTAAAAATCTTTCTCAAACATACCCTTTGAAAAACAAGAGCAGCCTAAATTGTTGAAGTGACTTATATGCATGGTTGTAAATTTCTGTTTTTAAATATTTAAATGTCAGATCAGCTATATTTTTTATAGACGATATATTTTTCTAGATATTTCGAATGCTTCAAATTAATTTTTCTAGACCAAAGTAAAGCACATATTTTATCACTGTTTTATCTATTAGAAACTTTATACATTAATGACATCCTTTTATCTCAGGTAAAGACATTTTTGTCTTTGTAATCAATGAAAAAACTTCTATTGCAGTAATTAAGGCAGCAGTTTTTCTCAGAGAGAACGTAGGTTAATAAGACTAAGGAACTAAAAAGGGGGGGGGGGGAAGGGAAAAAAATATTCCTAACCACTTAAGAATATTCCCGTTATCCAAGATAACTTTAATTATAATCGTTTTAATTATAAAAAGAATTTAAAATATTTGTTGCAACAAAGCTCCAACCATTAAGCACAATTGTTTTCTTTTTTTAGGGACATGAAGAGTGGTCTGTAATTTTTCAAGTGCTTTTTCTCTAAAACTTAATTTAAACCAGTTTCATGCATCGATTTAGATCAACAACTGGATAGACTGCTTAACGCTGAGAAAATGAAGCCGTTGCCAGATATTTGGGTGGACAAAAAATACGGATTGGTAAGGACTGAAAAAGAAGAAAAAAAAAAAAAAAAAAAAAAAAAAAAATCTATTCCTAACCACTCAAGAATATTTCCGTTATCCAAGATCACTTTAATTATAATCGTTTCAAATATAAAAAGAATTTAAAATATTTGTTGCATCAAAACTCCAACCATTAAGCTCAATTGTTTTCTTTTTTAGGGCAATGAAAAGTGGTTTGTAATTTTCAAGTGCTTTTTCTCTAAAACTTAATTTAAACCAGTTTCATGCATCGATATAGATCAACAACTACATAGACTGCTGAACGCTGAGAAAATGAAGCCGTTGACAGATCTTTGGGTGGACAAAAAATATGAATTGGTGAGGACTGAAAAAAAAAAAAATCCTTTGTTGTGCACGTTAGAACTATCAGTAGTAGACTTTAATTAATAATAATATACCAAAAATATCTACTCTTAACACTTTATAAGGTTTCCCGCTCGACTGTAGAAGTGTATAGTAATTGGATAATTGTCCACCCATCATCAATAACCTACCGGCGTGTTTTCCCCCTTGCATTGCCATCGGAGCAGTCTAGCCAGTTGTTTATCTACTATATTGATGGTGTCGTGTAAGAAATTATTTCATTAATAAAAAATTTAAAAAAAATACTCACAAATACTTCTTATTTTCATATACGTCGAACAGCCCTAAAACGTGGGGATGTTCTATGAGTTTCATGATAGCAATTTCTCTCTCCACCTGGAAACGAATACAGTATAATCTATCAGAATTTAGATACAAGAGTGGTTGAGTCACAGAATTACCAAATTTCAAAACGTGATCGTTTAATCGATGTGTGATTGGGAAATTAGTTAACGCTTTACGAAGAACGTTCAAATTCATTGCTGAAGAAAATTAAATAACAAACTTATAAACTCACACAAAAGTAGTAGTTGCACAAATATGCTGGGAAATATTGTTCGACATTGGTCACTCCTGGAGTGTACCGTTGTAGAGTGGCCGTTGTTGCGGATCATGGCCAATCTCACTCAATGCTGGGTAAAATATACTGGAAGTTTGGAAATGTCGATGCTCTGTTTTAAAATTGAAATATAGCTTCTTTAGAAACCACGAAGGGCTAAAAAATGTGTTTTATGATGTTTTTGATATTTTTTTTTTTTTTTTTTTTTCAATTGTGTATTTTGGATTCCAAATAAACCCCTGTTCCCAACTTTGGCCAATACTGCTGTGCTACCTAGATAGTCAAATGCCAAGTATCTAAGTTGAAACAAACAAACAAACAAACAAACAAAGCTATTGAACTATATGAATAATACACAGAATGCGAAGAAATAAACAGATTATACTCATAGGGTCTTTAAAAAAAAAAAAAAAAAAAAAAAAAAAAAAATATATATATATATATATATATATATATATATATATATATATATATATATATATATATATATATATATATATATATATATATATATATATATATATATATATATATATATATATATATATATATATATATATATTTTTTTTTTTTTTATCAACGTGTTTCAGAGGAGTCGAGGACTTTCCCATGTCAAAAAAACACTTTATTTAAGGTGGTCTGGGACTCAAAATTTTTTTAAATTCTTAAAAAATATTTATTATTGTACAAAATAATACAAATATTTAAAAATAAAATGGCTTAAAAGTTTTGTTTCTATCACTAATAAAACTTGAAATATTGAAGTTTTTGTTACTTGACAACTGTATCTCAGAAATGCTATCTTGAAAATTTGAAACTGTTTTTCTCAGTGATGGCTTTTTGTCCCTTTTTTGAGTTTAAATTGATATAACTTAAAAACTACTTGTTATAAATTTATGAAACTTTCCACAATTACTTTGCATATATATTTCTTTGATTTGTGGTCAGGAATTAGGTTTTTTTTATTTAACAACTTTTTAAAAAAGTTTATGGAGCTTAGCATTTAATGAATTTTATACAATTTTTGAACAATATATTTTTAAAAAAATTTCTAATTACTTTATTGAAAAATCATGGAGACATTTTTTGATATGAATTTTAAGAAGTAATTTTATGCAAAAATGAAATGATAATTAAAAAAAAAGTTTTTTAGTTATATCAAATTTAGGAAATATCAAAATTTTGAAGTTTTTTTTAATTTTTAATAAAAATATTTTTTAAATTTGAAAATTTAAAATAGTTTAAGTTTCAAAGCATCATAAAATACTGCATAAAAAATTTCAGAAAAATAATTCTAAAAATATAGTTTTTAGAATTTTGAATCCCAGACCCTAGAAGGTTATTAAGGTTCAGCTATTTACATATTTAACAACTTAAAAAGAATCACACATACTTATTCGACATTTTGACATATTTTGAGAGTTTTAAATATTTTATTTAATCAATTTCCTCAATTTTTTTTTAATTATAGATGTTCTATGGAATTCTTTAAAAAAAAATTAATTTATGGTGACAGTAAAACTGAATAAAATATTTAATTTTTACAATTTAAAAAAAAAAAAAAAAAAAAAAAGCTACACTCAAATTGCACTAACATACAAGGTGAGACCGAATTATAACATACAAGGTGAGACCGAAAAGTAAGGTGACTGATGTCATAATAATCACTGTATTATATACTTTCAGATAAATACATCACTGTCCTTCAAAGTAGTTCCCGCCGTCTACAATACACTTCTGACAACGTTCATACAAGTTCTTGAAACTTCTGAAAAAGTCATCCTTTGAGACTGTCTTAAGTTCCTTGGTAACAGCAGCTTGAATGTCTGAGATGCTTGAAAATAGGTTTCCCTTCAGTGCCAATTTCAGTTACATTCTCCTGATTTAGCTCCAGCAGATATTTTCCTCTTTCCACAACTGAAATTGGCACTGAAGGGAAACCGATTTTCAAGCATCTCAGACATTCAAGCTGCTGTTATCAAGGAACTTAAGACAGTCTCAAAGGAGGACTTTTTCAGAAGTTTCAAGAACTTGTATGAACGTTGTCAGAAGTGTATTGTAGACGGCGGGAACTACTTTGAAGGACAGTGATGTACTTATCTGAAAATATATAATACAGTGATTATTATGACATCAGTCACCTTACTTTTCAATCTCACCTTGTATCTTAAAAATTTTAGGCATTTGTATTTCATAGTTTTGGAATAAACGTTCCTTACATCAAACATCTGTTTTGAGATATGGGCCGCTAAAGTTGAAAACGAAACTTCAAATTGATGCGAACCATTCGTTTAAAAAAATATATAAAAAATATCAAACTTCTAATTTAGCGAGATTAAAACTTTTGCACCGTCTGATTCAGAAATGTTTGAAATTTTTCTTTTTAGAATTTTAATCTCAAAGTTGAGCTTTTGATGTCCAAAAACTTCGACTTTCTCTAAAACTTTTAAAATATGATGTCATTATTCGGAAGAACTTATCATGTCAGGAAGAAGTTTCCTAATCTATAGAAGACAGACAGACACCAAAATTATTTGTTTACTGATGGAAAGAAAATTAATTAGCAAGAATCAAATTGCGATATGACTCTTAGTTCTTGGAGAGAGAAGATTTTACTTTTATGAAATTTCTTAGCTAAAAACTTTTTGTTCAGATATCCACAACAAATATGTTCCTTTCCAATTTTGTCTTTGAGTTTATCATGAACATATTGCAGATTTCAGAAATTTAAGAAAAAAAATATGAGTTCTCAAATTGCATTTTCCGTTCTCTGGGACAATTTGGTAATCTTTGGTTCGAAAGGATTTTCAGTGTGTTTTTGACAAGATGACTACTGATGCATCTGAAAAAGTGATCCGTACATTTTAAAAAGTTTCTTTGATATTCTCAAATATGTGAATATTTTAAAATAGAAATATTCTCTTTAAACTGTTTTCACTTTTAATTACTCATATGTTTATGTAGGGTAATGAAAGTATAGCTTTCGGTCAAAGAAAAAAAAATCGATCCATTCTAATTTATCCACGGTTTGGAACATCTTACCTTTAAAAAAGTGGTATAGAAAAATGTCTGTCTGTGTGTACGTGGTCAGCATAACTCCCGAACGAATTTACCAACAAAGTTCAAATTCGAGATTTGTGTGAGTATATACTAACACTATTTTGTTTTAAGCAAAGCATGATATAATGATAAAACAAAACAATGACGTTATTCAAATCGTACTCAACAATTTTTTTTTTTTTTATATTATATTATAAGATATATATTGTTGAGTAGAACTTTTATATATAATGGAATAAAATAATTCACTTCTCACCTTTTGCAAAACGGATTCACTAAGTTTCTCCCTGTTGATAATTTTAATGGCAACTTTTCTACCCGTGATGCAATGCACACCAAGTTTCACAAGACCTGTAAGGAATGAAAAATTAACAAAAAGTTACAATCAAGTAAATTCTCTTTTACAGTATAAAAAGTTCTAGAGGATTAGAATTTGCAGATTTGTTTTGTACTATAAGCTGTGCACTGTAAGTGCTGGTGTCTTGGTGTCTTAATATAAACACAAAAGTGTCTGAAAGTTAGTTTTAGACACATTAGGTGTCTTATTTGGCAAAACATTTATTATTTTCAGACATCACACTTGCCTGAATTTTTCTAAATTTACCTTCAGTCACGATAAGTATCTTAAATTCCCTTGGGGGGGGGGCAAAGCCCTTCCCTCGGGGCTGTTACGCCACTGAGTTTAGTTTTATTAATCTCCTTGTGATCTCCAAATTGACAAATTTACTTTTGGGCAACATTTCCGGTACTTTAGTTATACTCCAATTGAATTTTGAATGGAAACGAGCAGTAGCGATTTTTTGTTTGACAGATAACACGTATCTACAACATTTCTGGTTTTGTTTGGGAATTTTTTACCTCAAAAAGACACTCAAGTCTCCCTATATAAGCGTAAAAGCTAAAATGAGTAAACATTTTTTAATGTTATCGGTTCTTATATACATCGTTGAATGTAATACTCAGTAAGGCGCTATTCCAAACGATATTTTCCTTGACTTGTGATTCGAATTTCATGACTGAAGAAAAATATAAAAACACTGGATTCAATACGCTATTCCGTTGAGTAGTCTCATAACGATTCAGAAACAGTCTTCCGCAAACTTCAAAGATGTTCTTTAAAACAAAAATATGAGCTCCATTCACAACACTTAAACCGTTGTTATTTTGAGTAAAGTTGATATGTTGCGCTTAAAAGTCAGAAAGCGTTTCACCTGAAAGAAAGAATCGTTTCATGTGCTAAAAGTACCGTAGCTGACGGAACTAACAAAAAAGAGTCGACATTTTAACAGTACGATACATTTGGTTTTGTGGAAGAGAAGTGTTTGCCATATGACACATATAAATTGTGGATGCTTTTCGCTGGTGGAGCTTTTTTAGTAAACAAAGGAAAGTTGTTTTGATTATATATTGAATATGGATTTGTTTAGTAAATAGCTGATCAGTATATCTGACTCAAGAATAGCACTGAATAACCTTTCAACATAACATTGTGGCAGTACTGGTAGGGTCAGGATTTGTTTTGAAAACACAGAGAAGGAACTATTATTTAGTGACTAAGTAACGGTTTACTTTCTTTAAATTCGAATTTTACATGCTTTAGTTGAGAAGTGAATCGAATAATTTCTCTGTCTGGTTATTAGAACTCTTATTGGTGGACATATTTTAATTGCCTAATTGTGATTATAGCGTTTAGAAAAATTCAATTAATTTGTAAATTTTTTTTTTGATTTGATAATCTTCAGCTAATATACTAGAGCTCCATATTTACGATGATGTTAGACGTGAGAAAGCGATATATTTGCAGTTATATTCTAATATATCTTAATACCAAAAAAATGGATTCCTTTCATTTCTTTTAGATGATCTTAAAACTTGGCACATAACCTTAATTGGTTGATCCACCTTATTTGGTGCTCAGTAAAACTTGCACTTGGGATTTCAAAATTAAATATAAAGACCTTTAGAGAAACAAAAATAATACGATACGGTTGGTTTATAGGCTCACAGACCTATTTTTTATGTACAATAACGGCTGATCAGGACGGGACCTACACCTTAACGTGGATTCAGAATCACAACGAACATCCATGCCTAACCTGGTATTCGAACCCGACACCTTTGGCATACAAGAACAGCCAATAAACTATAAGGATAATTAAAAAAAAAAAAAAAAAAAAAAAAAAAAAAGAGAGGATTCAACTCTTGGGTTTTTAATTTTTTAGTTTGAATACCAGAAGCTTTAGAAAATTCACAAGATCTTTATCGTGGTAGGAGTACCACGATACCGATCTTGTGAATTTTCTAAAGCTTCTGGTATTGCCCCCCCCCCCCCCAAAAAAAAAAAAAAAAACATAATTCATTCCTAATAATTCGTACACTCATCTTACTTCATGGCACCCTTTCAATTACATAAACTTGCTGTTTCATCATTGACTCCAATAAGCTATAAGGCTAACTAAAAGCAAGGATTCAAATCTTACGATTTTAAATCGATTACAATAAGTTTTAGAAAATCCACAAGATCGATATCGTGGTAAGAGAACAACGTCATTCCCAATCATTCATACACTCATCTTACTTCATGGCACCCTTTCAATTACTTACACTTGCTGTTTCCTCATTGACTCCAATAAACTGTAAGGCTAAAAAAAAAGGGTTCAAATCTTGGGCTTCTAATTTGAATACAAGAAGCTTTAGAAAATCCCCAAGATCAATATCGTGGTAGGAGAACAACGTTATTCCCAAGAATTCGTACACTCATCTTACTTGATGGCAACCTTTAAGTTACATACACTTGCTATTTTACCATTGACTGCAATAATCTATAAAGCTAATTTAAACAAAGGATGCAACTCTTGGGTTTCTAATTTGAATACAAAAAGCATTAGAAAATCCTCAAGATTAATATCGCGGCAAAAGAACAACGTTATTCCCAAGAATTAGTACACTCACCTTACTCGATGGCAACCTTTAAATTACATACACTTGATATTTCACCATTGACTCTAATAAACTATAAGGCTAATTTAAAGAAATGATACAACTCTTGGGATTTATCCATTGAATGGTTGGGAGTTTTAGAGAACCTCCATCTGGCGATGACGCTAAGGCAAGAGGAAGCGACGTCACTCATAATTATCTTCCAATATCTCTTAATACCCAGGGATTAGTGTCCTCCTTTTCCATTGGATCGAGGCGAAGAAAACAGGAGGATAAGTTATGAACGTGATGATTTGCTCTCCCATCAGCGACAGAAAGTAGAACAAACAGGCGAAAGAATCTCAAATTATTTTTTCACGGACCAATGGTGTTCATAGCTTATTGGATTCTTTTTAGTAATGGGAAACTAATCAAATTAATTGTTTACGTTTATGTTTATTTAGAAAAGGCTCATGTGGAAGATACGTGTAAGTTGGTTGTATCCTACAGTGGACAAATATGAAATGTTATTTAATTCTAAGAGGGACATATGATTATATTTGAGAAATAATAAAAGGTTATATCTATGGCCATCGTTATTGGGTTATAAGAATACTTATTCAAACACTCTCAATGTGTTCCCAATAAAATTGTGTTCCCAATAATCAGATTTGGTTAAGATATTTATTAAAAAACCCATCTCTGTTGAAATTGGAAAAGGAAAAGAAAAGAATCTCAAGTTATTTTTTTCATGGACCAATTAGGTTCAAAGCATTCCAGTACATGGAAACAAATCAAATTTATTGTTAACGTTTATGTTCTTGGAGAAAGGTTCATGTGGAAGATACGTATATGTTGGTTTATCCTACAGTGGACAAATATGAAATGTTATTTAATTCTAAGAGGGACATATGATTATATTTGAGAAATAATAAAAGGTTATACCTATGGCCATCGTTATTGGGTTATAAGAATACTTATTTAAACACTCTCAATGAATGGTAAAATTGTGTTCACAATAATCAGATTTGGTTAAGATATTTATTAAAAAAACCATCTCAGTTGAAATTGGAAAAGAAAAAGAAAAGAATCTCAAGTTATTTTTTTCATGGACCAATTAGGTTCAAAGCATTTCAGTACATGGAAACTAATCAAATTTATTGTTAACGTTTATGTTCTTGGAGAAAGGTTCATGTGGAAGATACGTATATGTTGGTTTATCCTACAGTGGACAAATATGAAATGTTATTTAATTCTAAGAGGGACATATGATTATATTTGAGAAATAATAAAAGGTTATACCTATGGTCATCGTTATTGGGTTATAAGAATACTTATTCAAACACTCTCAATGTGTTCCCAATAAAATTGTGTTCCCAATAATCAGATTTGGTTAAGATATTTATTAAAAAACCCATCTCTGTTGAAATTGGAAAAGAAAAAGAAAAGAATCTCAAGTTATTTTTTTCATGGACCAATTAGGTTCAAAGCATTCCAGTACATGGAAACAAATAAAATTTATTGTTAACGTTTATGTTCTTGGAGAAAGGTTCATGTGGAAGATACGTATATGTTGGTTTATCCTACAGTGGACAAATATGAAATGTTATTTAATTCTAAGAGGGACATATGATTATATTTGAGAAATAATAAAAGGTTATACCTATGGCCATCGTTATTGGGTTATAAGAATACTTATTTAAACACTCTCAATGAATGGTAAAATAGTGTTCACAATAATCAGATTTGGTTAAGATATTTATTAAAAAACCCATCTCAGTTGAAATTGGAAAAGAAAAAGAAAAGAATCTCAAGTTATTTTTTTCATGGACCAATTAGGTTCAAAGCATTCCAGTACATGGAAACAAATCAAATTTATTGTTAACGTTTATGTTCTTGGAGAAAGGTTCATGTGGAAGATACGTATATGTTGGTTTATCCTACAGTGGACAAATATGAAATGTTATTTAATTCTAAGAGGGACATATGATTATATTTGAGAAATAATAAAAGGTTATACCTATGGCCATCGTTATTGGGTTATAAGAATACTTATTTAAACACTCTCAATGAATGGTAAAATTGTGTTCACAATAATCAGATTTGGTTAAGATATTTATTAAAAAAACCATCTCAGTTGAAATTGGCAAAGAAAAAGAAAAGAATCTCAAGTTATTTTTTTCATGGACCAATTAGGTTCAAAGCATTCCAGTACATGGAAACAAATCAAATTTATTGTTAACGTTTATGTTCTTGGAGAAAGGTTCATGTGGAAGATACGTATATGTTGGTTTATCCTACAGTGGACAAATATGAAATGTTATTTAATTCTAAGAGGGACATATGATTATATTTGAGAAATAATAAAAGGTTATACGTATGGCCATCGTTATTGGGTTATAAGAATACTTATTCAAACACTCTCAATGAATGGTAAAATTGTGTTCCCAATAATCAGATTTGGTAAAGATATTTATTAGAAAAACTTCTCTGTTGAAATTGGCAAAGAAAAAGAAAAGAATCTTAAATTATTTTTTTCATGGACCAATTAGGTTCAAAGCATTCCAGTACATGGAAACAAATCAAATTTATTGTTAACGTTTATGTTCTTGGAGAAAGGTTCATGTGGAAGATACGTATATGTTGGTTTATCCTACAGTGGACAAATATGAAATGTTATTTAATTCTAAGAGGGACATATGATTATATTTGAGAAATAATAAAAGGTTATACCTATGGCCATCGTTATTGGGTTATAAGAATACTTATTTAAACACTCTCAATGAATGGTAAAATAGTGTTCACAATAATCAGATTTGGTTAAGATATTTATTAAAAAACCCATCTCAGTTGAAATTGGAAAAGAAAAAGAAAAGAATCTCAAGTTATTTTTTTCATGGACCAATTAGGTTCAAAGCATTCCAGTACATGGAAACAAATCAAATTTATTGTTAACGTTTATGTTCTTGGAGAAAGGTTCATGTGGAAGATACGTATATGTTGGTTTATCCTACAGTGGACAAATATGAAATGTTATTTAATTCTAAGAGGGACATATGATTATATTTGAGAAATAATAAAAGGTTATACCTATGGCCATCGTTATTGGGTTATAAGAATACTTATTTAAACACTCTCAATGAATGGTAAAATTGTGTTCACAATAATCAGATTTGGTTAAGATATTTATTAAAAAAACCATCTCAGTTGAAATTGGCAAAGAAAAAGAAAAGAATCTCAAGTTATTTTTTTCATGGACCAATTAGGTTCAAAGCATTCCAGTACATGGAAACAAATCAAATTTATTGTTAACGTTTATGTTCTTGGAGAAAGGTTCATGTGGAAGATACGTATATGTTGGTTTATCCTACAGTGGACAAATATGAAATGTTATTTAATTCTAAGAGGGACATATGATTATATTTGAGAAATAATAAAAGGTTATACGTATGGCCATCGTTATTGGGTTATAAGAATACTTATTCAAACACTCTCAATGAATGGTAAAATTGTGTTCCCAATAATCAGATTTGGTAAAGATATTTATTAGAAAAACTTCTCTGTTGAAATTGGCAAAGAAAAAGAAAAGAATCTTAAATTATTTTTTTCATGGACCAATTAGGTTCAAAGCATTCCAGTACATGGAAACAAATCAAATTTATTGTTAACGTTTATGTTCTTGGAGAAAGGTTCATGTGGAAGATACGTATATGTTGGTTTATCCTACAGTGGACAAATATGAAATGTTATTTAATTCTAAGAGGGACATATGATTATATTTGAGAAATAATAAAAGGTTATACGTATGGCCATCGTTATTGGGTTATAAGAATACTTATTCAAACACTCTCAATGAATGGTAAAATTGTGTTCCCAATAATCAGATTTGGTAAAGATATTTATTAGAAAAACTTCTCTGTTGAAATTGGCAAAGAAAAAGAAAAGAATCTTAAATTATTTTTTTCATGGACCAATTAGGTTCAAAGCATTCCAGTACATGGAAACAAATCAAATTTATTGTTAACGTTTATGTTCTTGGAGAAAGGTTCATGTGGAAGATACGTATGTTGGTAGAAAACAAAAGAAACCATGAGGTTGTATGCTTATAAATTACATTAATCTGTATGGCCTAGCGTTTCTCCGTAGCTTGTAGGGGATTAGTATTAGATCCAGGTATACGTTTAAGACATTAAAATGTTTAATTCTAAAAGGGACATATGATTAGCAATTAGAAGTAGTAAAAGTTTATAAGAATAGGTAATAACAATACGTATTTTATCACTTTAATTGAAAGGTAAAATCATGTTCACGATAATCGGGATGGGTTAAGATTCTTATTCAAAACTCGAAGTTGAAATTGGTTAAGTAGAATTCCATTTATTAGTTTATCCTTTCATTCTTTTTCTCTATTCCGCCCTCTTAGTTAAAAAATATCTAAAAGAAATATATTCCAATGAATCGATAAAGAACATCTGTGCCAAATTTCAGCTTTTTACATTCTTGAACAGTGTAAAGTTTGGTGACGAGTGAGCCAGTAAGTCAAGAACTTCGCTTAGTTTTACTAAGTCAATAATGGACTTAAAACTGCAAGACTTTTTTTCGGACAATTGAGTTTCACTTGGGGTCAGCTTGAAATTCTTACAATGTAGTGTACATAAAGATAAAGTGTCATTTTTATAACGAAGTTCATACATATTATACATTTTATGAATTTTATAAATATTATGAATTTTATAAACATTAAGAATTTTAGAAATATTAAGAATTTCATTAAAAAAATCATGAATTTTATAAATATTAAGAGTCTTATAAGTATTCGAACTAGCCATTGGCCACTCAGCAGTTTTATCATTTGGTCTTTATGCCTTTCATTTACAGTATGTCTTTTATTATTTCTGATCTATAATCTCTTTTCGAGTTTAAAATACTAAATACACTAATCACCTTCCACGACCGCCACACCCATCAGGTTAAACAAGTGTTTGTAAACACTTCACAAACAGCACTCAACTGTTTAATCAGTGTTGGATCACCAAGAGTTTGTCTGTCTCCCTCTGAAATGTTAATGTATTGAGAGAAGTGTATGAGCATTTCGGAATGAGTACCTTTCAAACTCCGAGTCAAGTTGCTTCCCAACATTGTGGATGTGTGCGTTAAGGCTCAAACTTACTGACAGGAGCAATTTCCTTGGATTGAGACTGAAACCTTCCATTTGGTTTGATGCTTTTGCATCCATTGTCTTGTGTGTCAAAGGATATGTCCTTTTCTTGAGTGGTTTGAAAAGGAATCGTATCTAAATCGATGTTTTACCAATTGTTTTAAACCAGGAATTGTTTGAAACAAGGATTTTTGTCTGCTTCCTAGGGCGTACTGGGATTTGAAATTGACCCGATTAATTTAGATTTATGACGACCCAAATTTTCTGTATAATCATTAATCAAATTTTAATAATTATTGTTAGTAAAATAATTCCAATAATTAATTAAATAATTAATCGTAATAATGAAATGATTTTAATAATTAATATATTTTGCTATTTAAATATTTATGTTAAATAAATTAATTGAAAGGATTTATTTGTATTGTTTATTAATTTTATTAAATCAATTGTTTTAATAAAAGCTTTATTAAATAACATTTACTCTGTTTTCACTACTTAAATCTCTTTTGAATGATTTTTATGTGTATTTGAATAAAAAGAAATATGAAGATAAATTATCAGGTTGAGTGTGGACTTTGAAAAGATATGAAGCCTCATAATTGTGTGCCTCAAAAATAACCCATATAGCCTTAATTATTAAATATACACCCAAAATGGTTCCAATATTTTTTTTTATTACATCTGGTTCTTATGGAATGACTGCCAATATAGTGAAAGACTCTTACGTAGTAAAAACTCGCATAACACGGAATAGAACTAAACATAATCAAGTTTCATACAATCCAGAACACATTCCCCCCCCCCCCCCAAAAAAAAAGCTGTTACACATTCAACGTTTTCAAAGCATCTGAAAATAAGATCTCGGAAATTCACATCACGCGATCGAGAAAGAAGAAAATTTCCCGTGTACAGATGCCTAAATGTCTAAAAAAAAAAAACTTCCAATGAAGGGGAGGAAAAGACGACTTTTCTATACCAATAAGTAAATAAATAAACGAAGATCGGGGGGACCCCTCAAAATAAAGATCTCCACATTGCCATAGCAACATAAAATGCATTTCTTCCTCGTTGAATGGCAACACCAGCGTGTTTCTATTCAAAAAGAGGCCACCGGCTGAATGGCCAAGTGGGGTATTTAGTGAAGTTTCTGGAAATATCAGAAGGCGTCACTGCGTTTTAAAAAGAAAATGGCGATGTGACGTAGAAAGATATATTCAGAAAGTTTTTTTAAGAGAAGCTTTCCGGAAAGTTCACATTCTGAGATAAATAGAATATTTTTTTTTGGAGCAAGAGCTAATCGAAGGGAATTTTACTCTGAATTTAGTTCGAGCGAAACTGTTAGAGCACGAAACATTAACAGGTGAATAATCTTTATTCATCCTAAGGCGAGAACATAGGCAAAAGCAATGCACAAGCAGCAGCACAAGCAGAAGAAAAACACTCAAACACATAAATTTATACATTTGCTTACAGTAGCTCCGCAGCAATGTTATTACGTCACGCAGGACGCTATAAAATTAGAATACCGAAGAAGAACACATCTCCAACAGAAACTGAGAATTGTCAAAGTGTCAAAGAGGAAACGTTTTCTGGGTGAGATCTTGTAAGGGGAAACAGACCCGCTCTTGTGCCACAAATGAGGAAATTCCAAGGGGGTTCACTTTCCAGATAGAATGCAAGCTTACGAAAACCTTGTTATGTACTTACCTGACAAGACTTGCAGTCACAAGATTGCCAATAGTTTGGAAAGGGTTTAGTGAAAAGTTTTACAATGGCAATTCTCCGAAAAGGATGATTCTAGTTTGGCGTATGTCGATTATAAACCTTGTAGTTAGCTTAGTATAAAAAGGTTTACACATCTTTTACAGTGTAAACTTTGTTGAATGGTTAGAATATTATATAAAGTTTACCCTCTAGAATATAGAAATTGACGATTCATTTTCAGTGTCTTATGTTATCCTTTCATATAAGTGAACATAGTAGAAACAGTCGTTGATAGCCAATTCTCAAGGGAAGACAACCTTGTATTAAATGCATTTTTTAAAAATATTTATGCATCGAATTCTTACAAGAATTTTGGAGGTGGGGCTGTCTAAAGCACCATGGAAGGCATCTTCAAAGATATTTTGATCAAAATTGTTTGAGTTTTTTTTTTGGCAATTTCAAAAACATAAATTTTTCGATTGCATTTACTTTAAGGGCATGAGAAATTTTAAGGAATATCTTAATGACGGGTTCCATGGTACCGCTAATCCGTTTACATAAGTTCAACTTCGTAGGTCAAACCGTTCGGAAGTTATGCTGATCAATGATAGACACACACACATATATTTTTCCAGACCATGTTTTTGTACTCAGCACGTTCCAAAACATGTATTAAAAAAAAAAAAAAAAAAAAAACATCACTAATTTATTTACCTATTGCTATACTTTCATTATTCTGTATTAGGGTAATTGAAGGTAAAAAGGGTAAAAAAGTAAGCCAGCATGGAAACACCGTGCCTTCTACGCTCATTTTATAAATACTCGCATTGTTTAAAATAGATTTATTGATTTATTAATTTACATAGAACTATTCTAATACGTTTTAAGAAGTAAAATGTAGTCTATTTTGATTTGTTTTGTAATTTTTCAGGAAATTGAGATTTAAAAAAAAAAAAAAAAAAAAAAAAAAAATCGGATTTTTTTTATGATTAAATTTTTGAAAAAATTGTGTCCTGTAACTCTCTGGTTCTTTACAATCCAATGAAAGATTGAGATGATCAGAAAAAATGATAAGTATAAAACAAACTCGCCAATTTAGCTAGTTTGGTACATTTCTTGACACTGGGGAATTTATTCACAAAAAATATCGCCGAATTTGAGATCTTGGTGTACCACGCTAATAATTGCTATTTTCTACTTTTGGCTAAGAATGTTGTTTTATTAAAGATACATCGATTGACTAAGTCTTTGTATAAGCTACAGTAAATTTCAAAAGATAATGGAAAGCAGAACAAATTTTTTATTACTGCAAAAAAACTTCGTATAATATGACATTTTGATAAATAAATCACCAAATCTTTTTTTTTGGAATTCAATAAACAGTATGTGATTGAAAAGAGTAAAACACTTAGAAAAACCATTTTACATCATAAAAACAAAGCGTTCATGCAATCTATATTTATGTTTTAGGAAAAATATGGTGTTTTTGTTGAATGTTTTATACGAATCTTTTTGAAAAAAAAGTTCTACTGCATTGAATTAAAAATGAAGTCTCTCCACTTCCAACGTCACACAAGATGAATTGAAAGAATGGAAATAAGAAAGTTTAAAATATATAAACTACTTTATGTTTAAATAGAAACCTTTCAATCGTAAATTTGAAAGTCAGATTTTAACGCTTTTGTTTAGCTGGTTTTTTTTTTTGTAGTTTAAAATACTGTATCAAAGTGGTTATTAAAAAAAAAAGATTTATTTGGAAATTAATTTGTAGTTCATTTACCTTTTGAAATTCAAGATGAAAGAAAAGGGTTATTAATTAAAAAGTTCCGTTAGTTTTAGCTAAACTTGTTTCACTGACTGAAAAGTAATGGGATATAATTCAATTGTATAATTTCAAGCCATAGCTGAAGAATAAAGTTACATTTTTCTATCGAACAAATTAATTTCGTTTTTTAATAACAATCTTGAAGGCAGCTAAATAATAAAATGAATAAAAAACAAATACATTTTAATACATTTTTGTGGGTAGACTATAATTCAAAAGTCTTTCTCACTTGAAGACAATAAAATATCCGTATACAAAAGCACTAAACCTTTGGTATCATGTATAATGTTGCTTCTGGAACAAAATAAAAACTCATAAATAGCGATTATACAAACGACTAGCTGAATAACCTTTATTTTTTGTGGAATATTTATATATTGTTACGATGCTCTTTAACGTTTTGGGCCGTAACATGCCACCGAACTGTGGTTATTTTTATTAGTATTCAATTTATTTATCATTTAGAGTAAATAAAAATCTCAATACATCTGGAAGAAAAAACTTAGGATGGGGAACATGTCACAACGTTAAATTACATTATAATATTGGCCATTACATTACAATTTTTGACGTTGTTTAGTGTATTCATATTTTCAATCATTTAAATAAAAATGGCCAGTTTGGCGATATTTATGGCAATAACTTTTGCATGGGGTGAAAAGAAAAAAAAATCGTCATGAGGGCGAAATTGGCGATGTTATTTGATAGACATTACATTCTCCTCCCTTGAGCACAGAAAAAAATCAATCGTTGATGGGCGATGTTGCAGGACACAGAGCTCTGTGTTAAAGGCACTCGTTTTTCAACTTTTTACGCTTTTATCGCATTTCTACTTGAATTTCGAAGGTGGGGACGATTAGAATACCATAAGAGGCATTAGCACGGAGATTTTAATCCAAATCTATCGAACCATTTTTGAACATTTTCTGAAAAACATGATTTTTTTAAGGATTTTTCATGACTTCAAACTTATGCGCATGCGTTGAACATTGTAGGACAATTTGTTTCTGATCTTTGCTAATCACGTACACATAGACATGCATTTTTTCTAGGCCTCTTTTTTGAAGTCAGGGTATTCCTAAACATGGAAGAATGCAAAAAGAAGGGGGGGGGGGGGATGATTTTTTTAACCGCTTGCTATACTTTACCCTATGTAAATATAGGGGTAAGTGAAAGTAATAAATATTGAGTAAGAACCTAATCTTTTACACCAATTCTTCGGCATTTCATGGATGTAAGGTGGTCATGGGACCTACCATTAAGATTTTCGTCAAAATCGCGTATACGACGTATACGCGATTCAAACTTATGCGTACCTATACGTATAAGGATTTCAACCTTATACGTATACTAAACGCATAAGGTTGAAATCATGAAAAATCATGTTTTTCAGAAATTGCTAAAAAACTGCTCAAACGATTTTGATCAAAATCTCTTTTCTAATGCCTCTTAAAGTGCTCCCCACCTCCGAAATTCCCTTAGATATGACATAAAAGCGTAAAAAGTTGAAACACAAGTGCCTTTAACACAGAGTTCTCTGCCCGTGATTATCGCCCATCAACGATTAATTTTAATTTCTTTCACTCACATGAAAGGGCACTTTAATATCTATCCAATAACATCGTCAATTTCTCCATTTTGGCGGATTTTTTTTTATGTCCATGTAAAAGTTATTGCCATAAATATCGCCAAACTGTCCATTTTTATTTAAATAAGTGAAAATATGACAATTTTAAATATCGCCCCATATAAAATTTTAATGTAGTGACCAATAATATACTGCAATAAAAAGTTGTGCGATGTTTCACACCCCTAATTCATAATCCAAAGTAGAAAAAGAAATATTGCAGAAAATATCACAGCATAAGTAAGTAGAAAAATCCATACTTAATGCAATATTTATATAAATTGTATTAGGACCATGCTCTTTGATAATTAAACTTGTTTGTCTGGATATACTTTGAAAAAATAATATTAAACATAGTTTATTAATTTATTTAATTGAATAGAATGCGAAAAATTGATAAAAATGCTAAAGATGGAACAAAGTAACTTACTGCTAGCTTTAAACTTAATGTTATTAATGCTTATGAATATGCTTTTTCATATCCTTTTGTAGATTTTAGTATTATAAATTCAGTTGAAGACGAATTGAAGAAAAATGCAACAAATAACTTACTCATAGCTTTAAACTTAATGATATTAATTTTACGAATATGTTCTTTTACACCCCTTATAGATTTTTACCGTTATAAATTCAGTTCAAGATGAAAAAGTTGAAATAAAATAATTAGACGATATCCTTAATCTCAATGATGTGAAGGTTTTGTAAACATGTTTTTTTTTTATATATTTACTATGCAAAATAGAGCATTATAAATTCAGTTTATAACATTTAAATTTTCAATAAATGTGGGCTTTTCATTCACAAATATAGCATCGAACCCCGAATCTAACTTGCAGTAGAAGTATAAAAGAGATAATTTCAAAGAAAATAATGAACATAATGCCAAACCTTTTTGACAAAAAAGATAAAAAAAATATACAGTAGATTACTTGACTTTCTTTAAATCTATGAAAATTCAAGATCACTTCGCTATTTCTACATCGATCGAGTTCAAATCGTCAAGCTAAACAACATTTCCCGCAGGTGTCTCGGAACTTCAAAAGTGTTATCGCTACAGAAAGGGAGGGGAGCACATGAAAGTATTCTATAAAAGGAATTCTGGCGTGAACTTTTATGAGATACAGATTTAGTTTACTGCGATAGGAGTACGCACAAAATACGTTCCATTTCTGGAGAGGCAAAATACTGAAAAGGAGAAAATAGCGAGAAGGAAACAGGAAAAATACAAATTATGAGTGAGAAATATTTTGGTATTTTTGATATTTTTATTGAAATTAAGTTCGTGGAGAATATTGCGAAAATTTTATTTTTTATTGAAAAAGAAAACGAAAATTGTGCCTCAATAAAATGAACTACATTTTCAGACTCTAGTTTAGTAGATTACTTTTTACGGGTAATTACCAATGTCCTTAAAGTGGTATTAATATAAGAAAGTTAGCTAATTATCTGGTGACAACACTAACGTGGAACTAATTTATTAACAAAGTGGAGTTTGCATAAAAAAGGAGAAAAATAAATAATAGTGGATTCTGTATTTGTATATCGATAAACTCATACATAGTTTTAGTTAATAATAGATACATTAAAATACTTATTCGATTTCCCCTCAAAAAATTAATTATTCACAAAATGGTTATTTAAAAAAAATAACATCTTCTATTATTACATTGCAGACACCAGCATTTTAATTTAATTTTGATAAATGAAATACATAATGAGAATCAAAAGCTGGCAATATTTTTTGTTCTGATTGAGGTAAGAAAAATAAAAAGTACTATTTTGATTCAAAGCAGGCTCTTTTTAAATGTATATAGTTTCTTTTGGTCATAAGGTGCCATATGCGTATTAAATCTCAATTGAACCGTGAAGTGTTCAGAAGCACAAGCTGAAAAATTATTTCATTATTGAATCTTAAAATAAAATGAATGAATACGAAGTTTCATAAGTTTCCATTAATCGTTAGTGATTTAAGGAAAAAAGTTTTGGAGTCGTACATGGAGAAGTAATATATATATATATATATATATATATATATATATATATATATATATATATATATATATATATATATATATATATATATATATATATATATATATATATATATATATATATATATATATATATATATATATATATATATATATATATATATATATATATATATATATATATATATATATATATATATATATATATATATATATATTTTTTTTTTTTTCTAAATGGCCAAAATAAATATCAAACATATTTGGAATTAAATCAGTTTTGAAGTAGTCAAACCCCATTAACGTAAAATCGCTTAACATGAAATCCCATTTAACCCGTAGCCCTGCGTAGTTAAAACTTAACGTTAATTTATTCGTTTAACATGAAATTCGGTTAACGTGAACAATTTTGGCGGCCCCGTAGATTTAGCGTTAACGGGGTTTAACTATATTAACTTTTAATTAATAAAATACTTACAAATTTATAAATTGAAAAAAAATATATATATCTTTAATATCCATTACAAATATTCCTCCCCCCCCCCCCATGTCTATTTCGATGCTTGCCCATCGCAGAATTATTTTATTATTATTATTTTTTTGCAATTATTAGTGAAAATGCTGATTTAGAGGAGCAGATATAAAATAGAAAAGGATTAGAGTCTCATTACTTCTTTATACCTTTTTGTTTTGGAACATTCTAACTTCAAAAAAGTGCTATAGAAAAAAAATGTCTGACTGTGTGTCTATGTGTACGTGGTCAGCATAACTCCTTAACGAAATTGACGTACGATATTCAAATTTGATGTGGAGGTTAGTGGGGACCCTGAGACCTGTCACTATGTTTTTCCTTTAATACATGCACAAAACTTGAAAAAATCATGTTTTACAGCAATTGCTAGATAGCAGATCTAACGATTTTGATGATCAAAATCGCTCTGGTAATGCCTCTTAAGGTGTTCTAAACATATCAGCCTCTGAAATTTCTGTGGAAATGCAGAAAGGTGTAACATTGTTGGAAGAAGAATGTCTTTAACACAGAGTTCTTTGCTCTTGAGGATAGCTCATTAAGGATCGTTTTTCTCATCTTCTCTATTTCACTTACGAGAAAAAATAATGTAAGAATTATCAAAAAGTATATCACCAAATTCGCCCTTTCAGCGTTTTTTTTTTTTTTTTTTTTTTTTTTTTTACCATTTTAAAATTGTTGCCGAAATATCTCCAAACTGGTCTTTTTTGCAAATGAATGAAAATATGAAGATGTCAATAACACTATTCCACGTCAAATTTAAATGTAGTGACAAGTATTATAGTGTAATCGAAAGTTGTACGGTGTTCCACACTCCTAATTTTATACTCATTTTGTTTTTGAACGCTTGGTAGCATCATTTTATGCTTAATATAGGATGAAATATTCTAAATGTATTAAAAAAATGATAAAAATGATATTAAAATGATGTTTTGAGTTTTTTTGGCAAAAAAAAAAAAAAAAAAAAAAAAGAGAGAGAGAGAGAGAGAGAGAGAGGGGGGGGGGGAGAGAGGCACGTTTTATACAAAATTATAGGAAATATTAAACCGTACACATGGGGGGGGGGAAGCAGATTTATCCCTGAAACCTCTAGAGTTGAAAATATAGCTATTTTTTATATATATATATTTAAACATGATTGTAATTTTAATAACAATTTTTTTTTTAATTTGTGGGGAAAAAATAAAACTTCATTTTCGTTATAATATCACGCCGATTACTAATAACCAGAGTAACATTTTGTGTAAATTTGTCATTGACCCTTTTCATACCAAAAACTATTTCCACTGATCAAGAGTCATAAGTAAATAATCCAATAAATTTATTTCATCAGGTTTAACGCAAACTAAACTTTGAATGCTTCAAATAGACATTTTTAGAAAAACAACTTTAATTCTCTCTAAACCTTTCCCTGAGTCAAAAGAGGTCTGTGTGAAGGGAAAATACCAACCTTTTAAAAGAGAAATCTTTTTTTTTTATCGGATGAAATTCAGTAGAAAGTTTCACCTTACGTTGCCCTAATTCGATATCGCGAGCTAAAAGCAACACCAATTTTTCTTTCTTTATTTTCTAAAAGCATTAAGTAATAATAAAAGAACGACGAAATAAACCCAATAATAAAATGTCACTTCCCCTTGAGGCGAAAGGCATTTGTAAAATGGCAAAGTTCTTAAGAGATCACGGGGGTTTCAATTTCTTGTTTATTTGAAATTATAGGATGTCAAATATTTCAGAAAGCGTTCGTTTAATACTGGTTGCTCTTTCAACTGTTTTCTTGTTTGTAAGTGAACCAAATTAGATTGATTTTTAAATTTATTTGAAAAGAAAACCACTTGTGTTTGTTTTTATTGTCTTTTCTTCTACCACAAGTACAGTAAATTGCAGTTCACAAACTTAACACTTGAATGGATTTTGTTACTCTAAATAAGTGATAGTTATAAAAAATATTTATTTAAATTACTTTTAATTATTGTCAAATATTTATAGTAAACATTTACTAATAAAAATGATTTTTATTATTAAAATTATTAAGTGAAAATACTTTATACTTTTGAAATACTTTAACGAGATAACGTTTTTTATTTAAGTATTAAATTTTTAGTTGAAACGATGTAGTTTTTGTCATTTGAATTGTGTTTATGTAAAATGATACAGCTTCATCATTTTAAGAAAGTTTTAGTTGAAACTATTGTTTCTTCATTTACGCCCAGTATGTTCAGCTAAAACGAATTTAATTTTTATTTTCTAACAGTGAAATTATTTAAAATACTTTGGGGTTTTCAAAATTGGTTGGTTGTTTTCAGATTATCTAGCGCCGTCAGCAACACGACGGCTATAATGCGCCGAAACATTCGTCATTAGACAAGCCAACATGCATTTACAAACACCCATGCCTAACACGGGACTCGAACCCGCAACCTCGCGGTCAAGAAGCTAGCACGCTAACAACTATACCGTTGTTTTCTAAATTGAATCGAAATGTTTAGAAGTTTTAGGAGGCTCTTCAGTTAACTCTTTACGGTGTTAGTTGTGATTTGAATTTAAAAATTAATTGAATTTTCAAGGTTTTAACGATTTAAAAGTATCACAGTAAAGTATCAACATCCATTTTGCACAACTGTGTTTTAAGAATCTTTATGAATAGGTAACTAAGAATTAAAATTGTAATTTTATTTGAGCTAAAAAAAAAAACTTTAAAGAATGACGTACCAAACATAAATTTTGTTACATAGATTTACAAAAGAAAGTAAGAACTAATATAGTTTTCTTCATCACAGTTAAGAATGTAATTACAAAATATATAGGATACCGTACAATGTCTTCAATGGACCAACATGTTACATTTATTTGCATGCGCTATCTATTCCGAAAACTTTTCATAAAATCGGTGACTAAAATAAAATTACTGACAAATTAGTTATAGAAATATTTCTGTATTTCCCAAATTGATAACTATTTTACTCCAGGTATAAATTTATTTATATTTTATTTACAGGGCATCCACAAATTAGTAGGGCAATGGAGTTCAAATACATCTGAATAACTTTTGATAACTATGCCTTTCAAACCACTCCTTTTACCCAATTAATTTATGTTCACTCTGTCATTCTATATGAAAAAAAAAATGTTTATTATGACTTGTTATTAAGAATCATACAGATCTATTTGAACTGCATTGCCCAACTAATTTGTGGACACTCTGTATATAAAATGGCATTATTTACAGGGTCTTTTAGAAATGGATCCCTAACATTCAAGCGACATAACAGCGAAACAGTAAGTGTCAAAGGAGACTAGTGGAGAGTTGGAAAGACAGGTATAGAAATTAAAATTTACCAGTTCGCAAAATTGGTTGATGGGAGTAAATTTGATGACGGCATCAAATGGTTTGCCGTTGAAGCCCATTACTATTTGGATGGATCTATCAATAAACTAAACTGGTAGGCATTGGGGTACTAAAAACTTAATTCAATGATAATTAAAAAAATATTTAATTAAAATGTAGTAGTTTTCTCTTACAAGTATCTATACGATCTCTATACGATTTAATATAAAAAATGACTAAAAATAAATTTATAAATATTATTATTAGTTAAAAATATACAGATATGCATAAATATATTATCTTATTGTACCTGTGTACTTTTGATACTTTGTGTCTATTGTTTTTGTTGTTTACAACACAAAACAACCAGTTTTTCCCCTAGGTGGTTAATACCTTCTTGGACTGTTTCGTTGATTATTACTTTCTATTCCCCACATGGGAAATGAAAGTATAGGATTCGGTAAAAAAAAAAAATCAATTTCCTGCATTTCTCCACGTTTTGGAACATTCTGATTTCAGAAAAGTGATCTAGAAAAAATGTCTGTCTGTGTGTCTGTAGTCGGCATAACTCCCGAGGAAATAAACCAACGATGTTCAAATTTGGTGTACGGGTAGGTGGTGGCCATGGGACCTACCATTAAGGTTTCTGTCAAAATTGCGCATGCGCATAAGGTAGCTGCCACAAAAAAAAGCAGGTTTTCAATGATTGCTAAAAAACGGCTCTAACAATTTTGACCAAAATCTCTGTAGTAACGCCTTTTAAGGCGTTTTAAACATCCCCACCTCCGAAATTTCGTAAAAATGCTTTAATGGTGTAAAACGTTTAAAAACGAATACCTTCATTACAGAGTTCTCTTTGCTTGAACATAGCTCATCAACAATTGTTTTTTCTCCAAGTGGTTTTTTTGTTGTTGGTTTTTTTCAAAAAAAGACCCATTAAAACCCATATTTTTACCCTATACCACCAAACTGGCCATTTTTTCTAAATGAATAAAAAAAAAAAAAAACACAAAAACTGTAAATGAAACAAACTGACATTAATATTAGAGTATAATTGAAAATTTATGTGATGTTCTACACCCCTAGATTTTGGGGTTTGAAAGTACAAAACCAACAGTTTTTCAAAACAATAGATTTTGAGCAATCATATGTTAAAAAGAACAATGAATGAAGTCTACGAGACTGTAAAAAGCTGACAGTCATTCTTATGTACATTTCAATTACTGTTATGAATTTTTCCACTGAGGCAATGAGGGCACAGTTTTTCAGATAAAAACCAGTATTTATTCTCTTCAGAAAACTCACAAAATTTATTCACAGACAGCAGTTTAATCACCCGCAAGCTTCAACACAAGCTTCAGTAAGAACAACTTCGAATACAGCGATTATACAAGTTCACTCTAGTAGGTAAACAAAGCGACCAGCTCACATCGAAGTCCGAAATCAATCTGAAAACTTTCCCGATCTACGGTCTTTAAATACCAGGCGCGTGAGAATATTCGCGAAATTTCCAGCCAATTCGTCGGAAAAGGAACGTCTCGAAATTTCTCGATTGCTTTAGGTGTTGCCACCTTTTCCTAACCTGTACAATCGCTGTTAATAAAAAATAAAATAAGATAAAAATAAATTACAATAGAATTTTAAAATAATACGTCACTATTTACACTATATACAGACAATTTGTGCAACAATATGAAAATCTCCAGTATAGTGTGAACTAAGTAACCACTATTTTGGATGCATGGGCTACGACTCTAAACGTGATACTTGTGTATATACAGAGGAATAGGAATAACACGCAACTTTCCAAATTATAATGCAGATGTCGTGAGTGAAATAGTTTCGGAACGCGATATCATGCAAATCCGCTCACGCTAGCGTCTTAATTTAAATGGATTGGTCATATGTCCAGAAGTGGACAGTCACAAGCATTTTAATATCTAGTCGCCAGTCTAGCTATTTGAATATTTACGGAACTATTCACGTTAGAATATCCATAACTAAATATTTGAATTAATTATAAAGTTAGGAGTTTCTACCAAGTATTTAGAATAGTGGTCTTTCGATATATCGCGCGTATCGGAAGACAAGCAAAATGCGCGATATATCTGATTGGGTGATATATCGAGCGATATGATAAAATCTAAAAAAGGAAAATCAGAAAGAAATGGGAGACATAGCAAAACGCTATTTATCCCAACGTGCGATGTATTGAGGCGCTGTAAAACGAGTGGTTACTGTATTTTATTTGTTGGTGAATAGAGGAAAATATATGCAAAGTGTCTGTACTTTTGAGGTTAACATTCTCAAAAAAAAAACAATGAGTACTACAAACTAGTGCGTTGTTTAATATGAAAGGTCCCTTGAAGAAGATTTATCATACTAAAAACCTAGGAGCAGTAGCACATGAAATGGAAATAGATTTGGAATCCATTTAGACTGCACTGTACTGAATGGTGGGAAATATATATCAAAGTGAAGGTCTCGATCAGATTAATAGTATTACATAAAATTCAGAAGTTATAACCAGCAGTATTTAAAATTAGACCGGAAGAGGATTACCATAATTACTCTAAGGGAAGTTCACATCTGAGTTTGAAAATAGAAACATCGAATTAAGACTTAGATATTTGGTGGTATAAGTTTTCCTTACAAATATCTAGATAAACACTCCAACTAACAGACATTCAGGTTTACAAAAAAAAAAAAAAAACTACAAAATTGTTAGATATTTTGTTATCTCATATTATAAATCTTAATAGAGGATGTTCCTGTAATTTAATGTCTCCAAACTGCACATGCTTGGTAAATGAGCCATATGTACCCCAAAATTGTTAAGAATTGTTCCCAGAGGAAATGAGGACTCTGCTTTTACTAAATAAAAACTATAGTTTATTCTTCTTTCAAAGGCCCACAAAACTGGTCCAGATAACCGAACAGTTGCTATCAAGCTTCGGTACATAAAACTTCGAACACAGCGATAGTGCAGGCACAGAGAAGTAAACAAAAGATCCAATGCTTTCCAAATAGAGTCAAATAATCGACTGAACTCGCTATTCTGCTTTTTCGCCTCATTTTATTGTCTCGGGGCAGATATTTCTAGCAAATTCAAGACAAGCAATCACGTGATAGAAACATCTCGTAATTTCCCTATTGATATAAATGTTACAACCTTTTTTCAAACTTGTGTTATCGCTGTCAAAAATAAAACAAAATAAAATAGAAAAAATACCTCGTTATTTACATTTATACTTCAGAATAAAATAAGGTAAAATAGAGCTTTAAAAGAAATATGCCACGACTTACAATTATATACTGAAAATTTGTGTAACAATATAAGTGTGTAGAAGCCGAGTTTTATTGACAGTTGCTGTTAATTTTATTTTGTTTATCTGTGTTTTATACTTTTTTTCATAAGGAAATCCCAGTTCAGTTATTCGAGGGAAACAAATTCAGTTAAAAGTTTACTATTTATATTTAATGGTTTGATTTAAGTTAATAGGTTGTTTGATAACTCACCCGTAAATCCCTGATTAGTGATAAAAAATTCGTTTGATTATTTTTAATTTGCAAATGTATGGAAAGTTCTTAAATTTATTGATAATATTTTGGATTATATTTTACAATAATTACAATAAAATAATCCGTTCAGTGAACTAATTTATTCAGTAAGTGAAGTGATCGGTTCTTGAAGTTTAGAAGATATCTTAGAATATCATGTCAAACTTAATGCAAACAAATGAATTATTAATAAATAACTAAATTTTTGTTATCCAAATGCAACGAACTATTAAAAATCAACGCAAAATTTTATCATAATTTATAAGCTGGAGCGTTGAAGATCATATAACTTTTAATCGCTTTATCAAAATACCAAAAACATCCGATAAAATCATCATTTGTGTCTCGGTTTTATCAATATTTTTTTGTATAAATTATGAATTATTTTTCATTTTTATGTTTCCAAAGAAAAATGAGAATTTTTTTTTCTTATCCTTATTGATCTCAAGTTTACAATCTTAGTTGAATTTGTAGATAATTGAAAAGACTCTACTGCAAAGAAGTTCAACTTCAGTGTCTATGTTACTATACTTATTTATTCATTTATTTATTTCTTTGAAAATTGCAGGTCTTTCTGCAAGGTACAATATTACTGCCTATCGCATCAAAAAAATTAACACATCAGCGTTTACAACACACAGATATTACTTTTAGAGCATGACAATTTCATTTGGATTATAGTTTAAAAACGAATGCAGCGATTCCATTGTCATTTTCACCAAGTGGTTAACTTACTGAAGGGTATGAGGTGATACCACTCCAACTTACAAAACCTTCCCAATTCTGAGAAAAAGGCATTGGTTCAAGTATCCCTCGGGGTTAAGTATCCCTAGTTTCCCCTATTGTTTAGAACCCGGATGTTTAGAGCACCTTGAGAACTTTTTCGATTTTTTTTTATCAAAATTTATCATTTTTATCAAAATTGTTAGAGCCGTTTTTTAGCAATCATTGAAAAAGATGATTTTTTTAATGGCAGCTACCTTATGCGCAGACGCGATTTTGACAAAAACTTTAATGGTAGGTCTCATGGCCGCCACCTACCCGCACACCAAAGTTGAACATCGTAGGTCAATTTGTTCATGAGCTACACTGAAAACAGACACATGGACAATTTTACTAGATGACTTTTTATAAATCAGGATGTTCCAAAACGTGAAGAAATATATATATATATATATATATATATATATATATATATATATATATATATATATATATATATATATATATATATATATATATATTTTTAAACAGAATTCAATACTTTCATTACTTGTTCAAAGTAACCCCCCCCCCTCCCAAAATAAAAAAAAAGCTATGAAATGACACTTTTGCATAAGTCTTTTGAAATGACATAATTTGTTTTAACTGTTGAATAGGTTTGTATGATCTAAGAAGTTGAGCCATTCAATGAAATAAAAAGATTTTTTCTAAAGTCTGATCCGAAAGTGCCAAAATATGCTCTTGATTTTTTTTTATCTGGATCTAGGAAATTTTCACTAATGATGTCAGAGTACATAGTAAATCGATACACTTCAGTGCTTTTTACAAAATTAATACAAATTAAAAAAATAAATAAATTAACCTGCACTGAATGCCTTTTTAAAGATAATTTCTTAATACCTACTTAACAAATAATCTCTCGTACCATTCCTAACTTCAACTCCTTCGATTCCAAACGATAAATCATCTCTTCTTTCTTTTTCCAATTCCCAGTGAGATACAACACAGTTTAACGACCTCTTCTAAAATGGTGTCGCATCTAACATTCCTCGTGTTTTAATAGCCACCCCGTCCATCGTTATGCTAAAGGGGGGGGGGGAGGGGAGAGGGGGAGAGGAAGAAAAACCGTGACATGGTCCCTTTTTTTAAATCGACGAGAAGAAATATCGATCTGTATCGAACACTTGGAATGGCCTTTTCCCGCTCACGTAAAACCGGAGAAAAATCTGTTTTCTAGTTGAATCGTCACTCTGGAATAATATGATTTATAATCGGGCTGTGAAATTGCGGAAGTGACATTTCTCTACCCCCCCCCCCCTCCTCCTTCTTCTTCTCCCCCTTTACAATCTGCCGATGGCTATTTTCGATCTTTTGAGGTTTCGAAACCGGGATAAGTATGGAAAAGGGGAAAGGGGGGAGCAGAGGAAATATTTTGCAGGCGGTTCATACTGAACAGGAATATTATTCAAGGCAAAATATGGACTACTGGGAAGGGTTTGTTTGTTACGGGGAGGAAACGTCTTCTGGGAGGTCTTTCAAGGAGAAACAGCTCTGCATTAATGTCCTAAATGGGAGAAAACTTTTAAAAAACTCGCATCAGACATCCCAACATTGGATATCCGTCACAATTTAGAAATCAGATATCGAAGACTATCTATTAAAAGAATCGAACCAGGGTATTCTCATATGACGAATGTCGAAGCATTAATTCGGTTTCTTCATCTGCAGTCAAAACTTCTTATAGACAAATATGAATGCAGTATTGAGGTTGAGTTTTGAAGCCGTTCTTGTGAACTTTTTTAAACTTGTGAACACGTATTTAAGAGACCTTTTATTTCGTGTGTTGCAAGTGTCTGTAGCATTTTTAGTGTGGTCTGGGAATTTTGATCTCAGACTGATAGATTTTATATAAGTATTTTGCTATGTTAGAATATTATAGAAACAAATTCTGAAATTTAGTGTTGCAGTTTTTTTCTTCTTCTTTATACATAGAGTTTAAAATTTGCCCGATAGATGAAGCTGTGTTATAAAATACGTTCAGGGTACGATGAAACATAAAAAGGAATAAGGATATACGAATAAGAACTATGGTATGCTTGCACATTTTTTTTAAACGGTAAGGCTTCTTTAAATAATAAAATTTTCCCCCCACAATTTTTTCTAAAAAATTCTTTGAGCTATATTATATAAGAATTGGCATTAAAATATAGTATATTAGTAATAATATAGTATAAATGTTTAATCCCAATAACTCAATAATTTTACTTTAGTGTTAATAAAAATGAAAACTACAACATATTTTGTTAATTAAAATTCCAATTTATAAAATAGACATATTTTACAATATGCTCTAAGAATATAACCATTAATTAGAAGAAAAAAAAATGCAAAAAAAAAAAAAAAAAAAAAAAAATATAATACCAACAAAACCCAAACCAGTGAGAAAAATTGATTTAAAGTTTTCATTTCTTATCATCTAGCATGAAATGCCAACTAACTCATTAAAAAACGTAGATGCAGTTTTAAAATTTTGCATGCATATTTAGAAGATTCCAAACTATAATTATAGCAAATAATTTTTTTTGTTGCTATTTTTAAGCTAGAGTGTCACCTTAAAATTCTAATTCAATTACCAAAACTAATTAATTGTTATAACAAATCAATGGAACAAATTGAAAAGTTAGGTTGGTATGCTTTGATATTAATTTCGTGCTAGAATATTAGAATGGTGTATTTTCTTTCACACATAAGATGAAATAATTTATTTTCTAATTGAATCCTTATCCGGGTGATAATAGGGGGAACTAAGGATACTTGACCCTGAGGGATACTTGACCCAATGCCGTTTTCTCAGAATTGGGAAGGTTTTGTAAGTTGGAAGTGGTATCACCTCATACCCTTCAGTAAGTTGACCACTTGGTGAAAATGACAATGGAATAGTTGCATCCGTTTTTAAACTATGAGCCAAATTAAATTTTCATGCTCCAAAAGTAATATCTTTGTGTTGTAAACAATGGTTTTAAAAGTGTTTTTGCTTAAAAATTAGACTATTTTTTAATTGTTTATTATTTTCTGCGCACTTTTAGCTACAATTATATTTATAATGGTGTTTATATATTATTTTGCAAATGGTTGCATTTTAGGGTTATATAGTAAATGTGCAATTAGGGACACTTGACCCAAGTTAGGGATATTATTCGAATGCCTTTTAAAGGTTTTATTGATATTTTGTATTCTTCTTATACCTTTGTGTTAAGTATGTAAAATGTTCAATTGACAAAAAGGTATTGTTACTGTTAGTTAATTCTTGAAAGTTGAATTCTGTTGCCTGCCATCGTTGGTGCATGAGCAGACAGTATTATAATTATAAAATTTAATCTACATTGTTTTCACTGACTACAACCATTGGGTGTATCAATTTACTCTCCTTTCAAATGATATTATAACGTTCAGTGCAAAAATAACCTGACGATACACAAACCTTACCGAATTCAGGCTATTCTTCATCCACCTGATTTTTTAATGGAAAATGACAGAATTAAACATTTTGGGTTTTAATGTGAGTTAACATTTGCAGTTAAAAAGTTACTTTTTTATTCTTGAACTTGTTTAAGAAAAGAAATAGCTTTCAGACTGCTAATATTTTTAGCTTTCTACAGTAAAAATTAAAAATGGACGCCGTATCATCATTACGTAGCTAATAAAAATTAAAAAGTAAATTAATTCAATGAACAAGAGTAGAAAAGAAGTATTAACCTCGGACTATTTAATGTAAGTTATGTTATTATGTAAAATTGTTACATTTATAATATTATATTGTATACTCCCAAATATACGATTTGGGTCAAGTATCCCTAAGGAGTGGTTCAAGTATCCCTATACGAAAGGGATACTTGACCCAAGTTGAATATTTTTCATATTTCATATTTTATCACCTTTGCAATTAATATTTCAAAAAGGTATTAATAAATATTGTATAACGCTTAATTAAGTATAAAAATAGCCAGCATTTACACATCCATAAGTAATGAAAAAAAAAAATCAAAATCCTACAGTCCCAAAACTATAAATTGGGTCAAGTACCCATAGTTCCCCCTATGGTTGAAAATCGGTTTGAAATTGCGGAAGGGAGTTTTCCCCGTTTTTGTCTTCTATGGGCTATTTTCAATCATTTCAGCGTTGAGAGCTGGGATTAGATTTCCGGGGAGAGAAGGGGGGGGGGGGGAGGGCGGATTTGCATGAATATTACGATAGTGCAAGGTTGTAGTGTTGTTAGTACAAGGTATTTCAGAAAGGAACCCCTAACTTTGAAATGGCCTAACTGTCAAAGGGTAAGAAGCAGAAGGAAGAGACAAGTGGCAAATTAGACAGACAGGTATGGAAATTCAGTACATTTGTTTGCAAAATTGTTTAATGGGAGTTTAGTTGACGACGGCTGCATGTGGCTTATCAATGAGGTTCATATCCATTGGGATGGTTTTGTTAATAAGCAAAACTGGTGAACATGGGATACTAAAAACTTATCCGGGGTGCTTGTGAAACCACTGCATTTTGTAAAAGTAAACGTTTGGGCTACACAATAAAGTAAAGGGATCGAAGGTCTCTATTTCATAAGGTAAACGAAAAACTCATTCTGCTGCATACTGATTTTACAAAAATTTGTCGCTGCATTTCGATATTGTACCTAGTTTTTCTAATCGGCGTGTTTAAAATTCTATACCTGTGTATACCATTTGTTTACTCTTTCGGTTTTTTACTGTTTCGTAGGAATGTCATTTCAAATCTTAAGAAGTACTTACTGAAAGTCCTTTCTTCCTACTGAAATATAGAAGATTTCTGGCTGTTGATTAGTATTTACATTTGTGAGTGTTACTCACAGTTGAAATAATTTAAAACCCAAAAACAAAATTGAATAAAAACGTTACTTATTAGGAGAAATTTGATTATTACGAATTCATTGTCAGAGTTTCAATCTCTAAGTTTCGTCTGGAAAGTAATATCTTATAGTTGAGTAATGTGTAATTGGGGTTGATATTCAACATATTTTTGACAAGAATCATATTTAGTGATTTTCTGTAGATCCTTCCATATTTAGAACAATTATGATTAAGGCAAACTTTTTTTAAAAATACCAATGTAAATTTCATTTGAGAATAATTTCAACAATTTGAATAAAATATATCTATAATTTTTAGAAACAATATAGTATATCCTTTAAAGTTCTAAATTGTGTGTTACTTTTTATATAGCAAAAAGATTATTTATAGCATGACTAGATTTTTTACAGATGATGGGATTTATTTAAGATTGGATTGTTTGCATATACAGTTTATTTCTTAAATTAAAAAAATTCGAAAGGAAAACTTGGTCATGGTAAATATTTTGCTTTATTTTATTTTGAAAATCAAAGACACCTTAAAACTTTTTTTTTCAAATTTAACAATTCATAACACTTTTAATGACCTAAATTTCCTATAAATGTTTAATATATCTATGTATATCATATACAGTTTTTATCATCTTACATACATCTACGGTATTTTTTTTAGGATCTTTTTTTTTCTATTAATATGCAATTAAAATTAAAAACTGATACACAAATTTAGAGATTAAAGCTTCTGCTCGAATGCTTTATTTGCAATTGCCCTTTGTGTTATTTTTTTTGAGCACTGAAATTAAAAAAAAAATATTCTTATGAATTTTTCCACTGAGGCAACGATGGCACAGTTTTTAAGATAAAAACTACTATTTATTCACTCTGCAAATTCACAAAATTTATTCAAAGACAACAGTTTAATCACTTTCAAGCTTCAACACAAGCTTCAATAAGAACAACTTCGAATACAGCAATTATACAAGTTCACTCTAGTAGGTAAACAAAGCGATAAGCTTTCATCGAAGTCCGAAGGCAATCTGAAAACTTTCCCGATCTCCAGTCTTATTTATACCTGGCGCGAGAGAACATTCCCGAAATTTCCAGCCAATTCGTTGAAAAAGAAACATCTCGAAATTTCTCGATTACCTTAGGTGTTGCCACCTTTTTCTAACCTGTATAATCGCTGTTAATAAATAAAATAAGATAAAATAAATTACAATAGAATTTTAAAATAATACGTCACTATTTACACTATATACAGACAATTTGTGCAACAATATATATTATTTTGGTGTTTATTCTATGAGAGTGGATTGTATGTAGAAGGTAACTTTATGAAGAGGGTCTCTATGTAGATGGTATTCTTTGTAGAGAATATAACGATATGGCCGGTGGGGACATAATCTCCTACCGTCTTACATACAAGTAAAATAAATTAATGTATTTTTGTATTTTTTTTAAAGATATAGCTATCCGTCCTCCATTATTTATAGATAAATTGAGCTTCAATGTTTTAAAAGTTTTCATCGGGTATTATTTGATGGATGTACAGAATAGCTCGGCAGTCAAGATACACAAGCCGCTCTGTACCGAGGTCTTTCCAAAACGTTTAGTTATATTTCTCATCACTAGAATTCAAAATTAACTCTAAGAACTCTTAAAAAATAATTCCCCTAAGCAATCTTAAATGCTCAGATTGCACACCGGTCTACTATTTTTAAATTATTATTAAGAATGTTATGCACTCTTAACAAATGGAAACAATGAACAAATCGGTCTTGGGCACAATAACTTTTATAAATAGACTTCTTTAATTTACATTTTGGTTATAAAATATTTCATGTATAGGTATTTCGTATACATTATTTTATTAAACATAACTTTGTAATCAAATTTCACTTTCAAATTATCACTTTTTTTAATCACTAGAATGTATATTAATTATTTGATTAATAACTTTAGACTCAGGGAGGGTTTATAAGTGTCCCATAGCTACTCTTATCATACAGAAAGTGAAGAACAATGTATGCTATTTAAGTATTATTAATATATGTTAAGTTAATTCAGTTAGTATTATTATTAAGTTATTGATTATAAAATTGATTTGACACTTTTGATATCTTATTATGTTACTTTCAATTAAGTTTCTCCATCAGTTGATAAACTGTGAACTTACTACATGTTTAGTGTTAATCATGTGGCTATAGTGTTAATGACACCTGCCTAAGTATAAGATATTTGCATCAAATTATATTACACGTGAATATGCGGGGGTGAGGCTCAGTGGTACAAGGTTCGCTTAGCATGTGTGTACCATTCCCTTATAACTATAAAACTTAATTTAAGTTTGTAAGCTATTTCATCTTTGCATTTCAAACAATTTTTAATACCCAAAAAGATTTAAAATTATACTGAGGAATGCAGGAGCACTTGAAGTTTAAAAACAGTGTTAGTTTGATTAATCTCTTCAGACGCATGGCTAGTTTCCTAGAGTCACATAGTTACATAGCTTTTTCATATTTTTGATATCTTAGTATGTTACTTTCAATTGAATTTTCCTATCAGGTGATAAATTGTGGACTTATTACCTACTGCGTGTTAATCATGTGGATATAGTTTTAATGACAATTTCCTAAGTATAAGAAATTTTCATCAAAATATATTACCCGTGAATGTGAGGGGGTGTGGCTCAGTGGTAGAGCGTTCGCTTAGCATGTGAAAGGCCCCGGCTTCGATCTCCGGCACCTCCATTTTTACTTTATTTATTTTACTTTAAGCCCTTTTCCTTTATTGGAGCATATCAAGTATGGTTGTTGAATAATAAAATTTAAAATATTTAACTTTTGGATTGTACTCTTTAAAATTTCTTTGAAATTTATATTTGGTTACCTGTGTTGATCTTACACAATTTATATCACTTTAATGTCTATCTTAGAATGGTTCTCACATTCAATGATTGGAAACATTCAAGTAAATAAATATTTCTCATGCAAGACTATTTTTGTAACACCAATTCCTTAAATTAAAGTATATAGTATTTTTTAAATATTGAACCAATTGCCTTTCCCTTATAATTATTTAACTTGATTTAAGTTAACAATCTATCTTACCTTTTAATTAAATTTTTTTTTGTACTATTCAAAAAGTTTTACATGTATTGAGGCATACATATATTTTGGAGCATTAAAAGTTTGAAAATTGGCGTCCCGAATGTGATGAAATTAAAATTTGTTAGGAATTGTTTTATATTTTATATATTCACTTATTCACCACCAATGCAATTTTTATCCTATTGTAAGATAAAAATGCCTTTTTAATATTGCCAAACATCTAGTTAAATGATATTTTGGATTGATTATACAATTAATTGTAGTCTTCTCCGTATAATTTCATGTTACTTTGAATGGAACTGACTTATCCAGTGAAAATATCTTGGACTCAATGTATGATGCATTTAATGTGATGATATCATTGACATCTGTGCAAATATAACATCTTGGCATCAAGATATATTACAAAATAGATATGGGGGTGTAGCTCAGTGGTAGAGCGTTCGCTTTGCATGTGAAAGGCCCTGGGTTCAATCCCCAGCACCTCCAACTTTCCTTTTCCTTTTTGTTTAATACAGTCATAACCATTAGGTACCACACTCAAAGGGAAGAAAAAAAAAATTAGTGATATAAAGTTTCTTTAATTTTTCGTTGATCTATTCTTTGAAAACTTATTTTATAGTGTGGGAAATGAAGAAGCTAAAATATTGATATAATAAAAATTTTAAATCGAAGAGCATCGGATTTGTTCTCAATGTTAATGAACATCTCATAAGCACACAACTGTATCAATAATCATATCACTTGCCATATTTTAAGGAATTCATTTCATATGTGGGGGTGTAGCTCAGTGGTAGAGCGTTCGCTTTGCATGCGTGTACCATTCCCTTATAACTATAAAACTTAATTTAAGTTTGTAAGCTATTTTGTAAGCCCAAAAAGATTTAAAATTATACTAAGCACTTGAAGTTTAAAAATAGTGTTAGTTTAATTATTCTCTTCAGACGCTTGGCTGATTTCCCAGAGCCCCATAGTTACATAGATTTTTCACATTTTTGATATCTTACTAACGCTACTTTCAATTGAATTTTCCTATCAGGTGATTAATTGTGGACTTTCTACATACTGCTTGTTAATCATGTGGATATAGTATTAATGACACCTGCCTAAGAATAAGAAATTAATCATCAAAATATATTATGCGTGAATGTGCGGGGGTGTGGCTCAGTGGTAGAGCGTTCGCTTAGCATGTGAAAGGCCCCGGGTTCGATCCCCGGCACCTCCATTTTTACTTCATTTATTTTACTTTACGCCCTTTTCCTTTATTGGAGCATATCAAGTATGGTTATTGAATAATAAAATTTAAAATATTTAACTTTTGGATTGTACTCTTTAAAATTTCTTTCAAATTTATATTTGGTTATCTGTGTCGATCTTACGGAATTTCTATCAGTTTAATTTCTATCTTAGAATGGTTCTCTCATTAAATGATTGGTTATTTACAGATTATCTGGCACCGTCAGCAACACGAGGGCTATAATGCACCGAAACATTCGTCATTAGACAAGCAAAATACATTTACAAACACCCATGCCTAACACGTAACTCGAACCCGCAACCTCACGGTCTAGAAGCTAGCACGCTAACCACTATACCATTTGGTCGGCGATTAAATGATTGGAAACATTCAAGCAAAGAAATATTTCTTATGCAAGACTATTTTTATAACACCATTTTCTTAAAGTAAAGTACATAGTATTTTTAAAATATTGAACCAAATGCCTTTCCCGTATAATTATTTAACTTGATTTAAGTTTATAATCTATCTTACCTTTGAATTTCAATTATTTTGTAATATTCAATTTTGGAACACTAAAAAGTGGAAAGTTTGGTTCCCGAAAGGAATGTATTTAAAATTTGTTCGGAATTTCTTTCATTTTATACATCCCCTTATTCACGCCCAATGCCATTTTTACCGTAATGTCTAATACAAATGCCTTTATAATATTTCCAAACATCCAGTTAAATGATATTTGAGATTGATTATATAATTCATTTTACTCATCTCCGTATAATTTAATGTAACTTTGAATGGAATTGACTTATCAAGTGATAATATTCTGGACTCAATGTACGATGCGTTTTAATAATGTGACGATATCATTGACATCTGTGCAAATATAACATCTTGGCATGAAGATATATTACAAAACAAACGTGGGGGTGTAGCTCAGTGGTAGAGCGTTCGCTTTGCATGTGAAAGGCCCTGGGTTCAATCCCCAGCACCTCCAACCTTTTTTTTTTTAATACAGACATAATTCATTAAGAACCACTCACAAAGGGGAAAAAAAAGTAACATAAGGTCACTTTTATTCTACGTCGATCCATTCTTTGAAAACTTATTTTATCGTGTGGGAAATGAAGAAGTTAAAATAATTATATAATAACAATTTTGAATCGAAGAGCATCGGATTTGTTCTCAATGTTAATGGTCATCTCATAACCACACAACTGTATAAATAATTACATCACTTGCTACATTTTAATGAATTCTCGTTCACATTACACGCGGGGGTGTAGCTCAGTGGTAGAGCGTTCGCTTTACATGTGAAAGGCCCTGGGTTCAATCCCCAGCACCTCCAACTTTCCTTTTCTTTTTAGTTTAATACAGTCATAAGCATTAGGAACAACACTCAAAGGGAAGGAAAAAAAAGTTACATAAAGGCTATTTAATTCTACGTCGATCCATTCTTTGAAAACTTATTTTATCGTGTGGGAAATGAAGAAGCTAAAATATTGATATAATAACAATTTTGAATCGAAGAGCATCAGATTTGTTCTCAATATTAATGAACATCTCATAACCACACTACTGTATAAGTAATCATATCACTTGCTACATTTTAGGGAATTATCTTTCACATCACACGCGGGGGTGTAGCTCAGTGGTAGAGCGTTCGCTTTGCGTGTGAAAGGCCCTGGGTTCAATCCCCAGCACCTCCAATTTTCCTTTTCTTTTTAGTTTAATACAGTCATAAGCATTAGGAACAACACTCAAAGGGAAGGAAAAAAAAGTTACAAGTAGTCAATTTAATTCTACTCCGATCCATTCTTTGAAAACTTATTTTATCGTGTGGGAAATGAAGAAGTTAAAATATTGATATAATAACAATTTTGAATCGAAGAGCATCAGATTTGTTCTCAATATTAATGAACATCTCATAACCACACAACTGTATAAATAATCATATCACTTGCTACATTTTAGGGAATTATCTTTCACATCACACGCGGGGGTGTAGCTCAGTGGTAGAGCGTTCGCTTTGCATGTGAAAGGCCCTGGGTTCAATCCCCAGCACCTCCAATTTTCCTTTTCTTTTTTGTTTAATACAGTCATAAGCATTAGAAACCACACTCAAAGGGAAGGAAAAAAAAGTTACATATAGTCAATTTAATTCTACTCCGATCCATTCTTTGAAAACTTATTTTATCGTGTGGGAAATGAAGAAGCTAAAATATTGATATAATAACAATTTTAAATCGAAGAGCATCGGATTTGTTCTCAATGTTAATGAACATCTTATAACCACACAACTGTATAAATAATTATATCACTTGCCATATTTTAAGGAATACATTTCACTTGTGGGGGTGTAGCTCAGTGGTAGAGCGTTCGCTTAGCATGTGTGTATCCCTTATAACTATAAAACTTAATTTAAGTTTGTAAGCCCAAAAAGATTTAAAATTATACTGAGCACTTGAAGCACTTGAAGTTTAAAAATAGTGTTAGTTTGTTTAATCTCTTCAGACGCTTGGCTGATTTCCCAGATCCCCATAGTTACATAGATTTTTCACATTTTTGATATCTTACTAACGTTACTTTCAATTGAATTTTCCTATCAGGTGATTAATTGTGGACTTACTACATACTGCGTGTTAATAATGTGGATATAGTATTAATGACACCTGCCTAAGTATAAGAAATTTTCATCAAAATATATTACGCGTGAATGTGCGGGGGTGTGGCTCAGTGGTAGAGCGTTCGCTTAGCATGTGAAAGGCCCCGGGTTCGATCCCCGGCACCTCCATTTTTACTTTATTTATTTTACTTTACGCCCTTTTCCTTTATTGGAGCATATCAAGTATGGTTATTGAATAATAAAATTTAAAATATTTAACTTTTGGATTGTACTCTTTAAAATTTCTTTCAAATTTATATTTGGTTATCTGTGTCGATCTTACGCAATTTCTATCAGTTTAATTTCTATCTTAGAATGGTTCTCTCATTAAATGATTGGTTATTTACAGATTATCTGGCACCGTCAGCAACACGAGGGCTATAATGCACCGAAACATTCGTCATTAGACAAGCCAAAATACATTTACAAACACCCATGCCTAACACGGGACTCGAACCCGCAACCTCACGGTCTAGAAGCTAGCACGCTAACCACTATACCATTTGGTCGGCGATTAAATGATTGGAAACATTCAAGCAAAGAAATATTTCTTATGCAAGACTATTTTTATAACACCATTTTCTTAAAGTAAAGTACATAGTATTTTTAAAATATTGAACCAAATGCCTTTCCCGTATAATTATTTAACTTGATTTAAGTTTATAATCTATCTTACCTTTGAATTTCAATTATTTTGTAATATTCAATTTTGGAACACTAAAAAGTGGAAAGTTTGGTTCCCGAAAGTGATGTATTTAAAATTTGTTCGGAATTTTTTTCATTTTATACATCCCCTTATTCACGCCCAATGCCATTTTTACCGTAATGTCTAATACAAATGCCTTTATAATATTTCCAAACATCCAGTTAAATGATATTTGAGATTGATTATATAATTCATTTTACTCATCTCCGTATAATTTAATGTAACTTTGAATGGAATTCACTTATCAAGTGATAATATTCTGGACTCAATGTACGATGCGTTTTAATAATGTGACGATATCATTGACATCTGTGCAAATATAACATCTTGGCATGAAGATATATTACAAAACAAACGTGGGGGTGTAGCTCAGTGGTAGAGCGTTCGCTTTGCATGTGAAAGGCCCTGGATTCAATCCCCAGCACCTCCAACCTTTTTTTTTTAATACAGACATAATTCATTAAGAACCACTCACAAAGGGGAAAAAAAAGTTACATAAAGTCACTTTAATTCTACGTCGATCCATTCTATGAAAACTTATTTTATCGTGTGGGAAATGAAGAAGCTAATATATTGATATAATAACAATTTTGAATCGAAGAGCATCGGATTTGTTCTCAATGTTAATGAACATCTCATAACCACACAACTGTATAAATAATTATTTCACTTGCTACATTTTAGGGAATTCTCTTTCATATCATACGTGCGGGGTGTAGCTCAGTGGTAGAGCGTTCGCTTTGCATGTGAAAGGCCATGGGTTCAATCCCCAGCACCTCCAACTTTTTTGTTTTGTTTAATACAGTCATAAGAATTAGGAACCACACTCAAAGGGAAGAAAAAAAAGTAAGTTATATAAAGTCACTTTAATTCTACGTCGATCCATTCTATGAAAACTTATTTTATCGTGTGGGAAATGAAGAAGCTAATATATTGATATAATAACAATTTTGAATCGAAGAGCATCGGATTTGTTCTCAATGTTAATGGTAATCTCATAACCACACAACTGTATAAATAATTATATCACTTGCTACATTTTAGGGAATTCTCTTTCACATCGCACGCGGGGGTGTAGCTCAGTGGTAGAGCGTTCGCTTTGCATGTGAAAGGCCCTGGGTTCAATCCCCAGCACCTCCAACTTTCCTTGTCTTTTTTGTTTAATACTGTCATAAGCATTAGGAACCACCTCCAACTTTTTGTTTTGTTTAATACAGTCATTATTCATTAAGAAACACACACAAAAGGGAGAAAAAAAAAGTAAGTTACAGTGTCGCCCAAAAGTCTTCGTGCAATTTAAAAATTTACTGAAAAAGGTTTGTAGTTTGGAATTGAATTCGAATATTGACTTCAATATTTTTCGGTAGAATCTCAATTTAATTCTGAATGGAATATAATATTTTAAAAAGAAGTATTGAATCATTTTATTTTTATAAAAATATAAATTCTTAGAACCAGAGAAGAGAAAAAAATACCACAAATTAGTTCGTACACCAGAACATTTTCTGATAAATTTATTAATAAAATTATTTTCTGACACTTTTTTTTTTATAAAGTTTTTGCCTTATGGTGTTATTTATAAACTCGACTGATGGTAATATTTGCTTTCTCTATTTATTATAATCAATTTATTATTTAAAATTCCTAGCCGTAAATAAACCACAAACAGCAGTCTTAATTGGAATATTTCATCGTAACAGTATTAAATCCTACTATTACGATTTACGTATTTCTAATGTATTAAATTTATTACATTCAACTGTTTAGTATGTAATAAAATGTTTTAAAAAAGATAGCAGACTCCAAAACCAGCCAAGAAAAGATTGCCCAGTAGTGTTATTTGATGCAATGAAGAGGAAAATAAATTTAACATTTTTAGTTTTGATGGGCGCACAATTGTGTGATGAAGAAAAAAATTAGAAACTTAATCCTGATTACTTTGTTTGAACAGCAAAGCATGGCGGTGGATGTGTTCTTGTGCATAGGTGCTTGTCACCATCAGGACTTATTAATGTGATGTTAAAGGATGGAATAATGAATCATGAGCTCGGGGATTTGAGTATTTTGAACGATACATTAAATTTGTCAGCTCAAAATTTGGGTAATACAAATAACTTAATTTTTTGTCAAGAAAATGATCCGAGCACACAGCATTAAATGATCGCCTTTATTGACTCTATAATTGCCCACGAAATCTAAAAACACCTTAATCGACAGATTTGAATCTAAAATAACAGATTTGGAAAGAATTGGAGGCCAAAGTAAGAAGACACGACAAAAAAACGAAAATCCAATTAAAAACAGTAACTACTGAATAATGGAGAAATATTGATGCAGAGATTGCAAAAAAAAATTAAATTACTGAAATACAAGCACATACGCTTAGAAATTGTTGTGAATGCTAAAAAATATCTTTCAAATTAATAATTCACTAAAATATTGCAATAAATACTAATTTCTAAAAAAAAAAATAAAAAAAAATAAAAAAAAAAAATGTAAGTGTACGAACACTTTTGGTAGATATTTTGTGTTTAGATGTCATTTTCACCAAAATTTCTGCTAGACGCAAAGGTTGTGCCTGCTTTTTTAGCCACACTGAGTCATAGCGGCCGACCAAACGGTATAGTGGTTAGCGTGCTAGCTTCTAGACCGCGAGGTTGCGGGTTCCGAGTCCCGTGTTAGGCATGGGTGTTTGTAAAGTATGTTGGCTTGTCTAATGACGAATGTTTCGGCGCATTATAGTCCTCGTGTAGCTGACGGCGCAATATAATCTGAATACAACCAACCAACTGAGTCATAGCGAGCAGAAAATTCTTCATAATTTGTAACACCATGTAATGGTAAAGTTTAATTATCATATCTGCACTGGAAATATTGAAAAAGTTACTAAGCTAGCGTCAACTACATGAAAGTGTTAAACTTTAAACCGTCATTTCTACTTTTGAGCTGAGTTGAAGGTACGACCTTTTTTGTTCTTATTACGGCAACATACTCAGCCGTAACATTGAAATACTAACAACATCTGCAATTACGCCTCGTAGTTTTGAATTTGGTCATCTGACGAGACGTCGATACCTGAACAAGCACTTCTCTCTCTTCAAAACCCATGCCACACCAACGATCGAACATTATTGAGACCTCAACGCATTTAAGATGCCATTGTTGTTTACTCCCGTGTTATGGCTACCCACCCGTGCCTTGGCTAACAGGTAGAGGTCGCCGATATATCTATACGACGATATTTTTATCGATATTTCTAAAAAAATATCGATATTAAAAATATCGATAAAAGTCATCGATATATCGATATTTTCAAACGCTTTTAGTTTTTTGATGATCGTTTTGTAGTTCCATGTGTTTTTTCAATTTTCTTTATTCCCTTTTCAAAAACTTCAAAACTAAAGTTTGAACTTGGCTGAGAGACAGTTAAAATGTCACCAATATTCAATATTTTGCCATACACTTAAACACTTAAAGGCTATTGAAAATTATATAAATTCTTCTTAAAATCACTGCACCAATTAAGCGAATATATATATATATTGTAATAGACCTATTTCAGTTGAAAAAGTAGTCCCCTTACAAAAGAAAAAATCATGAAAAGTTGAAATTTGCCCCGAAAAACTTTGTTTCTGGCAAAATTGGAAAAAAAAAAAAAAAATCATTTATCGATGTATCAATATTTTATCGATATTTTTTTCAAAGCAACGATATAGTATCGATATTTATTTTGATCGATATTTCCGACCACTATTAACAGAGCCACTGGCACATTTTAAGTTGTTGTAATCGAAATTCTTAGTAAAGAGCGAAAGCATAACGCAATCATTATCGTCAAATATAACGCCAATTTTTTTTAATTAATTGAGTTTTCTCAATAAATATTACCAAAAATATAATCAAACTGGCCATTTTCTAAATTAATAAAAAATATGAAAAAAAGTACATTACACCAATCCATGTCAAGTCTACATGGAGTGACCAGTTTTATAGTGTAATTTGAAAGTTTCAGACAACAATATTATAAAATTTTCAAGTGATACAACACGTTGCTGATTAAATGCCCATTCTTGCTTGGAACGTTAACAAATCAGTATATATAATTAATAGTTTAAAAAACCAAAAAATACGCTTGAATTGAAAAGTGAACTAAAAAGTAGAAAATAATTTTAAATAAGTTTGAAATAAGAATAGAGTGATTAACAAGAAATATTTATTTTATCGTAAAAAAGCGTGGGGAGCTTTTTAAGATATTTTCATAATGGCTCTACTCTTACCAATATCCGTCATTAAATATTTTTAACAATTGACATCAAGCACCCCACGCTTTTTTACGATAAAATAAATATTTCTTGTTAATCATTCTATTCTTATTTCAAACTTATTTAAAATTATTTTCTACTTTTTAGTTCACTTTTCTATTAAAGCGTATTTTTTAGTTTTTTAAACTATTAATTATTTTCTACTTTTTAGTTTGGTTTTCTATTAAAGCGTGTTTTTTAGTTTTTAAACTATTAATTATTTTTTCTGTAAACTCTAATTTTTTTTCAGTTAGTGTACAAAACTCTCCAGTTATTTCTGCCAATAGTCACATGCTTGTCTCAAATTTAAGTCATGTGTATGCCTTGGTACACACCGTATTACTAGGCACAAAACACTACCATGTCTCTGAATATGAAAAATCACTAATCCTGAAGATCCTGGTAAGGATAATGCGACTAAAAAAACGCTTTGTATAACTGTCGTTCAAACGACAAATTTTTCAAACGGCACACCAGGGTTCGATTTCGGAGAAGGTTGGTTGGTAGGAATTTATCGGCGCAAGGGCAACACGAGTTAATCCTTGTGATAAAGCGACAAACTTATTGAATTATTGAATTGTCATCGGTCCTTAATAAGTATGCCACATTTCGAGTTAATCCGACGTTTTGAAGGGGGTCAAAATCATGTTCAAAGATTCCGTTACATACTAACATACATACATACGTCTGAAGATAATAAAAGCGTATTAATAAGTAACGACACTTACGTATTTTCACTCACTGATATAGTTTTCTGCTTGACAGATGTGCAAACAATGGCATCGCTGTAGTTATTGCGCTCACACCCGATATCATTAGAAAAACATTGTGGGGGTGTAGCTCAGTGGTAGAGCGTTCGCTTTGCATGTGAAAGGCCCTGGGTTCGATCCCCAGCACCTCCACTTATCAAAACTTTTAATGATTTTAAGAACTTTTCTATTATTGGAGTATACTGAAAAGAATATAAAATAATAGAATTTAATAGAGGTAATACTTAATGAGTACTTTTTTTTTAAAAATTTCTAATACATGTTTGAGATATTTGTGTCAATCTCAATTTTTAACTTCTTATATAACTGGATGGTAAATTTGTGAAGATCCTTTTTTTCTCCCCTTATACCCAATTAAAATTAAACTAATTCATTACTGTTTTAAAGATATAGCTTTAATCTTTATACAATTCCCTTTATTATTTGTAAATAAATTGAACTTAAATGTTTAAAGAGTTTTCATTGAATATTTTATGATGGATGGAAGGGATACAATTTATCACCAGACAGTTCAGTCACACAAGCCGTTCCGGGGAGAGTTCTTCTTTCCAAATTGTTTAATTGAGCTTTTCAGCAAAAGAAAACAATAACTCTGAAGGATTACAAAAAAAAAATTCCTTGACGTAATCTTAAATGCGCAGGGTGTACTCGGGTCCACTAGTTTTAATTTATTTCTCAGAATGTTATGAACAAAAGGAAGCAGTCGATGAACGAAATTGGTGTTAGGCAAGGTAACTTTTATAAATAGATTTATTTACTGTGCAATTTGGTTATAAAATATTTAAAGTATAGCCATTCAGTAATAATCATTTCATTAAATACAGCGTGTCCACAAATTAGTTGGGTAATAGAGTTGAATTAGATCTGTATAGCTCTTAATAACAAGGCATAATAAACAAATTTTTTTTTGCATATAGAATGACATGGTAAACACAAATTAATTGGAGAATAAGAATGGTTTATAAGGCCTATTTATTAAGAGTTATTCAGATGTATTTGAATCCCATTGCTCTACTCATTTGTGGGATACCCTGTAAAAGTTTATATTTCAGTCTCTTTTGAATTTCCACTACTTTTTAATTACTAAATAGTCTGTTAATTATTTAATTAATCACTTCAGATTCATGGGTGGTTTATAAAAGTACATAGCTATCATATACGTGAATCACCAACTGTTGGGCCGACCAAACGGTATAGTGGTTAGCGTGATAGCTTCTAGACCGCGAGGTTGCGGGTTCGAGTCCCGTGTTAGGGATGGGTGTTTGTAAATGTATGTTGGCTAGTCTAATGACGAACGTTTTGGCGCATTATAGCCCTCTTGTTGCTGACGGTGCCAGATAATCTCAAAACAACCAACCAAGTGTTGGATTTAAGCAGTATTAATATATGTTAGTTTAATTCAAGTAAAAATATTCAATAAAGTTATAAAAATAATTTTACTCATTTTGATATTTATTATGTTAACTTTAATTGAATTTACTTTGTCCGATGATAAAATATGGACTTACTACATATTGCATTTAAACTCTTGTGGCTAAGTGTTAATGACACATATGTTCAAATATAAAAGATCTAGATCAAAATATATCACCATTAATTGTGAGGGGGTGTGGCTCAGTGGTAGAGCGTTCGCTTAGCATGTGAAAGGCCCTGGGTTCGATCCCCTGCACCTTCAATTATCTTATTTTTTACTTTACGACCTTTTCCTTTATTGGATTATGTCAAATATGGTTTTCAAATAACATAATTTTTAAGATGTAACTTTTGAATATTTCTTTTTAACATTTCTTTCAAAGTTTATAATTGCTTATCTGTGTCGATATTACGCAATTTCAATCAATTTAATTTCTCTTTCTTTAAGAATGGTTCTCATAATAAATAAATGGAAACATTCAAGTAAAAATATACTTTTCTTTAAAGATAATTTTTGTAAATTGAATTCCTTAAAGTAATGTATAGAGCATTTTTAAAATATTCCATCCATTGCTTTTTCCTTATAATTATATAACTTAATATAAGTTTATAAGTTATCTTACCTTTGAATTCAGTTTTTTTGTTTGTTTAATATCTGAATGTTGTAAGTACACTGAGGTCCTGGGTTCGATCTCCAACATCTACAGTTATCCATCCTTTTAAGGATTTTACGAACTTTTCTATTATTGGAGTATATCAAATACAAATGTGAAATAACAGAATTTAATAGATATAATACTTAAATACTTTTTTCTCACTTTTTTTATAATTGTTTGAGATATATGTGTCAATCTTACACAATTTTTAGCATCTTATATATCTGGACGGTGTTTTATGTGACGATCCTCTTTTCTCTATTTACATGCAATTAAAATTAATAACTGATACATAAGTTTAACGATTAAAACTTCTGCTTATGAAGGAATGCTTTATTTACAATTGCCCTTTGTGTTATTTGTCTAAATACTAAAATTAAAAAGTATATTATTTTGGTGCTTAATATGTGAGAGGGAATGGTATGTAGAGGATATTTTAGTAATTAATGAAAGGAGGGCTTAATGGTAAAGTATAACTCTTATAAACGGGTACTCTATATAGAGTGCAGATACTTTTTGATTAGAGAATAGGTAGATAATGAGACAACTTGACCTGGAAGTGGTATCCTCTTCTATCTTCGTACTTACAATTAAAATAAATAAATGTATTGTGGTTTTAAAGATATAGCTATCCGCCCTTCATTTTTGTAGATGAACTGAACTTAATTATTTACAGAGTTTTCATTGATTATTCTATTATGTATGAACGGGATACAATATATCCTCTGACGGTCAAGCTACACAAGCCGTTCCGCGCCGAGTTCTGCTTTCCAAATCATTTAATTGTATTTCTCAGCAAGAGAATACAATAACTAACTCTGAAAAACTTCAAAATATGTGATTCCTTTCCGTAATGTTAAATGCGCAGACTGCACATGGCTCTAGTAGTTTTAATTTATTTCTCAGAATGTTATGCACACGTGACAAAAGAAAACAGATAATGAATGAAATTTGTGTTTCTTAAGGTTACTTTTGTAAATAGAATTCTATATTTTGCACTTTGTTTATAAAATATTTCATGTGTAGCAATTCCCTAATAATTATTTCATTCAATTCAAGTTTACATTTCAATCTCACTTTTGAATTTTTCTTTTTAGTTACTAAATAGTGCATTAATTATTTGATTAATCGCTTCAGATTCATGGGTGGTTTATTTGAGTCACATTGTTGCATATCTATCATATAGTAAGTAAAGCAAGTACCAAGTGTGCGATTAATAAATAATTGATTATAAAATTAACTTTCCTTTTTTTTGATATCTTAGTATATGTTACTTTCAATTGAAAGTCCTTATCAGGTGATAAATTGTGGACTTACTACATATTGCGTGTTAATCCTGGGGCTATACTGTTAATGACAACTGTCTAAGTATAAGAAATTTGTATTGAAATGCATTACTCGCGAATGTGTGGGGGTGTGGCTCAGTGGTAGAGCGTTCGCTTAGCATGTGAAAGGCCCCGGGTTCGATCCCCGGCACCTCCATTTTTACTTTATTTTTAACTTAACGATCTTTTTCTTTATTGGAGTATATCAAATATGGTTGCAAAATAACATAATTTAATATGTTTAATATTTGGATACTACTATTTAAAACTTATATTTGATTATCTGTGTCGATCTTAAGTAATTTCTATCACTTTAATTTCTATCTCAGAATGTGATAGAACGATTATCGCATTCAGCGATTGGAAATATGCAATTAAAGAAATAATTCTTTTGTTAGATTATTTTTGAAAAAAAAAAAAAAATCGCTGAAAATAAAGTTTTTATTTGCAATTGCACACTGTGTTAATTGATTGGAAACTGAAATTAAAAAAAAAATATTATTTTGGTGCTTACTCTATGAGAAAGGATTGTATGTCGAGCTTATTTTAGTAATTAAGGAAAGGAAGACTCTATGAAGAGGATAAATGAATGAGAGCGGACTCTATGTAGATGAGACCCTTTTTAGAGAATGTGACGACTCTTCTCGGATATACAACTAAAATAAAATAATTTATTAATACTTTAAAGACATTGCTCTCCCCCTTTCATTATTTGTAGATAAACTGAATTTAAATGTTTTAATAGTATTTTCCAAACAGGTGATAAATTATATGGCTATACTGTTAATGACACCTGCCTAAGTATAAGAAATTTGTATTGAAATGTATTAAGCGTGAACATGCGGGGGTGTGGCTCAGTGGTAGAGCGTTCGCTTAGCATGTGAAAGGCCCCGGGTTCGATCCCCGGCACCTCCATTTTCCTTTATTTTTTTACTTTAAGACCTTTTCCTTCATTTTTTATTTTTTTACTTTAAGACCTTTTCCTTTATTCGAGCATATCAATATGTTTGCAAAATAACGTAATTTAATAGGTCTAATATTTGGATACTATTATTTAAAACTTATATTTGATTATCTGTGTCGGTCTTAGATATTTATATCACTCTAATTTCGATCTCAAAATACGATTCATTGGAAACATTCAATTAAAGAAATAAGTCTATTGCTAGATTATTTTGAGAAAATGAATTGCTTAAAGTATAATCTCTATGAAAATAAGTCAAAGCCCTCACTTAGTGATCCACTCACTGACTCATTCACTCATCACTAATTCTCCCACTTCCCACAAGTCCACAACTCTGAAAATTTCTACAAATATCAACAATGGTAATCATAGAAAAACTAAGCTATTCCGATCTCGATTAACAAACTTTAAGGGGTTGAAAAGGGGTTAAACGTTCCAAATATGGGATATTCGATAGTCGCACTTTCCATATGATCACCACTCTCAAAATTGGTACAAATGTCAACAACGAGAAACATAGAAAAAAGAAGCTATTCCGATGAGGATTAACCCACTTTAAAGGGAGGAAAAGGGGTTAAACGTTCCAAACGAGGGATCTTCGAATGTCCCACTTCCCACATGGTTGCAACTTTGAAAATCGGTACAAATATTAACAATGGTAAACACAGAAAAGTAAGCTATTTCCATCTCGATTAACCCACTTTAAGGGGTCGAATAGGGGTTAAACGTTCCAAACGAAGGATATTCGCGTGTCCCACTTCCCATATGTTCACAATTTTGAAAATTGGTATAAATGTCAGCAATGGTAAGCATTTAAAAAGTAAGTTACTCCGATCTCGATTAACCAACTTCAAGGGGCGAGAAGGATTAAACGTTTCAAACGAGGGATATTCGTATGTCCCATTTCCCACATGGTCACAACTCTGAAATTTGGTACAAATATCAGCAAAGACAAACAAACAAAAAGTAAGCTATTTCGATCTTTATGGAGGGATATCCGAATGACCCACTTCCAATGTTGTCACATTCCTGGTATTTGGAGCAAATGTTAAGAAGGGTAAATATAGAAAAAATAAGTTATTTCAATATCGATTAATAATTTTTTAAGGGATGAAAAGTAGACGTAACATTGAAATTATACCAGGAATATATCACTTCCAACTTTGAACTTTAGAACTTAAGAGCGAGCATAAACACGATAAACTATTGCAATATCGATTAACTAATTAAAAAGGGTCCAAATGAGGTTAAACGTTCTAAATGAGGGATATTCAAATGTCTCATTTCCAACATATTAACAAGTATAAATTTTGGGAAAAATGTCAAGAAAGGAAAGTTCCTGTTTTGATAAATCAATTTGTATGGAACGAAATGGGAGCAAACGTCTGAAGTGTAGAATACATGAATGTCTTCTGATTGCTAAAATGCACTTGGTAAAATTTCGCAGCGCATCTTCAGCTAGTAAAGTATGTAGTGGTTTTAAAATATTGCATTCGGTACCATTCCTTTATAACTATTAAACTAAATTTATGTTTATAAACTATTTCATCTTTGAATTTCAAACTATTTTAATATCCAAAAAGATTTAAAATTATACTGAGGAATACATATATTTTGGAGAACTTGAAGTTTAAAAAATAGTGTTAGTTTGATTAATCTCTTCAGACGCTTGGCTGGTTTCCCAGAGCCACATAGTTACATAGCTTTTTCACATTTTTGATATCTTACTACGTTACTTTCAATTGAATTTTCCTATCAGATGATAAATTGTGGACTTACTACCTACTGCGTGTTAATCATGTGGATATAGTTTTATTGACACCTGCCTAAGTATAAGAAATTTTCATCAAAATATATTAAGCATTAATGTGCGGGGGTGTGGCTCAGTGGTAGAGCGTTCGCTTAGCATGTGAAAGGCCCCGGGTTCGATCCCCGGCACCTCCATTTTCCTTCATTATTTTTTACTTTAATACATTTTCCATGATTGGAGCATATAAAATATGGTCTCAAAATAACCTAACTAAATAGGTCTACAATTTCATACTATTTTTTTTTTTAATCTTATATTTTATTATCTGTGTGAATCTTAGGTAATTTAAATCACTCTAATTTCGATATCAAAATATGATTCATTGGAAACATTCAATTAAAGAAATAGCTCTATTGCTAGATCATTTTTGGAAAAGGAATTGCTTAAAGTAAAGTAACTGCAAGTATAGAATGGTTTTAAAATATTGCATTCGTTATCATTCCCTTATAACTATTTTACTTAATTTAAGTTTATAACCTATTTTACCTTTGAATTTCAAACTTATTTTTAAGATCCAAAAAGATTTATGTATATACTGAGAAATACATATATTTTGGAGCTCTTAAAGTTTGAATGTAGTGTGTCCCAAAAGTGGTGAATTTAAGATTTGTTTTGAATTGTTTTAATTTTTAAATATTCGTTTATTCATCGCCAACGCTAATTTTATCGCAATGTAAAATCTAAATGCTTAAATGCTTTTAAAACGTTGCCAAATATTACTTTAAATGGAATCGAAAAATCCAGTGAAAATATCGCGAACTCCATGTACGTTGCATTTTAAAATTGTGACCTTATCATTGACACCTGAGCAAATACTAGTATAACATCTTGACATCAAAATACAACACTAAATTAATGTGGGGGTGTAGCTCAGTGGTAGAGCGTTCGCTTTGCATGTGAAAGGCCCTGGGTTCGATCCCCAGCACCTCCAATTGTCAATCATTATAATGATTTTACGAAATTGTCTATTATGATATTTTACCAAATATGACTGTAAAATAAGAAATTTTAACACTAGATTACCCAAGGAAGTAATTTTGATTGCTTTTTAATTTCAGTTAGAAAAACAAATTATGTATATAATGACACAATTTCTTGAATTTTGTGACTTTTTGTACAACATATAAATGCGTTTATTAATAATTGTAGTTACCTCCCCTCCTTTATTTCTGGTATATATATATATATGTGTGTTATACAAATTTCTTTACATATTAGTTATTCTTTCACAATGCAGTCATTTTGACTGCTTTTGGGCAAAATAGGTATATACTAAGTTTCAGTCTTTCTAGTGTTAATGGATGTAATACTTGAAGAGTACTTTTTAAATTTCTTATAAATGTTAGGGACAAAAATATATTATTTTGGTGCTTATTTTATGAGAAAGGATTGTAGGTAGTGGGTATTTCAGTTATTAATAAAAAGGAACTCTTTATAAAGGGTAACTCTAAGGAAGAGATTGTACTTAAAAGTTATTTTAGTAATTAATGAAAAGGTGACTCTAGAAAGAGGATAAATATATGAGAACGGACTCTAGATTGAGAATGCTCTTTTTATAAAATATGATGACTGGACTCGGATGTGATCTTCTCTCTTTCACTTACAACAAAAATAAAGTAACGTATTTATATTTTAAAGACATTGCTCTCCGCTTTTCATTATTGCTAGATAAATTTAATTTAAATCGTTAAAGAGTTTTCATTTGATATTCTATGATGGATGTACGAAGTACACACGTGTCTACTAGTTTTAATTTATTTCTCAGAATGATATGCACTCGTAGTTACGCAAGTGTGTATAACATTCTGTCAATAAACAAAAGAAACAGTTAATGAACAAAATTGCTGTTTCGCCAGGCTGATTTTGTAAATAGAATTCTATATTTTATATTTTGGATATAAAATATTTCATGTGTAGCCATTTCCTAATAATTATTTCATTAAATTTATACTTCAATTTAACTTTCGAATTTTCATTTTTTTTTTTTTTAATTACTAAAAATTCATTATTCATTTGATTTATTCACTTCAGACTCATCGATGGTTTTTAAGAGTCACATAGTTACATAGCATACAGTAAGTGAAGCACCAAGTGTGTGTGGCCGACCAAACGGTATAGTGGTTAGCGTGCTAGCTTCTAGACCGCGAGGTTGCGGGTTCCGAGTCCCGTGTTAGGCATGGGTGTTTGTAAATGTATGTTGGCTTGCCTAATGATGAATGTTTTGGCGCATTATAGCCCTCGTGTTGCTGACGGCGCCAGATAATCTGAAACCAACCAACCAACCCAAGTGTGTGTGATTTTAGTAGTATGAATATCCCAACAAAAACATCTCTGTAAAAAGACACCTCTGTCTATTCTAAATATCTCTGGTTCTTCATGCAAATGATTATGGCCGTGAAAAGTATTGAGATCTAAAGTATAGAGCCATGCTTAAAGTTTTATAAACTACGGGCAATGAAAATTAGTGAAAATAAGTATATTCTTTTCAAAGTCAACATTCCCCATGCATAGACCTAAATATATAGCTACACAAAAATGCTTATGTGACTTGACCATTTCGTGTCAGTGAGCCAGAACACGTAGTGGCCAAGTGTCACAAATATTTATATATGCTGAGGAATACAGATATTTTTGAGCACTAAAAGTTTAAAAGTTGGGTGCTCCGAAAGTAATGGATTTAAGATTTGTTTGGAATTGTTTTAATTTTTAAATATTCGTATATTCACCGCCAAACCTATTTTTACCGTTATAGAAATTTTAAATTCCTTTATAATGTTGCCAAAAATGCAGTTAAATTTTATTTGAGATTGATTAAAAGTTTATTCAACTCTTCTCTACATAATTTCATGTTACTTTTAATGGAATTGAAAAATTCAGTTAAAAGTTTGCCGACTCCCTGTACATTGCGTTTTAATATTGTAAACATATCACTGTCATCTGTGCAAAATATAAAATCTTGATATGAAAATATATTACGAGGTTGAAGTGGGGGTGTAGCTCAGTGGTAGAGCGTTCGCTTTGCATGTGAAAGGCCCTGGGTTCGATCCCCAGCACCTCCAGTTGTGAGTCATTTTAATGATTTTGCAAATTTTTTCTATTATTAGATTTTACCGAATGTGACTGTAAATAGTAGAATTTAATACTTGAAGAGTATTTTTTACATTTCTTATAAATATTTGAGATATCTGTGTCAGTGTTATACAAGTTTTTTCGTCTTATATACCTGGTCGGTGTGTTTTGCGACTATCCTGTTTTCTTCATATATACACGACAAAAATTTATAATTGATACATAAATTTAAAGAATAAAACTTCTGCTTATGACTTATTTGCTGCTTAACTAAAACTCTGGCTTTTGATATTTTACTTTTAATTGAACTTCCTTATCAAGTGATAAATTGTTGAATTTATTACATATAACGTGTTTATCCTGTGGCTGTATTGTTAATGACATCGGCGTAATTATAAGAAATTTGCATCAAAATATATAGCGTGTAAATACGCGGGGGTGTGGCTCAGTGGTAGAGCGTTCGCTTAGCATGTGAAAGGCCCCGGGTTCGATCCCCGGCACCTCCATTTTTTATTTATTTTTTTTAACTTTAAGAACTTTTCCTTTATTAGAGCATATCAAATATGGTTACAAATTAATATAATTTAATAGATCTTATTTTTGGATACTGCCCCTTAAAATGTATGTTTTATTATCGGTCTCGATCTTAGACATTTTTTATTATTTTTATTTCTTTCTCAGAATACGATTCAATGATTGTCGCATTCAACGATTGGAAACTTTCAAGTAAAGAAATAGTTCTATTGCAAGATTATTTTTGTAAAACTAATCATTTAAAGTAATGTAAAGTATTTAGTGGTTAAAAAATATTGCATCCGTTACTGTACTCTTATAACAGTTAAACTTAATTTAAGTTTATTATCCAGGAACGCGGCAGTGTTCCGCCGCCAAGTCCGATGTCAAAGTGTCAGACATGCAAGTTTATATTATGTTGATCGATCTTAGGCTTGTTTTCGACTCCTCACAGCTCAGCTTTTGTTATAGATAGAACCCTGATTTTTTGCCATCTTGTTACCCCGGATGAACAGACGATAGCAACATAATTGTTAACATTGAACAAGGGAACATGATAAAAAAAATCCTTTGAGAATCGCCGAAGTCACCGAAATTTTGTTTTTCCGATTCTTCTTCTTCACATTCTTCTGATTCTTCTTCGTCTTCTGGTTGTGACGAAAACTTTAGCCAGGGCTTCAGCAAAAACTATTACTTTTATTCTTTCTTCTCTTCAACTTGAATATTCTATGGGGATTCCTTCTAATAATCTCAATTAAGTTTATTGTTTACAAGTAATCTAAAGAACTTATTTATATGCGGCCGCTTGGCGGCAAATGTTAAATTTCCTAACTTTTTCTGGTTTACAATTTACTTGACGGATTTTTTCGAAACGTCTCTTTGTTTTTTGGGAGATCTACTTCACTGAAAATTTCATTTCGAAATTTATTAAATGAAAAATTGAAAATATGTAATGAATGTAGATTGTATGTATAGTTTCAACGAAATTGTTTTATTTAATCAAAAAATCTTAGCGCAATTTTTCTTTACTATTACTTTGTCACAACCTCTAATTTTTTTATCTAATATTTTAAACTTACCTATGCATTAGAAAACTACATTAATTGGGACATGCATTACTTAAAAAGGAAAAACTATAGCACCCAAATATTTGTCACACGTTAGGGAATTGCAACAAAAAGTACACGTAATTTTCGACAATAATTCCAGTACACATGTAATAGAAACGTAGGATATATAATATTTTCAGTTGCACAAATCTTTCTCAACACTGACCAATCCCGATGTGAACCTCAGTACAAAGGCCGTTGCTACAGATCAAGGCCAATCTCGCTCAGCCAGTGGCTCCCCACCACATACACACTTTCCACAGCCATTAATGAACACAAATTGTTTAATCATTAATACTCAAATCGAAGTTCCCTTTCAATTTGTATAAAATAATAACATTTATAACATAACATCATGAAATAAGAATAATTAATAAAATGATTTTGTATAGTTTTGATTAAAAAAAATCTTTTCTCTCATTCCGACTTCTAAATGTAAGTTCTTGTTTACTTAAAAACAATAATGCTTTGATGGGTAATTGCATGAAGCGTCTATTCAGAGAGCTACCGTTTTGTTAAATTCAACAATATAAAGTTGAGTGATGATTTGGACATGTTTATATTTAAAAAATCCCGTATTTTTGAAAGATGACCAAATTTCGGTTTGGATTGGTCAATCTTCTCAGAATACCTTTTCCCGACGTTGACCAATTACACACTACTACCTGGAATATTTATATATATATATATATATTAATATTTTGTAAACTTTTTCCGACCTGTACAAATTTTAGAGACAAATAAAAATCACAAAAAACCCTCAATATTTTACTTTGATGTGAACAAATGTATTCATGATATTTAAGGGGATTTGGTACCCTCTATACAGATAATGTTAATTTGGCATATTTCATGTACCTTTTTCTCAGAAAGTAATTGACATAAAAGCCTAATTTTTTTTCAGTGCATTTAGTAGACACTTGTTATTTTACTGAAGTTAGGTTTTTGATTTTAATTCATTTACTTTTTTTTAATGAATTTTCCTGAAAGTCATTTAAATTTGTTAAAAATTACAAGTATTTTTTTTGTCGAAATAAGCCAAAACAAAAAATATTTATAAAATGACAACAAATTCTCACTTCAGTATATAGAGATACATAAAAGGAATATATGGTAAATTTTTTAGGAAGATAACTTGTGCAGTTTCTGAGAAAAAGGTACATGAATAATGAAAAATGTAGTTTTGAGAAAAACACATTTAAAAAAAAAAAAAAAAAAACTTGACTTACACTAATAGTTAGCAATTTTATCTTCAAAAAAATTATTAAAAATACTTCTATACTAAACTTCAACTTAACTTGACATCACTAGATGGTAGATCGTCACAGTGCTCATAGGTATTTAATCCATTTTGGCGACTCGAAAGAATAATGTTCGCCAAACCACAACCCTGTAGAGAACAAAAGACTATAAGGTTTGGCGAGAATTATGTCTTCACTCCGCAAAAATGGATTAATTGCCTATGAGCACGTGAAGATCTATCGTCTAGTGATATCAAGTTAAGTTGGAGTTTAATATAGTTGAGGTATTATTACAAATGAGATAGCCTTTTAAAGGGGAGAATTTAAACTTTCATAAACAAACATAAACTCAAAATTTATTATTTGTAAATTTTAGGGTACCAACTCCCATTAAAATTACTAAAATTAATTAAAAATATTTTAACCAAATTCAAACTTAGTATCTACACTGTAAGTACCTAGAAGTCTTAACCGAGTAAGTTAAAGATGCATACTTATAGGAACAACTAAAATTTATGTTTAGCTTCCATACCTCCAGCGACACAACATTTCATAAAGAAATTCGCACGATCACCACTGTGGGGTATAATTAGCCCAAGAAGCTACCCGAAACGCGGTGTAATTATTTTCGTACGAGTTCATTATTATATGTCCGGAAAAAGAAGCCACACTCATCACTGTACAATGCAGCCGGCTAATGAAACGACCGAGATAGTTAAAGGGAAACCATCTTTCCAATAAAGCTAACAGTATTTAATGGTTGAAGATAACTATTATTTAATATTTAACACAGTCATTATTGGAATGAGATATCTACGTTATGGGTTGCCTTTGTGTGTCGTTGAAAGAATTGTTTTTAATAAAGAGAAATATATATTCGCATTGATGTACTTTGAATACTAAATAAAGGTGCTGAAATATTCCTTTTGAAAAGCTACCCCAGAGAAAATCTTAAGGGCCTGTTTGGTCTGTATTGATTAAATTACAAATTCCTAATTAACTCGGGAAATATATGTCTTTGACTTTTGGAATACAGAGTGACAGTCGGCATTAAATTTTGCTTTTATTAGAAGAGTCATAACCACGTAGAAATCATAGTGCATAAAGAAATCATACCAGCAGAAAGACGAGCCTCTCATTTGAGCTCTGAAAGTTTTTGAACTGAGTGGGAATATGTAATCGTAGTCTAGAATTCGTTGCTGGGTTGCCTGATGAGAATTTAACGGTTTTTCTCCCATTCGAAATGCAAATGATGTGCAGTTTCTAGTTGTCGGAAATATCGAACAAAATAAATATCGATACTATATCGTTGCACAGAAAAAATATCGATATAATATCGATACTGTATCGTTGCACAGAAAAAATATCGATAAAATATCGATATATCGATACATGATTTTTTTTATTTTTTTATTTTTTCAATCTTGTTAGAAATGAAGTTTTTCAGGGCGAATTTCTACTTTTAATGAATTCATGACAAAATTGTTTTAGTAAATAAATTATAAAAATTGTTTTAATGAATACATTATATTATCAATCAGAATAAAAAAATATATTTATATGTCAATGTATAAATTTACATTTATTTTCAAAGAAAAAGTTTTGAAAAGTAGTTTACTGCAAATTTTCTTATAGAGATGTTTTTAATATTTAAAATTAGATGGAAATTCCTGGTACACGTGGGCAATAGAAAGGCGCTATGTTAATGACTACTAATAAATGATCTTATCTTTCCATTACATTGCGTTTTCTTTTTGGTTAGGGTGCCATTTTAACTGTCTCTCAGCCAAGTCCAAACTTTATTTTTGAAGTTTTTGAAAAGGGAATAAAGAAAATCGAAAAAACACATGGAACTACAAAACGATCATCAAAAAACTAAAAATGCTTGAAAATATCGATATATTGGTGACTTGTATCAATATCTTTATCATCGATATTTTTTTTTAAAAATATCGATGAAAAAATGTTGTATCGATATATCGCCGACATCTAGCAGTTTCCCATTGAAAAATATCCTGAAAGGCATTCCTACTCTTCACACTTCCTTTTCAAAGGTTATACAGCTCAGTATAGTCCTCGTTCTCTATGAAAATTCCCAACAAAATCTAATTTCTAAAAAAATCATCTGAAAAATCAATCTGAATTTTTTCAGATTGTAATATTTTTACCCTAAGTATGATAAAATAGTCATAAGAAATTCCAACAGTGGAAATTCTTTAGAGTTAAAGCAACCTAACATTGTCATTAAAGAATTAATAAAAATTTTAGATCGAATAAACTTCATAAGGAAATATTTCAATATCAAATCATCAGCAATAAAACTTCTCAACTTGTTTCAACAATAGTTCTTCCACTACCAATAACACTGAAGCTGACCCACATTCTATTTATATCCATGAACGATTTTCTGATATCGTCCAAACGAAGTAACACATTATATCCGACATAAACCATACGCTTTCTTTCGAAAAGATGTCATACGAAGAGAAAAATGAAAAGATATTGTTCTGTTCACAGGAAAGAAATTTCATGATCGAAACTATCTTTGGATCGACGGAACCAAAGATTGCGGTATCGTATTACAGATAGAGAAACGGCCTCCCGAATAAATCGACCTACGATGTTCAAATTTGGTGTGCGGGTAGGTGGTAGTCATGGGACCTACCATTAACCCTTTCAGTCTCAATTATTTATTTTTCATTTTAAAAATCTGAAATTTATAAAATATACTCATTTGGTATCCAGAATAACAGGGTAGAAAGCACATTTTTTTTGTTTAATTTTTTTATTTAATTTAAAAATGATTCCAAATGGCATCATTGGGCATCATTAGATATCGGACAAGTGTAAGCTATTTCGCTTCGGCATTTCTAAATAAATCAAATAAAATTTGAAATCTTCTATTTAGTCGTAAATATATCTTAACGTAGTGAATACTGCTAGAAAAAAATAACATGGTAATAACAGTACAAATCTAAAATAAATAATATAACCGGGAAAAGGTGTTGAGTTGTACTCAACTCCCACTGATGCCAAATGGAATCATCACTTTTCAATCATTGCAAATGTTAAAATTATAAAATATTTATTCGTTAAAAATGGTTAATATACAATCTATAATGATAAAACAAGCTGTGTGTCTGTCTGTCTATCTGTGGCTCTGTGGATCTATAGAAACCTACTTAAAATTGGAGTAGAGCTCTGAAATTTTCAGCATAAGTAGTTTCAACCTTCTAATTTTATGCATCACAAACAGAATTTTAAAATTTTAATTAGTTCTTTTTTAATTAATTTTTTTAATTAATTAATAAATATGTTACAAAACGATATCTAATAGGGCTACAGCTCTGAAATTTTCAACATAAGTAGTTTTGTCTTTTAATCGGACTTTTAAAAAACAGAATTTAAAATTTTTATTTTGTTCTTTTTTAATTAATTTTTTTAATTAATTAATAAACATTTTATAAAACGATTACTAATAGGGCTACAGCTCTGAAATTTTCAACATAAGTAGTTTTTGCCTTCTGATTGTATACATCACAAACAGAATGTTAAAATTATAATTAGTTCTTTTTTAATTAATTTTTTTAATTAATTAATAAACATTTTACAAAACGACTACTAATTGGGCTACAGCTCTGAAATTTTCAACATAAGTAGTTTTAGCCTTCTAATTAGACTTTTGAAAAACAAAATTTTAAATTTTTATTTAGTTTCTTTTTAATAAATTTTTAGAATTAATTAATTAATATTTTACAATACGATTTCTAATAAGGCTACAGCCCTAAAATTTGCAAAATAAGTAGTTTCGTCCTTCTAATTGGACTTTAGAAACACAGAATTTTAAATTTTTGTTTAGTTCATTATTAATTAATTTTTTTAATTAAATAATATATATATTATAAAACGATTTCAAATAGGGCTACAGCTTTGAAATTTTCAACATATACAGTTATGGTCTTCTAATTAGATTTTTGAAAACAGAATTTAATATTTTTTTTTATTTTTTATTTTTTTTTTTAATTATTTAACAAATATTTTGCAAAACGATTTGTAATTGGGGTACATTTCTGAAATTTTCAACACAAGTAGTTTTTGGCCTTCTAATTGGACTGACAAAAAGAATATTAAAATTTTAATTTGTTTTTCAATTGTTATTTCACAAAAAGCGCCTTCGAATAGGCCTAGATCTCTGAAAGTTTCAACATAAGTAGTTTTAGCCTCTCATTTTGCTTTCCACAAATACGTTTGAAAATAACCTTGAGGGTGTGTTGTATTATTGTATTAACGGGGATTTTTTTTTTTTTTTGACAAGGAAGAGGCTTCCAATATTAAGTCTTTACGTAGCAATTAGATTTAAGTGAGTGAAGCGAGCTTATGCTTGCATAGCAATGAACCTTTTAACGAGTGAAATATGCTTGTGTTTATGTGTCCATGATCTTTTCAGCAAACGAAGGGAGCTCGATTTTTCGTAACGATAAACCTTCCTGCGAGCGAAGCGCCAAAAACTGGGTCTTATACACGAATTACAGATTTCCGCAACGCGAGATCTCATAGCTAGCTAAAATATTGCACATGTTAAAATTTCGTAGCGAAGCACGGGTATTTAGCTAGTTGTTAAATATTAAAGAAAATAATACGAACATATTTGCAAGAGTTATTGAATTTAAATTACTTAAAAAATGAAATTTATTTCGACATCTTTTTCGTAATTGAGAAAACATAAAAAAGCCTCATTTTACTCCCGTGCAGCCATATGATGGTGAAAAAGAAAAATATATTTGGACGGAGAATAGTTTGATGATTGTAAAAACGTTGGTTCGAATTTAGTGGGAGTATTAGGTGAGGAGAAAAAAATTCGTAAATGTTGCGATTCCAATTGGCATCACTGGGACTGAAAGGATTAAGGTATTAGTCAACACTGTGAAATGCGCATTAGGTTGAAATCATGTAAAATCATGAATTTTTCAGCAATTACTAAAAAAGACTCTAAAGATTTTGATTAAAATCTCAATTCTAATGCATCTTAGGGTCTTCTAACCGTCCCCTTCTTCGAAATTACTGTAGAAATGCGATAAAAGGGTAAAAAGTTGAAAAACGAGTGTCTTTAACACAGAGCTCTCTGCCCTTGAGCATCGCCCATCAACGATTGCTTTTTTCTGTTTCAAACACAAGAAAGAGCAATGTAATGTCTATTGAATAACATCGCCAAATTCGCCATCCTGGGGTGTCCTTTTTTTTTAATCAACGCAAAAATTATTGCCAAAGATATTGCCAAACTGGTCATTTTTATTTAAGAGGAATTCTAAGTAAAGATAATTTCCTATACTCGCTATGTTACTATCTTCTAGCCCAGTGCATTTAGAAACTACTTTCGATAAAGCCTCGAAATTAATAAAAATAATTAATTAAACAATAAGTAAAATTGTTTCAAAAACTATTTTTCTCAAAAATTCAACTTTTATGGTATGCAAATTTAATGAATTCAGTAAATGGATTTATTTATTTTCTTTCATTGCTGATTTAACTGTCCAAGTTTAGAACACAATTATTATAATAAAAACATTTAAAGAAAATGAATAATTCCAAGTTTAATCTAACGGGGTTTTTTTTTAATTTTTTTTTTTACATAGTTTACATAATCATAGTTTAGAGCGTAAAGAATTAAACTTAATATTAAATTCTAACATCTTAAGGAATTGTATCTGTAAGAGATAACCATTAACTGACAAGGTAGTGAAGTTAACTGCCAGAACGAAAGATGTAAGGCGATTCCAAAATACAATCGAATTCAGTCGGACTATTTTACGACACAATTTCCCGCCATTTTACGACCCAATTCACATAGCGATGGACAGATAGTAACAGCAAACGATATCCAGCGATTTGTTCCAAAGAGTGCAAAATTGTCGAAACAGTACACGTCACGCATATTTTCCATCGAGTTCTGTTTTCCCTGCAACACACACTGATGCGCCGGTGTTTGGCGAGAAGACTGGCGAAAGATTCAATCGCCAAAAGTCAAAGTTTTTTTTCTCCCCCTAGTGGGAATCGGTGGAAGGGTACGTGTCTTCTCTCCTTTAATCCATGCATTCATTATTTGAGTGTTTGGGGGGGGGGGGGGGTGACCTTATATTTTAAGGGTAAATATTTGTAATGTAAAAAAGAAAGACTATAAAACTGTCAAATTGATGAAATACAAAGAATTAATTAAAAAGAATGAAAGAACTTTGTCTCATGAAATAAAAGGATGATATGTACTTTAATTACAAACATTCCAACTATCAAAGAGTTTTAGATTTTTTTCCAAAAATTTTCAAACATATATGAAATATCGATACAATGTTAACACAGATGCACTATCAATCTCATTATTATTGTTGCTATTACTAAGCATTGGTAACCTTTCTACTTTCAAAGGGTTTAAATATCATATTTTAAGCCCCCCCCCCCCCTCCTATAATCCAACAATGAACATGTCGCGCTGGACATTTCGTTGTAAACTTTACTTTCTGAAAGCTATGCATATTATCACATCACCAATGTTAATAAAAACAATGTTTTTAATACAAATCCTTTATATGCATTGCCAATTTTTATATTCATTAGCAAAATGCCATTTCTGTTGTCAGAGTGTGCTTGGTGTTGGCATCTAATTTTAAATATTAAAAATATCTCTATCAGCAAAATATCTGACAAACTATTTTTAAAAATTTCTTCACTAAAATGAATGTGAATTTATGCACTCCTATCCAATTTTTTTTTTTTTTTATTCTGATTAAAACAATTTTATTATTTATATATTTAAACAGTTTTGGCAACAGGAAAGAGCTTCTTCAATGATAGGTTAAATGCTATTTCTGCGCGATTGGATGACGGCAAGTTGGTTTATTAGTATTCCGTAAAAGCAATCTCGTTACTGCACCGCAGTCTATATTTTTTTGGACAATTAACAAAGTAATTACTTGTTTTTTTTAATAACAAGTTCTTTTAAATTCACTTTTTAAAAAGTATGTCTCTTATGCCACTTAATAAATAAGTCTTCATGTCGTAATAAATACGTCTTTATGTCATAATAAATATGTTTTTATGTCTAAAAAAATATGTCTTATGAGATTTCTAATTAGCGTGGGATTATGAAGACTCAATTTTTTTCCTTTGTCTCAATTTAATGTTATAAAATTGAATAAAAACTCATAAAATTAAAAAAAAATAAAAATATTTGGTTTATAATTATAATTAAAAAAAAATACCAACACACCGTCATGACTATTAAATCTGAGCTTTTGCACGATGTGACACCTACAACTCAGAAATAAAATTGAAGTACGATCAGCTCTGAGTTTTAGCGTTTTTAACGTAAAAAATATTCCATGGCTAAAAGTTTTAGTATTTGACATTTCCGATTGAGTAAGAATCTTACGAAGCTAATATGTAGAGTAAAATTAAGATTAGGGTTTATAATAACATTTGTGTACCACATTTTCAATTTAATAACAGTTATATTCTTGTCTATGCAATTAAAAGTGCAAGGCTTCTCCAAGGTAATCAGCCAATAAAGTCTTTAGGTAAGGACTTTAAGGAAGTGATGTTAAGAGTGTTTATTTTTCAAATTATTGCTAAAAACTTGAAAGAATATACATAACTTGGAAGAAAATATATCAAATGACAAGGAATTTTTCTATAACTATTTAAAAGTACTTAAAATTACAATGCATGAATTTTTTAAACAAATGGCGCAACTCTTGTATCCTCTGAAGTATCCTTTTTGCTCATATGCATCAAATTTAATTAAATCTTCATAATTGAAATATAATTTAAATCGAGCTTATCGAAAAAAGCTGGTGCAAAATCTGCATTGGAAGTTCGGTATCACTTCACTGCATTAGAAGTATATAAAAGGAAAAGCAACATTTACAGATACTTTTGGAAGGAATATATCGTTATATGCTTTTATTGCATTTTCCCAAAATTTAATACATAATATTCATTTTTAAAACCTCAAACAAACGGTGAACAATAAAAAAAAGAAGATATTGAGTTTAGCGTTTGCGTGTGTACATAACTCGCCAAAACAACAAAAGATAAACGACTGAAATTATGGAATTACTTCACTGCGTTAGATGTATATGAAAGGAAAAACAACATTTACAGATATACTTTTGGAATTGAGCTTTTATTGGATTTTTTTTACTTATTTCATTTATTAAATGTAAAATACACAAATTGTCAATAAATGGAAGGAGTTTATATTTTAAGTGGACAGAATGCTCTAAAAACGTGAAAGAAAAATGATTTGATGTTCGGAATCTCTACTGCATTTTAAGTATACGAAAGGAAAATTAATATTATAGATATTTTCAGACTATACTATTTATTAAATATTTCATTTGTCCTTTTTTTTTTAAATTTAATTGAAACTATTTTTATAGAAAAATTTAAAGGCACTGCTAGTAAAATAAAGGTGAGAACAAAAAGCACAAAATTATCAAAAATAATAATTATTATAAAAAAGGTACTTGATCACTTTTCCGCAGTAGATGTACTTAAAAGGAAAAACAACATTTACAGAAGAATAGTTAGTGTATTATTAGGTATTGTGTTTTATTAAATATTAAATTAACATTAGATTGTCTTTAACGGTCTTCCTGTGTGGAAAAAGTATTGTGTATAAACAATTGTCGGAAAAGTTTACGAGCCGCATGCAGCTCTTGAACCACAAATTAGCTTCTATGATTGAGGTAGATCCGTAAGTAAAATACTAATTTATTTCAAAAAAAATTTCTCTACAAAAATAAGAAACTTGGTATAGTTATGAAATACTCTAATATGATCAGTATTCTACAATTAAAAATTGAATTGAATTCAAATTTATTTGTAAAAAATTTAATTAAAAAAAATTCTAAAATTAATAAAAATTAAAAAATTAATTTAAAAAAAAATTAAAATATTTTTTTTTTTTTTTTTAAAGCCTACTCCTTTTTTTTTTTTTTTCCCTTTTAAGATGATACAGTTTAGAGAAATTACATTTTAGAATGATTAAATTGTTGTAAAATCTATTATAAACAGTATTTTTTTTCCATTGCAACTTAAAAAAAAATATTTATACATGGCGGAAGCAGATTTTGGGGGAAAATTTTCATTTTCATTTCTATAAAATGCACTAAAAACACGTTTAATAGTTTAAAAAAGCTCTTCGTAATATTGTTCAGTATAATATTGTGTGATATAATATTGACAAAAAGAATTATAGTCTTAAATCAATATAGGAAAAAGTCTCAGAACTTTATCGGAGTCACAAATATAAAAGACAAAGTTCCGAATAAAATGCATTTGAATATTAATGATTAAATACAAATATATGGCTGACAGCAAATGAAAATACAAAAATGAATATGTTTAAAAGATCGTAGATTTTTTTTATATTTTGCACATGGGTCGATCAATACATTTAGAACTGTTTTTTGCATTAAAATAAGAATCCCAATTTGGACGGTTTTCTACGAAATGCAAGATATTTTAAATTAAAAATAGGTATCATTAACAACCTTATTAACTAAAGAATTTAACCGCCGTCAAGTGTCTCTAGGTGATCATAAAAACATGATTCTTCAAACGAAATATTGCTTTCATATGATATCTTAATCGTTGTACCGATGATCTTTGATTCTTTGACTAAGGAACGTGTTAGTAAACAAAACCATTGTGCTAGTAAACAGAAACGAGATAAAACTGTCAGTGGAAGACGGACTTCAAATGCTCGATCATTTCATTGCATACATGAATATGAAAGAATAAACATCATGCTCTGAAAAATGCATTAGGTTGATTAATGACCTGTGTTAACTGGTTTTTATTTCATTTTCTGTTGTTTAAGAACTAATAATATTTTACTTTTAAAGAAGATTTGTTTTGGATTTTAAATCCGTACTTTTGCTTTGAAAAGCATACAAATTTATTTGCACAAATGTAATTAACGTTAAATGCATCTATTAGAAATAATTAGATCCGCGTGATTATATTAAGAGTACAATTACATTCAAAGGCAACAAAAAATTTACAGACACAATTGGAAATCAATTGGAAAATTAATTAGGTTTCTTTCTTTCCTAGAAGTAATTGAGAAGATTCGTCATTAAATCCTTAGTATTAACTTAGATTTTAACTTAGATTAACTTAGATTTTGTGTACGTGTGTGGGTGGGTGATTATATATGTCAATGGCGGGCAAATCTGCGGAAGTCTAATTTACCATCTTGCCGTCATCCAATCGTGCTGAAACTTAGCATTTAGATGCTATGTCGATGAAAACCTATTCTATCAAATTTTGGGGGCTGTCACTGTCACTAAAAGGTTGGTTTTACTGAATACTAATAAATAAACTTGCGTCATCCAATATAGCTGAAATGGCATTTAACCGATAATTGAAGAAACTCTTGCCTAATGCCAAATTTTTTTTTAATGAATAAATAATAAAATTGTTTTAATCAGAATAAATAAAATATATTTGGATTTGAATGCATAAATTCACATTTATTTTTAATGAATAAATTTTGAAAAGTAGTTTACCGCATAATTTGCTGATAGAGATGTTTTTAGTATTTAAAATCAGACACAAACACGCTGACAACAGAAACAGTGCTACGTTAATGAATATAAAAATTGGCAATGCCTATAAAGGATTTATATATTAAAATCTTTGCTTTTATGGGTTATAGAACTTTATATATTAAAATATTTTAAAGTATGGACATTATTGCAAAACAGACTATATTATATTGCATTACGTTAGAATCTAATGAAAGATGAAAGATAATATAAATTGTTTAACATTCATTTTTTAAATTATCAGTATGTAAGCTGATTTAAAATACGAAACTTACTTGCTAGATATTGGAAAGGACCTACACATGTAAAAGTTTTTTTTTTTTTTTTTTTTTTTTTAAAGATTTCTAAAGCGAAAGTCGAAATTACTTATTAATTTAATGAAAAAAAAATCCCATAAAATTCTTTTTTCACCATAAATTTCGTAATTTATATTTATGTTCTTAAAATATATACACAAATGAAACTAATTATAGAAAGTTGATGGGCTTGTGATAAAATTATTAAATTTCAATTATAATAAATGGCACAATTAAAACAAATAAAAGCATAAGCAATTTTACATATTTGATTGAAATGTCATTTATAATTACTAGACTTTATATTTAAATTTTCATTAAGTACTAGCATTTTCTTTCAACAATTTCATTGACGCTGTCTACGGATCAAATTAATACTTTCAGCCATATTAATTCTTCTGTTTCAATGTGCTTGAAACATTAGTTTTTCTTAAAAAGCATTTGATCGTTAGTTGAATCTTAGTTTAATATTAATGAGTTAGTAAGATAACCCATAAAAACAGTGTTTTTTTTTTTTTAAATCTTCATATGCATTGTTAATTTTTATATTCATTAACACAGCGCCGATATCAAAAACATTTCTATCAGAAAATGTGCGGCAACTACGTTTCAAAATTTATTTATTAAAAATGAACATAAATTTATGCTCTGACATCTAAATATCATTTATTTATTCTGATTAAAGTAATTTTTTTATTTATTTATTAAAAACATTTTGGCCACAGAAAAGAGTTTCAACAATGATTAGTTCAATGACATTTTAACGGGATTTTTTTAGTATTACGTAAAAGCAACCTTTTAGTGACAGTAACAGCCCCAAAATTTTATAGACTGCATTGTCAACGACGTCGAACCTATCTGCCAAGTTTCAGCCCGACTGGATGACGGAAAAGGGGGTTAATTAGGCCTCCGCAGATTCTGTCCTCATTGACAAAAGCGAAGTTAATATAAAGGATTTAAAAAACATTTGAACGTTAGCATAAATGAGCTGCTTTTTAATGAATAGGGTTATCATAATTAATAAACAATGAATTTGAGAAATTTAAAATATATTATGTAATATTTTGATTTATAACAAAAAAGGGAATCAATATTAAGACATTTAGTCAAATTAAAAAAAATGTGTGATAATTTTGATATTTAAACTGAGGCGTAGTAGAGTATATACATAAATACAGTATATAACATTTTTACATAATTATTTTTTATTTATTAAACCTTAATTTAAAGTATGAATCTTAAATAGTTTATTTTTATCAATTTTATAATTTTTTAAAAATCTATTTAGGTTCTAGTACTGGAAAAAAATAATAAGATTTTTTTAGTGTTTTTAACTGCTTTGTTAATAAAACCTGTAGTGTACATATTTAAAAAAAAATTTTTTAGTGCTTCGTTAAATCTTTGTTTAAAATGTTTTAGGAATTTATAGAAACTTAATTTTATTATAAAATATTTAAGGTTAATAACTTTTTAAATATTTGTACTCATATCAACAAAGTTGATTGATTGGTTGGTTTGCTCAACGACCTATTTTTTATGCACAATAACGGCTAATCAGGCTGAGACATTCAGCTTAAAGTGGATTACGAATCACAATGACCATTTATGCCTAACCCGGGATTCAAACCTTGCACCCTTGGTATGCGAGGCCAGAGCGCTAACTACACAGCCATCAGGTGAGCCATAACAACAAGACATTTACAAAAAAGTAATATTTAATAATTAATAATTCTTTCTTTAACAGTATCTTTTATTCATTTGCTGATAATGTTTACTATATTATTTGTTCAAATTAAAATTTAAAAATATCCCAAAATATTTTCATTCTGAATGAAAAGGGGAAGAAACCCTTTCGTGTTAATACTCTTAATGTAGTTTTAAAACAATTTTCGACATTATTACTCTGATAGAAGGTCGTTGTGTATTCCCTAAAAGTAATTTCCAAACATTCTAATTTACCCTAAGTTAATACAAAATAGTGTAAATATTACGGAATAATATCTGTATTCAATAAAAACAAAGGAATACGTATTATAATATTTTTCGAGAAAGGTTAGATCTAAGCATTAACTCCTGTAAAAAAATTTAGGAATAAAAAGTGTTTAAATGATAAATCTAGTAGTATTAACTTTAATTGAATTATTGGTATCTAATGCTGTTTTCCATACATGGCAATATTGCTCTAAATCCATACTAAATAATGAAATAACACTAAATATATTCCACTTTCTCTGAAAATAAGAGAAGTTGCACTATATTTCAAACGGTTGTATACTTCGTAAAAACTCTTTAAGAAAAAGTTGCATAAATGGCATGCATTGCTCTAATAAGTTGTTCATGCATGTCTAATTTATTTATTTCTGTGTCAATATAACTTTAAATTTATAGCAAATATTTCAATATAAATAAGTATTTTCTAGTTGCCAATGAATGAGATTTGACATTGAAATATTTTCTTAGTGTAACTGTATCCTCAATAGGAAATCATATAAATACCCGCATTAATCTAGTGCTAGGTCATATGTGTATATATAACCTCAAAGTTGTTATATACACATTGCTACACTACTATAATATAACCAAATAATTTCAACTACCAATGAAAATAAGACAATATAAGTATATATTCATTTTCAAATTTTTTTGTATTTTGCTACTTTAAGAAAACAGGACATGTCTGCATTTCTCTAGAACCGGGTAATATGCACAGGTATCTTCAAATGTTGTATTCTAAACACTTCTATATCACTATAATATACCAGAAAAGTTTCAATTATAAATGAAAATAAAGCACTAAGTTTTTATTTGTTCTCTAAAAATATTGTATCTTACTACTTTGAGAAAAGTTGTAAAACACGACAAGTCTACATTACTCTAGTGCTATGCAATCATACACGTATCCTCAAATGCTATTTCCCAAATAATTAAATATAATTAATAACTTAAATTACCAATGAAAATATGAGAATAAACATTTATATTTTTTCTAAAAATGTTGTATCTTCCCTTTAATAAAATTTGAATCTTACTAGTTTATTGAAAATCGAATCTTACTACTTTAATAAAAATCGAAAAACAGGACATGTCCAAAATACTCTAGTACCATGCCATTGTTGCCTAATATTCCTTCCCAAATATCCCTATACTACTATAATATACCCAAGTAATTTCAACTAACAGAATAAGTGAATAAATATTTAATTTTTTTCAAAAGATATTGTATCTTACTACTTTAATAAAAGTAGAAAAACAGAACATGACTCTAATACCATGTCATTGTACATGTATCCTCAGATGTTTATTTCCCAAACATTCCTATACAACTATATAGTACACACGTATAATTAAATATACCAATGAAAATAAGAAAATAAATATTCATATTTTTTCTAAAAATGTTGTACTTTACTACTTTAATAATTCGATTCAATTTAGTCGAAAAACAGGACATGTCTGCATTACTCTAGAACCCATGTCATTGTACACGTATTCCCCTAATGTTGTTTCCCAAACATTCCAGCTAGGCCTAAACCTCGAACGAACAGATCTGCGTGCGAGTGGTTCCAAGTGCCGCAGTGAAGCACCAAGCCTCTCCCCTGGTTCTAAAACTCCAAATCGTTACCCACCCCTATTGATTTTTTTCTCTCCCGTGCTTCGAACGTTTAGATCATCTTCGGCGTTGTTTAACAAGGGAGGGTCAAGCATGGATATCGTCTGCAAGACGGACATGTAAGACGATACTTATTCATTTCGAATATAAACATGGGGGGTTTTTTAGGCTTACCAGTCTGTCCCTTGCCCAGGGTTTTCTCCAGCCTGTACGGACCGACGTACTGATAGTGGTGAGAGTCCGTCGATGACCTGTGGGAAGTCATGTCGAGACTCGGTTTCAGTCCTGGTTTGGTCCTAGGTTCCGAAGAAATTCAGTCCGGGAGAATGCATGTTTGTAATCCACTGGATCCAGGGATACCGCACTAGCGCTATGCCATATTAGAATTTGGATATATCCTTTGCACTTTCCCCCCGCTCCGAGCGAAAATGTACGGCGTAGGGTTACTGGTACACCGCTGTGGAAGACCGGGTTTGCCATCCTTGGCTGATGTTCGCTCAAATTGGCGTTTGGTATATTCGGAGGACCATAACATTAAACATTTTAGATTTTTTTTTTAATTGTCATTGTAGTTTTATTGCTTTTAGCTTGGACATGTTTGAATTTACCATGAATTAGTTGATATAAAGATATTACGAACTTTTTATAGAGGAGTTTAAACTCATTTTAAAAGCAACATGAAAATTTAATTTACTATGCAATAATTTATTCATTCAATCAGTACTTTCTTGAGTTCATTTTAAGAAGATTTTTTTTATCTGTTTCAGTTTTCTGTAGATTTGAAAAGGTTAAAGAATTTTATTTTAAAAAGTTTTTATAAAAAATTATTATAAATTTCCTCTTTGTGAGGTATAGGGTTAAAGTTCAATGTTTATTAGGTAAAATAGTTATTTGTATCCTGATTCATTTATCACAAAGATTATTTATATGAGGACAATGTATATTTAAAATTTAAAGATTAATAAAAATATTATTAATTAAATCATTGACGAAAATCAGTTTTTAACTAAAACTTAGAATCAAAGCACATTATAAATTAAATTTTGAACATTTATATTTCAAAAACATTGTCAATATTAATTAATTGTACATGTTGTGTAAGGAGTGGGAAAAATAAAATAGAAGCTTCATTGGGAAAATTAACTAATAAAAATATTGATTTTAGCAATACATTATAAGTTGAAACTCAATTTCAATTAATAACAGATTTTGAAATAAATAGGGAATATAATTCATTATAATAAATTGAGCATTTTACTTTTCAATTATAATTAAGTAGGAGAAATATTTTTTTCCTGAATCTGAATGGGTTTTTTTTACTAGCCAAGTAAAAACAATCAGAAACCAGATTAAAATATTTTTCAGTTTCAAAGTTTTTTAATTAGAAAATTGAACTTAATACCATAATTGAGGGCCTGAGAAGAAATTGGATCTAAGTGACTTTTCTTAACTTTTAAGAAAATACACTTTAAAGTTTCTTATTTATATTAAATTCGATGAAAACTAGTGGTATCTTCATTCCAGAGGTTATTATTTGAACAGCAAATAATTTTTATACAAATTTAATATAAATAATAAATTTTAAAGTGTATTTTTCAAAAGTTAAGAAAAGTTACTTGGACTCCTTTGCTTCTAGGCCCACAATTAACAGGTAACTGAACGAGAAAAATCCCATTAATAACTTAATTAAATGTAATACTTAATGATGTGTCAGACACATAATTAATATCAATTAATACGCTTCCTTAACACACAAATTTATTTTATTAGAAGCTGAACTTCAATTGGAAGCATACCAACCTTTTGCATGATGCTTTCACATAGCTCTACTATCTTAAATTTCTGATATCACCATGGCCATATTGGTACGTGGTTTTTTTAAACGTTTTAGTTGCGTTTGATAAATGATCACACGTTTCCGTTGATTGTGACCATGCCGAAGAACAACCTGTCAAAAGCCTTTTGACCTTTCTTAAGGAATCTGGCTTTCTTTGACAGGGGTGTCGTAAAATAAAGGGGTTGGTGCAATATTCCCTAGTGGAATCAGCACCTAAGCTCAGTTGACCTCCCCCATTCACTATGACTATAACTATGCCGAAGAACACCTTTCCAAACTATGTAGGAAATAAAGTGATTTCTCTCTTTCACAAATTTTCAAATTACAATTAAAACTCTTTTAAAGAACATCAGAATAGAATGCATTTAGTCAGCTACAATTAATATGAAAGCACGTTGTAATTTAAAGTAAGTATTTTGTCTGGACATGCTCGCGAATAATTGCTTACACTAATACTCTAAAATGGACTGAACAATAAAAAGAGGACCTGGTTGATGGATATTGGTTATTTAGCCGGACAGTTTCCAAAATTTTGATCAAAAGGGTTGCAATTCAAATCACAAGCTTATTATTTCATAATTCGTCATATATATATGAAATGCAACAACCCTTCACCCAACAACGCTTAAAATCCAAAGACAATTTTTTCCTTTGTTAATACTCCAATTTGGCAGAATTTATACATAATCAATTACGTAATTTTATTACGCTCTTGTTTGCATACTTCTAATAAATTGGGACAATAGTTCCATCAAATTTTCAAGAAACAATTTACTGTTAAATGTTAAGGAATTTCTTTCTTTCATCTAGTGGCTCGAAATATGTTCAATGTACAATAATTGATATTATAATAAACATTTATAGTATATTTATGTAGATTTAAAGGTCAATTAAAATAGCTGTCTACAAATTTAAAAATAAATGGTAAAGGGTTTTGAAATCGAAATAAAGTCCTCAGGAAACTTAAAAGTATATAGCTCCATGTTATACATAGATTCCAAAGATAGAATTTGAAACTCTTTGTTAATTAATTGGATTTAAAAGGTTTTTTTGGGATGAGGAGGGAAATTGTTTGGCGGAAAATATTTAAAAGACCGTATGAAACCTTTATATATAAAAGATACGTTGAAAAATTGGTTAAGGGGAGTCAGTACCCTCTATCTATGGTAATGCTAATTTGGAATATTTCAATGTACCAATCTCTCAGAAAGAAATTGACATACAAGCCTAATTTTTTTCAGTGCATTTAGCAGATACTTTGTCATTCTACTGAAATTAGCTTTTAAATGTGATTCATTTACTTTTTTTTTGTTTTTGTTTTTAAATGTTGATTTGAAAGTCACTTAAATTTGTTAAAAATCACAATTTATAAGCAAAAAAAAAAAAAAAAAAAAAAAAAAAAAACCCTCTTACTTTAGTATATATAGATACATAAAAGAAATGTGTAGTAATAATTTTAGTTAGAGAATTTGTCCAGTTTATGATAAAAAGGTACATGCGAAATAAAAAATGCCGTTTTGAGAAAAACGCATTGTAAAGAAAACTTTTCTTACACTACTAATAGTTCCCAATTTTGCCTTCAAACATATTAAAAATACTTCTAATTGAGGTATTATTGCACATGAGCTATCATTTTTAAGGGGAGAATTTAAATTTTATAAACCATAGCAAACGCAAAATCAATTTAAAAAAAAAAAAAATTAAACACCAACTCCCCTTAAAATATTTTTAACCTCATAAACCATTAATCCATTTATCTACTTACATTTTACTGTTTTATTGGATATTTAAACAAATAATACTCAAAATAGTCTTCTTTTCTCCCGATTCAATAAATATAATATATATGCTGGTGCTGCCATCTAGCATCAATATTTGACTCTACAATCTAAGAAAAAGATTTCGAAAACGAAACTAAGACATGGAATTTTACTGACAACATTCAAGGTCAGAGGAGGATACAGAGCAAGGTGCTGTTAAAAAGTCCATCGAATGTAGTTAAACACTATCCTTTCGTAAATAATCTCTATATATAAAGGCCAAAATCGTCAATGACTGTCTCTCATCACAAAGTTCTTCCACTATCCAGATAGCTACCCCTCTGAAATTTGGAGCAAACGTCAATAAGGATAAACATAAAAAAATGAACTGACTGACTTACAGATTGACTGACTCGTCTGTGAGTCAGTCACTAAATTTTTCCATTCTCCAGATAGCCAAAACTTTTAAATTAAGGAGTTACTAAAAGAAAAAAAAAAAAAAAAAAAAAAAAGAAGGAAAAGGGAAAAAAAAAAAAAAAATTCAAATGTAGAAGTTCCTGCTGATGGAAAAAGGTGAAACTAGCATGAATGCCTGTGATCGTTTAAATGCACATGGAAAAATTTCGCATCGACGAAGCAGTGGTGTTCATCTAATTTCATATACAATCTCTTCCGTGTCAGTTTGATTATCTAAAAGAATAAACTATTGAGTTAGGTACTTTAATTTGAACCAGTAACAGTTCATTTCCCTCCAACCAAAAAATAAAATAAGATTGTCAAAAAATAAGAATTTTTAGCTAATTTTAAATTTAGATTTTCTTTTCTGTGTTGGTAAAAGCAAAATATTTGGCATATTGAAAATAATTATTACTTCCTAGAAAATTAGCTGTGGTTAATCACGTATACAAATAAATATTTAAATGTATTTTGATTAGATTATATAAAGGATGGTATACAAAAGTTCTTGCAATCAGCCAACTGTTTTTTCATACAAGACCCGGATTACAGAATCAACGGCATATGGTATAAAGCCTAACCCTCATAAATCACAGCAAAAGTGTATCAATTCAGTTCTGTACTCAATAGACTTGAGATCTAACAGCCTCAGATGTAAGAAGAGCAAAAGAATTGGAGGTGCTGGGGATCGAACCCAGGGCCTTTCACATGCAAAGCGAACGCTCTACCACTGAGCTACACCCCCACACACTTGAGATTGATGATCTGTACAAGCATATTTTTCAACTATAAAACTTGGATTTGGATCATGTAGGAAGAGAAAAAGAAATGGTGATGCTGGGGATTGAATCCAGGGTCTTTCACATACAGAGCGAACAATTTGCTATTGAGTAACATCTATGCTTTTACGAAGATTGTAAGAGCATATTTTGAAAAAGTAAAAGTAGATTTGGATGAAAAATCGCTTGAAATAAATAAAATAGTAATTGTTTTGCCTCTTTGTGAGTTGAAAACTCAACTGTACCTTGAAGAAAATCTTATCTAATATCAATTTTGAATCGTATCAGAAATAAAATAAAATAAGTTGAAGTAGAATACACAGTTATATGGAAAAATGCATTTTTAAAAAAATAGTAACATTTACAATATTGAAGAAAATATTTAAAATGTAACTTAAAATATTAATTTGCTTTTAAATGTGTCTATCTACGCATTATATTTATCCCACTTAACTCTCCTACAGAAGAATGAATTTTTATGGATATTTCACAGCAAACTATATACTGCTTATATATATCTTATTGTAGTATATATTTTGAAAAATATATTTGCAAAATATATACTGCAGTAAGAGCTGATGTATGCGGTTGGGCCTGTGGCCTTTTCCAACTCAATTCAAATTGGTTTAGTCGATTGAAAAATTATAAGCAATTTCCCTTTATCCCCCATCTTCAATTTAACCACCTTAACACCTATACATCGGAATTAAACAGCTATTCTGATAATCTGGACTTGTCAGAACACCTGTAGAAAAAAAAACCAGGTTCATATTGGTTCAGTAGATTTCAAATTATCATCATACCCCTCTTCATCCACTATCCTCGAATTTACAAGCTTAACATGGGAAAGAAATTGTGCCCCTGATAGGTCTGGGTTAGTCAAGAAACTTATAGAGAAAACCCCGGCACAGAAATGGTTCGGTAAATCTCTAGCTATGATCATAACCTCTTTCTTCCTTATACCCAATATCAAATTACAATTTACAAAACAAAGAAATGAAATTGAGTTCTTGATCTTGGTAAATCAAAAAGCATATAAGGAAGAAAAAATTGTTTTAAATTAGTTCGGTAGATTTCAAGTTATGATAATTCATTTTAAGGGGTGAAAAAGGATGAGGTGGAGGGTTTTTCAAAATTTCACGAGCCCCTCCCCCCAGCAGCAAAAATCTGCTGGCCAATATCGGCTCGACATTGGCCGATCCCGATGAGGACCGTTGTAGACCGGTCGTTGCTATGGATCTTGGCCAATCTCACCCAGTTCTGGACAAAATATACTTGAAGTTTTGAAATGTTGTTGAAGAGTTTTAGAATTGAAATATAGTGTCATAAGAAAGGACGGAGGAGTAAAAAATATGTTACATAAGGATTTCAACATGTTTATTTCAAACAACAACAACATGTATTTTGGAAGGGTGCTCGATGTTCGACATGAACTCGCCAATCTTTCCTGACCCCCCCCCCCCCCCGGTTTTTGACACTTGTCAATACTGTTGTGCTACATGGATCTGAAAATAAACACAATTTACTTAAAAACGGAATAAAACTGTACATTTCAAGTTATGACCATTCCCCTTAAGATGTGAAAAAGGGAGGAGAAGTGAGGTTTTTCGAAATTTCAAGTACCAGGAATTTTTCTCTTGTTTCTAAGATCAATTGTGTAAAATTTCATCAAAATCAGAGTAAAACTGTAGCTTCCTTTTTACAAACATACACACTTCGCCTGCAGGAAGAGCAAAATAAGTGGAGGTGCTGGGGATTGAACCCAGGGCCTTTCACATGCAAAGCGAACGCTCTACCACTGAGCTACACCCCCGTTAATTCAAACAAGAAATTTTTATTTATAATAGAATTCTTTGGAGATTAATATTTGTCCAGTTGGCAGGCTTCTCCGATATTCGTGCTGATTCCAAAAAAGAAATCTATTTTTTTTTTATCACGTATTTCACGATTTAAATAAATAACTGAAATCAATATAGTTCAATGATTTTATATTCATTTTATTACTTCATAAATACATACTTTACATTTGTGTTTTTTAAAATGACAAACGAGTTTATGAAAAAGGTTAAAAATCCTTATAGAAGCGTATTTTTCTTGTCAACTTAACGAAGATCACCTTAGCTTCAAGATCCAATTCAAAATTTTCATTGTACCCTTTCAAATGAAGAGAAATCCCATGTACTAAATCTCAAGTTCTAATACGCAATTATGTAACTATTAGATTTATTTTTGAGGAATCAATTAAGTCTTTTATGGGCACCGACAGGATTATTTGCAGGGGGGTGCAGATCCATTTTATTGAGTGCAAGTCAACTTTTAGTTGATCATATATGACGACATAAATTTAATTAATTAATTACTTTTTTTTAAAAATTATTTAAAGACTAAAACATTTTAATTAAAATTAATAATTAAAATTTTAAAACAAAAAGTCTCAATAAATTTATTGCTAATGGCACAAAAACTGAATCAAAGTTATTGTATCTAAAAGAATACATTGGATGTCATTGTAGAAAAAATTTTTAGTTCTACAAATCGCAAACAATATAAATTTGGAAAATAGTTTCATGGATAAGTATTAAAAGTGGAAAATACTTTTTATTCCGGAAATGTCAAAATCAAAGCTTACCTCTGTTTTTTTAAGTAATTATTTTGTGATGTTTTAAAATGTCATGTTAATGTATTTGTGGCGATGAAATTGAAGTAAAGATTAATAAGCCTGGGGTGTAAAAATATTAAAAAAAAAAAAAAAAAAAACCGAATCAAACCTAGTGTCGAGCCTTGACCTCCCATTGCATGTTAAAATAAGCTAAGTACCCTTTTCCTTCAAAATTTGAAATACTTCAAAGTTGTAGTTTATCATAAATATAGCAGAAACAATCTGATGAATCAACTCCTCCTCTGGAAAAGCCTTTTCTCTCAAATACAATTTTTTCAAAAGGAATTTTTGATTAGGAAATTTCGAGATTTTTCTTTAAGGTGGATAGAACAAAACATCGATTAGCAGTTGCTTTGGTTAACAGAAAGTTTATGAAAAACTCGTGCATGAAGTAATCTAATATTAATTACTAAAAATTTATTAAATAGCATACTAAAGATGTCACAATCAGGCAGACAACAGTCTTGATGCAAATAAAGTGGACACGATGACGATTGAGAAATTAGTCTTCATCGATTTGTCAGGTTGACTTGTGAGAGATTCTTTCATTCAAGACATACACAAGTGGGACAAAAATCAAATTGATTGCTAAAACAAATATTTCTTAAAAAAAAAAAAAAAAATTGCACGGCAGATTATGAAATTGTGGAAATCGATTCCATCGAAAAAATGCAGGAAAAATCTATAATCTTATGACAAAACTAGGAGTGTGGAACATCGCACGACTTTCAATTACACTATTATATTAACGTGGACTGGTGTTATTTACAGTTTTTAAATTTTCATCATTCATTTAGAAATAGAAAACCAAACTAAAACGTAGAAAATAATTAATAGTTTAAAAAACTAAAAAACGAGTTAATAGAAAAGTGAACTAAAAAGTAGAAAATAATTTTAAATAAGAATAGAGTGATTAACAAGAAACATTTATTTTATCGTAAACAAGCGTGGGGTGCTTTTTAAGATATTTTCATAATGGCTCTACTTTTACCAATATCTGTCATTAAATATTTACAACAATTGACATCAAGCACCCCAAGCTTTTTTAAGATAAAATAAATATTTCTTGTTAATCACTCTATTCTTATTTAAAATTATTTTCTACTTTTTAGTTCACTTTTCTATTAAAGCGTGTTTTTTAAACTATTTATTATTTTCTGCTTTTTAGTTTGGTTTTCTATTAAAGCGTGTTTTTTAAACTATTAATTATTTTTTCTGTACACTATACATTTTTGTTAGTTAATTTTTTTAGTTAAGTGTACAAAACTCTCCAGTTGTTCCTGCCAATAGTTACATGCTTATCTCAAATTTAAGTCATGTGTATGCCTTAGTACAAGCCGTATTACTTGGCACAAAACACTACCGTGCCTCTGAATATGAAAAATCACTAATCCTGAAGATCCTGGTAAAGGTAATGCGACTAAAAAAACACGCTTTGTATAAACGTCGTGCCTACGACAAATGTTTCAAATGTCTGCCTTATCAATTGTCGATGATAGGTTCTGTGGGATTGTAGCGGGTAACGGCACACCAGGGTTCGATTCCGGAGAAGGTTGGTTGGTTAGAATTTAACGACGCAAGGGCAACACGAGCTAATCCTTGTGATAAAGCGACAAACTTATTGAATTATTGTATTGTCATCGGTTTTTGACAAGTGTGCAAAGTTTGAATCAAATCTGATCGTTCAAAGTAGGACAAAATCGAGCCCAAAAGAGTCGGTTACAAACATACATGTGAAACTAATAAAAACGTGTTGAAAAGGGTTAATTTGGCGATATTTTGGGCGAAATTCTTATATGGGCCTTTAAAAAAAATCCATAAAATGACGTTTTTGGCAATATATATTTTAATAGTTCTTACATTATCCTTTCTTGTAAGTGAAACAGATGGGAAAAACGGTCATTGATGAGCGATGCTCAAGGGAAGAAAACTCTATGTTGAAGACATCCGTATCTCAACTTTGTACACCTTTATATGGAAATTTCGCAGTTGGCCATTTTAGAACAACTCAAGAGGGATTATCATAGAGATTTTGATCAAAATCGTTAGAGCCGTTTTCAGCAATTACAGAAAATCATGATTTTTTCAATGGCATCTACCTTATGAGCATGAGCAATTTTGACGAAAACTGAAATGGTAGATCTCAAGGCCACCACTAACATGTACACCAAATTTGAATGCGATAGGTCAATTTGTTGTATAGTTATGCTGATCACGTATATACAGACACCCAAATTTTCTAGAACACTTTTTTTGAAGGGAGTATGTTCCAAAATGTGGAGAGATGGAATTTTTTTTTTACTGAAAATAATACTTTCATTACCTTAAGTTAACATGTGTAATTGAAAGTAAAAAATATTCGACGTAAGTCACTGAGCAAATAAGGATTTATTCTATTCAAGTCCAAGACGTTAAAAAGATCAAGAAATGATTGGAAATGGAAAAGTAGTAAGAAGTTAGCGATTAGGACTTTTAGTTCTAACCTCTAAAGCAGAGAAAAGAACAGAAAAATAGCAAAACTTCAGCTATCAGCTTTTAGATAGGGTTACTTTATCAGGATGCCTTGTGGAACCAAAGAAAATAATTTGAAAGCCAATAATTTATTTTGAAAATTGTAGATATAATTCCTAACACACATTTTAATAATTTACACAGTTGGCTGAAGCAGTGATTTAGAAAATATATATTAAAATCAATAGCCAATTTCATTTTTAATAGAACATAAAACAAATCAATAGCAAACACCAAAGTTTTCTGTGTGGATGTAATCATATATCATTGCATTAATGATAAAATTGAACACAAAATTAATTTTGAAATAACATTCAAATTGTGCATTACACACATTAACTTTGAGCTATATTTCATTTAGTTTAATAACTGCCACAAAATCAATAACAATAACTAAAAAAGTTTGTCAAACAAATAAAAAAGAAAAGCTTCAAGATTATGAATTTTACCATTCCGTTCTTACATCAGTCACCATTTGTTTCTTTCAATTATATTTTCGAGCATTTTCCCCTGTTGAAAAATCTTGTTAAGAGAAAGCAAATACTTATAAACTATTTTAACTAAACATAAAATACCTTTTAGGATTCTAAACAAATAAATGAATACTCAAAAGAAAGTTAAAAATATACATATGCTTAAGTATTGCAATTCAATACTTATTATTTGCTAAAAAAAAAAAAAAAAAAAAAAATCCAAGCCTTTATATCTTTATATACATAAAAAAAAAGAACTAATAAATGTTTCACGGGCAATTAAAATTGGGATTACCTTGATTTTATTAAAATAGAATACTGCGTGTTCATTGTATGAGGTAAAGTAATTGTAATTTCAGAAGAATTACTCGAAAGAAAAGAACAATGAAAATACATTCTGGCATAAAACAGTTTATTTAAAATTGTTTGACAAGACTTCTTGTATATTTACTGTAATTTTAATTTATCTTAACAGCATTGAAAGTAACTTTTTGATGATGAAATTGCAGACATATTTCTCATATTACTTGATTCCATGTATAAGAAATAATGAGAAAACATAGTATACTACATGAAGCATGTGTTTCATCTTTCAGTTTTATTTACACAAAATATATTAACAATAGACCATTGGAGACATATTTCAGAAATGATTTCGCAAAGAAAAATAAAACATTTTCAAATAATATTTTGGTCATTAGTTTCAATAATGCCCCTAAATATGTGTTTATAAATATACATCAATATCGATGAATGCGAAGTATATAGTTTAGTACTAAATGACAAGAGCATAAAATAAATATAATTCCTGTATTACAATATAGTTTGTTAGCTGTGGATTTCCACACAAGATGTTTTAACTTATTTTTGTAACTCAATGATATAATTGACAGGCTCGCTTTGCCAGGGGAGAGGAAGGCATGGCTACAAAGGGCCCACAAGGACTACTATAAGAATTTTTTTTTTAAATGACAGGAGGAAAAACAATGACTTTTCAAGACCTATATAATATTTTTTAAGAATCGAAAATTTGCCTTCAGGCCATATCTTTAACCCACTGACGGTCATGGGAAGGGGCGAAATTCCCCAGTTGTTTTCCCTGCAATAATTTTTAAATTATATTTCTAATTCAAATACATAATTTTTTTTTATTTATTTTGTTTTAGATAGGTTATAGACTATAATCCTAATAAAAATATCTAAAATATATCTTATTTTAAATTTTATTTATAAACTTAAAAATTTTGCGTAGTGCTAGAAAAACTGGGGATCCCAAGACGTATATATACGTGCATGACCGTCAAAGGGTTAATCTGGGATTTTAGATCTACCTCGAAATTAGTGCTAATATCACAATCTTTTATACACAATTTGCATTTTGCCTTCTGAACAGACTTTGATGATGTTGCAATCTATTTTTTATGTGTACTGTACTTTGCCCATAGCACAATAAATGTGCCCTTTCTGGGAATAGCACTCATAATATGCTTTGGCAGTCTCAAGGGAATAAGCAAATAACAGTTGAATTTTTTATAAGTATTGCCATCGAACATTGCCACAACATCAGTAAAAATTAAGGACATTTAGGGAACTCTTAAGCATTTTCAAGTACTTTTAAGGCCTTGAAAACAAGTTAAAATACGTTCAGCACTTTTAATGACCGAGGGAACTCAACAACAATTGTTAACTTATATTATTTCAATGGGAAGCATAAAAATACTCTGAAAAGCAATAAATAAATGTACACTCATAAAGCCATTCCTTTTGGAAACAGGATGATTCAATGAAACATTATTCAACTTGAGCATGTTTTACAATATCAGTTTCTAAAAATTTAACAATATGAGGGTTTTGTGTGTGTTCGTAATAGACCTTGTTAACTGAAAAAAAAAAAAAAGGAATGTATGCTTAAAATCAAGACCATATTTAGGCACATTTCCATCACATTATTTTAACTCACAAGCATATTACTTTCAAATGACTTTTCTCAATTATATAAAAAATATGAGGGAGAAGGGGGGGGGGGGGAAGAGAACGTCCAGTACCCTTTTTTTTGCATTGGGGCCTTGACATCAACATGCTACTGTAGTTACAAATTTTCTTGGACACCTACCATCATACAGTGTTGAATTCTATAGGACAAGCAATTTAGTGTTTTCAAAATTTAATAAAATATCTACAGGGTTCCCACTCAAATCACAGAATGAAAATCAATGACTTTTAAGGACATAAATAATGTTTTTAATGACCTTTGAAAATTTGTTTTCAGGCATCATGACTATATATAAATTTTTTATAAAGTATATTCTACCAAAACGGTTACAAGTTGGTGGATGCGTTATATAAATATGACAAGAGAATTCTGATACAGTGCGGATGAGTGGCGGTCACGCGGGGATAGCAAGTCCGAGTTGTATTTTTATAAATTTTGCAGTTGGACAACATACTAAAAAATTAAGGACTTTTAAGAACCACTAAGCATTTTCAAGGACTTTTAAGCACCTCTAAGCATTTTCAAGTACTTTCAAGGCCTTGAAAACAGGTTAAAAAATATTAAGCACTTTTAATGACCATGGGAACCCGGATCTAGATTTTATATAGAATTGCAAATGTTTATTACTATCAATGAAAACGAAATTCACCAACTATGAGTTGGTTGAAATTATTTGTAAAGATGAAAGACATGAATATTTTCTTTTTTAATTCAGATACTGTAATGAACACGCATTGCAGGAAAATTCAGATACATTAAACAATAAGGTTTCCTGGAACGATAGGAATTTGTGTAAATGAGTTAGGAATTTAACCACACAAAACATGAAATAGGTGCAAGCATTTTTTATGTGGATTTCATTCACACACACAAAAAAATGTAAATAATTGACTCATTGAATTTCTGGGAATTATTTTGTTTTCAAAAAATATTTCCTGCGTTATAATTCACTAAAGAAACTTGTTAACGATGATTCTTTAGGAATTAGTTGAAGAAATGTTCGACAGACAATCAGTATTTATTTTATAATGAAAATATAGTCACAATTTTGTTAATAATTAAAAATACATTTTGCAAAAGGGATTTGCTGCGCTTTTTACAAGCAAAAACATTTTTGGAGAAGTTTTATGTTAAATTATAGTGAAAATTAAATGATTTTGAGCAAAAATTAACACAGTATTACAATATCTATTGATAATTTTGTATTTTAAATATTTACTCATTTAAATATGTATTGATGCTTAGATAATTATATGGATTGTTAATAATGAAAGTGGTATATGTTTTAATGCACATAAAATATTGGAAATTTTGCAATATATGTTGAAACAAATGATTTTTTATTGTTATTTATACTTATAAATTAGCCTTTAAAGCTTACTCTACTCCCTTAGTGAGTTAGGGTAGAAAAACAATAACTTCAACAATTGCTATAGCTAAACTAGTAGATCTCTTTTGACTACAAATTTTGAAAACATCAAAGAAAATATTAAATGCAAAATTACAGTAACTATTCCATGCATTTCAGACAAGTTTTTAAATACATTTTCAAGCAGTTCTATTCTTTAAACATGTAAAATATATTTTAATCTTGTTGGACTTATTAAAATATTTGTTTCTTAAATTATCATTTAAAATAACTTCTGTTAAAATTTAAAACCTACAACTCACTTATTGTTTCTTTCTACGTTGCTTTAAAAAAAAAAGAAAAGTATAAACTGTGCCAGGACTACAACTACATGCATAGTCTTTATATTTACATTTCTATATACAATATTAAAACAGAGAAACAAAAGTAACTTATTTATGATCTTGTAACTTATTTATAGTTTTGTAACTTATATATAATCTTGTTTACATACATCTCTTCCTTTAACGTACCATATTTCAACATCAACAAAACTAAGTGTACGGGGCATAAGCTAATGGTAGGTCACCCCCAGATAAAAGTAAGAGACTTTGAAAAAGCAAAGTATACAAGATAAAATTGAGCAGAATGTAATCGTAAACTATTTAAAGTGAAAAATGAACCAATAAAGTTTCATAAAAACAGTTTACATTTAAAATGACATATTTTGGAATACTCAATGTTTTACTGTGGATACATAAATACAGGGTTAACACATGAATATGTATACATTAACTACTCTGCGGCACCTACATTTTTTATGACTAGAAATTGAATTTATAATTGTAAAAGTTAAATATATTAATTGAAAGTTCAACAAATATTTGGTTACCTCAAATCACAGTTGATTCTAGAATATAAAAGTTACCTCAAACTTAAACGAGAGAAACATTGATGTGCATTTGGAAGGTGTTAATAACGTTCACATACACACTTCTAAACATTTTATGAAGTTCCTACAAACATATTTTTAAGCACAGGTAATAATTAAATGACTGAAAAATACAAATTGACTATTTGCAAACTAAAGGAAATTGTTTTCTTCAAAACTATAAAATATATGGGAAATATAATTACAAAAATATGCTGTTATGGAATTTTTGCTTAAAAAGGTTTGGATTATAAGAATATTATAAACCCCTTTATAAATATTTTTCAAAATAAAGACATTTCCGCTAATTTAAATAAATTTCCTCAACTGTCTTTCTAAATCATTAATTTTAAAGGACAAAATTGCTAATCGAGGAGCAAAATGACCATAATGCTTTTTAGAAAATTAAGAATGCATTGTGATCAATGTTGTATTTTTTAACTTTTGCCAAGTAAAAAGTTAGGAAATTTATTTGATATAACAACTCTCTATAGATTGACAAATATATGTTCAAGAAAATTGTAAAAGACCATAACGCATTGCGATTGGTTCTTATTTTGTAAAATAAGTAGTTTTGGTCTTTGAGCCTAACATATACATCAAGTATATGTATTGAATTTTGGAATTTGGACTACATGAAAATTATATAAGTTATCAATTGAATAATATTTTTCTATATGTCATACAACTTATTATGGATAAAAATTTTCAAAATATATATTTTTAACAAACTCTCAAACTAAAATTTCCTTAAAGTTTTACTAAAGTTAAATTTTTTCCCTTTTAAGTTTTAAACTTGATATAGCAATTTGATTTCAGATATAGCTTGCCTATGTACTGGAATAATTGAAAATAATAATAAGCAACTATATATAGTTCATTTACTCTAGACACAACATACAAACATCATAATACAAAACATCCAAACTACTTTATACAGTTTCACAGTAGTGCCAGTTACAGGTATAAAAAAATACCATTACATAAGAATTACGAATCAGCAAAGACAGAATTTTTTTTTTGAACAACCTCCTGAGTAATACAAACTTGCGAATGAATCAAGACAGGTTGCATATATTCACAAGGAACCTGTATTGTTAGTGCTAGAGTTCAACAGCAGTTGATAGTATATATATATATATATTGAGACAAAGATGATAAATGATAATGTACATACAAATGGAAAATGATTGGTGACAATGCATAAAAAATCCAGAGCGGTTCTGGATTCAACTCAGTATCACAATAGTCATTATGTATAAAAAAAACTATGAAAAAAAAAAATGTTGTACTTGAGTTTGCTTCAAGCAGCTTACCTATCTACACAGCTGATTTTTTTTTTTATATCCTTAAAATGAAATGTCTGCAAAACATCAAAAATAAATAAGATAAAACTATACAAGTCGCAAGGACATCATACAAAGTCCGAATTTGAAGAAAAATTTTCACGCTACGTTTGTTAAACAGATAAGTTTCCAAAATAAGAGCATGGAATGCACCACATTATATTTCGAACAATCCCACCTCGTACGAGCGGAAATAGCTTCCGCACAATTCACCATAGTGGTGCCTCAGATTACTTGACTCATCAGAAATATTAAGGGTTACTTTTTTTTTATATATAATGGTGCTCCGGTCTCACGAGAGTGGAGCTTTCTCCCTCTTCCTCAGAGTCATACAGTTGCTTCCAGTCCCGAGGGTCGAGTTGGAAAAGACCGCAGCATTGCCATTCGCAGAAATCGAGGAAATTTCGAAATGCGCCACGGCTGAAAGAAAAGAATTGTGAGAGCAAAAAAGATAGAAAAGTAAATCCTGCCTATGCATTGTAAAATTAAGTTTTTTTTAATTAGAAATATCAGGGTTCCCACTCAAATCACAGAATGAAAATCAATGACTTTTCCATGACTTTTAAGGACCTAAGTAATGTTTTTAAGGACCTTTGAAAATTCGTTTTCAGGCATCATGTCTATATATAAATTTTTAATAAAGTATATTCTACCAAAAAAGTTACAAGTTAGTGGATGCATAATACAAATATGTCAGATAATTTTGATACGGTGCAGATAAGTGGCGGTCACGAAGGGATAGCAAGTCCGAGTTGTATTTTCAGGGATGAGTTTGGTAAAAAATCAAAAAGCTGAAAACAAAACTCCAAACGTTTTATGCGTAAAACACATTTTAAGCTGTACTTAAAAAAATTATGGTTTTCCATGTGCGTTTATAACACTGCACCTTCTCTGTTTGTCCGTGAGAAAAATGGTTCAAAATAGAGGCACCTAGATGTAGGGATACACTTTGTGCCGTCATCAGGCATGGTAAAACTTTAAAAAAAAAAAAAAAAATCCTTTTAAAGCGATGCAATCCGGCAAAAACTTAAAATGTTCAACAAGTCAAACAACTTTAAGCAACTATACCATATTGACAAACAGGCCGAATATAATTAAACCTAGTTTTCTAAATTTTTAAGCAACATTTTAAGTACTAAAATCTTTATATTTAAATTTTTATTCCTACCATTCAGCTTGTTCAATAAAATAAAAAGCAACAAACAATTGTACATACAATTGCAGTTAAAATAACAACTTTAAACACAGCTTCTTTAGAAATTTTTTAATTAGGACTAATTTTCAGAATATTTTTATATCATTTTTATACAAAATGATATAAAAATTTTAGTATAGATTCACATGAAACGGCGAAATCGATCCTTAAACAGGCACTAATCACGGATATAGCGGTTATCGCATTTACGGAAGTCTAGGCGAATGGCTACAAAACGGTGTTGAAAATCTCGGTAATAGCCGTTATTGTATCAGAGTAAACCTCGGCGAAAATGACCATCACTGTAACGAAAGCAATAGCGCTTGCAATACAGGCGAAAATCTAAATATCAGCCGAAATGAAAATCGCAACAAAGTGAGTATCGGCGAGTGTCCACGATATCTGCACAAATTTCGGTAATATCGACATTTTCTTGGTAATACTAGAACAAATTTCGGTAATATCGGATGTTATCAAAGTACGGCATTCTACGAAAAAACAACTCTTACGCCAACTGAAATATCAAAGTTAGAACCTAATATACCGTAGCAACTATCAACAATAACGCTATTGTATGGATGTAACACTCGACGAAAATTACCATCACAAAATCTCGGCGATAGCGCAATTCCTCATGGTAATACCAACATTCTTTCGGTAACAGCGATGCTAATTTTAGATTTTACAACAGGGTAGCACACTCAACGAAAATGACCATCACATAACGTATATCAGCGTTAGCGCCGAAGATACCGGAACAATTCTCAGCAATAACGCTGTTATTTCGGCGTAATACTCCGGGAAAATGGTCACCACAGCAACCTAAATCAAAGCGATAACGCATGTCCTAGCCACACAAATCTCGGCAGTAGCGGACATTACACCAGCGTAACGCTTAACGAAAACAAGCAACACATACTAATGTAAATAAACAATAGTTCCGTGGATGTCAGACTTCGAAGCAAGAGCATTATTAGTATACGTTAATCGCGTGAAATCGTAAGAAGGAATTTACATTTTGACCAGAGAAAAAAAATGACCCAAAAGGTTCAAATCTCGACGCAGTTGGAAGTATACAAAATGCGATTTGGAGCGCCAATCTGACTAAAATAATGAATGCATTTCAGTGGATTTTTGTACTTGGAGCAGGAATACAGCAGGAATGTGTTGCGACCCCTGAGCGATAAGTTGCCCGATCTTTCGGAAGTGAAGCTTCTTCGAGGTTCAGCCTTAGAAAAAAAGTTATTTTTCCGTGGGATAGAAAAACTGGGAAAACACGGATTTTTTCAGGAATTAGAAAAGCGGAACTTTCATTGAAAAAGCGGAATTCTTCTTTTTCTAAAAAATTAAAAAAGCGGAATACCGCCACATGGCGGAAGAAACTCATCCCTGTATTTTATAAATTTTGCAGTTGGGCACACAACATCCGCAAAAATTAAGGACTTTTAAGGACCTCTAAGCATTTTCAAGGAATTTTAAGCACCTCTAAGCATTTTCAAGCACTTTCAAGGCCTTGAAAACAAGTTCAAAGATATTAAGCACTTTTAATGACTGTCAATGACAGTGGGAACCCTGAATATAGTAAACATAAATGACAATATAGGGAAATATACATAGCTATTTTTTGCTAATGATACTATTTATGAGAAGTTTGAGTTCAAAATAGACTAGGTCAGTTACCGAAATAAGTCATAAATATTATTGATATTCATTAATAAAAGTAGATTGTAAGCAAAAAGATGTAGGAAAAAAGGGAGAACATTTAAAAAAAATACCTTTCTTTCACAATAAATTTAGATGTTGTTTTTTGCTTTTTTAAACTTTTTTTTGCAGAAATATATTTTATGATTAAAGTCAAGTAATTTCTAATTAGGTTTTGTAAACTAGAAACATCAATGTGGACAAACTTATTTGCTTACGCAAGGTACATCGCATGCTGACTATTAATACGTGTTATTGATCAAATTTCTTATATCTTCTTTTATAAACCAACAAAATCCTTATATTTTGTTAAAGATTTGCAGAGAATCTTTAGGAAAACAGAACTATTTTTAAAAAAAATTAAATAAATTTCTAAACTATTTTTTATGTGGTGGGGTAAAAGTGGGGTACAAGAGTGCCACTGAAAATATTTAAAACTCCAGCTGCCCAAGAATAATAACTTTGGATGTTTATTATTCTTGGACAGCTGGAGGACCCCCACAGGAACATTTTATGGTTGCAACTACTCTGAATGAATGTTAGATATGCTTATAGATTGAGAGGCGACTGCAATTTTTGGACCTCATCGAACATCATTCTGAATTTTTTATAGAAATTATAGAAAAGTGAGTAGATTACGAATCCACTGGTTTGCCTAGGCAAAAATGGCTGAAACTGGTAAAAAAAATCGACTTTTAATAAGTTGAACTAAATCCAATTGCCAAATGCGCCATAACTTGCCAAATAATGAGCATTTTTTTTTATTTGGTAACCCTCACTCTTTAATTTTCAATTAAGAAGGTTGCAGACGATTTGGATATCTGGCGACGGTCTACTTGCATCTATTAAAAGGGAGCCAAGTTGGCAAAAAATATTACGTTACTAATGACGTAACTGATGTCGCCAATTTGGCTTACTTTTAAAAGCTATAAGTTTTCCGAGCCGAAGATCAGAAATCGTTTGCGCTTTTTCTCATTGAAAATCAAAATGAAGTGGGTTGCCAGACGAAAAAGCGTGTTCTCTTTTTGGCAAGTTATGACATATTTGGCAATCGAATTTTAGTTCCACTCATTCTAAGTCGATTTTTGATCAGTTTCGGCCATTTTTGCCACGGCAGACCAGTGGATTCGTAATCTACTCACTTTTCTCCATTTTCTATAAAAAATTCAGAATGATGTTCGATGGGGTCCAAAAATTGCAGTCGCCTCTCGGACTATAAGTCTTTTATGTTTAACAACTCTGGATAGAGGCAAGCAGATTACAAAATGTTTATAAAATAACATTTCCACAGATAACCTTAATGAGTTTTATCATATAAAATATGACTAAGTCAATGTTGGAGAACTATTATATTTTTCTTGACATTGATGTCCTACATGGTGTCCAGTTGTATTTGCCACGTATTGAATGAACCTGAATCCGATAGTTATTATTTTATTTAAATCTTCCAGAAATAAAATATTTCAATAAGCTTCTGTTAAAAATGTGTTTAAAAATATACGAAAATGGGTTCATTTTATTGTATACTTAGTATAACATATTTTTACTTAAATACATTTAATTTAGAATTACCCCTATTTTCCTCCACCACGGGGGAAAATTTTGGTATAAATAAATTCATAATAAAAAGTATAATTATTACAAATTTGGTCAAGATTAAAAAAGAATGCTATATTTTCAATCTGTATTGATCAAATGCATATAACATGCACACAAGTTTTATTGAAATAGATATAATAGCTTGATTTTTAATTTTTTATTGAAATAGATATAATAGCTTGATTTTTAATTTTTTTTTAAATGCTGGTATTTACCACCATTTTTCCTCACCCTTATACATATATTCGCAAACATTAAGTCGAGATAGACACCAGACCACACTTTTGATGAATTGAAATCAATATGCTTGGGCTTAAGACTCAGGGTAAAAAGGAGTTGGGATAACATTGAAACCAATTGAGTGAAGTAGGAAAATCCTTTGTCTAAAATAATATTTAGGAAAAAGATCATCTATATTTTTACCACATTTGCCCTGCCTTCTGTCTAACTCAAAAGAAAAATAATAATAATGAGAAAAGCTAACATTTTAAAATTCCCTCAAGGTGACTATAACATGGACTTAACCCCACATATATCGACATGATGAGCAATGTATATCGTCAGTAAAATACATCTTTAAAAACGTTGTAAACAAATCATAATATCAACAATAAAACAAAATATTATCAGGCAATGGAGTGGCTGGGGTGTTTTCTTCAATTTGAGTAATATAAATATTACATATTAAAAGTGAAAAGAAACAAAAAGGCAACTTACTGAAAAGGGCTTTTAATGTGGCCTTTTTTGTTTCTTTTAAAATGACGATATCGTGAGCAGTTCATTCTTTCATTAGTTGTCATTGCTAACCACACAACCTGAAATACAAATAAAACAAATTAAGGCCATAAATTTTACTTTAAGAGAACAAATAATTTTTAATCATTCAAAGGTAATTAATTTACATTAGGTTATAATGCATTTACTTAGGTTTGCATATAAATATAACTGCAAAAAGAAAAATAAAGGTTTAAAATGAAACTAAATTGAAATAATCTAATTTGCTGATTGAGGATAGTTTAATCTCTTTTTTAATATTATATATGCTAGAAAATGGAATTATAGTAAAAAACTAAGTGTTGGCGAGTTTTTTTAAAAATAATTTCTGTTATTTATTAATTTTTTGTATGTTGTGTCTAGAGTCTGTAAATTTAACACTATCTTTTTCTTCTTAAGCTTTTTCTAACAGTAAATATGTTATTTCAAAACCTTCATTAAAAATTCATTAAGTTTAGTGATTTATATTCATCTCTTAAATTTAGTGAAACAAGACAGTATCATACTAAAAACATATATATTCACTTTTTTTAAATTTATTTTACTAGCTAAGTTTTCACTATAATGCAACAAATACAATATAACTTTTAAAACTTAGTTGCTTAAAATGTTTTACAAAAAAATATTTTACCTCAACTTTGCACCATGTGCTGTATTTTACTCTCTGCATATTTGTCTCTTTCATTGAGTAATGGTCTTAACCCCAAGTAAATTAAATGTTACAAATTGTTCATCTATCACTAAATAACATAACTTACCTGATATAGCTGGCACAGAAGCAGGCATCCAACCCAGAATCCGTGCAGAGCGCAATTTGCGGCAACCCAACTAACCCAGCCACTGACGTGAACTGCATGCCACATGTAAGTCGTTACCGGCATTTCTTCATTACCAATATTAAACCTCCAGACTGCAAAAATAGAAGAAAAAAAAGTTTCAAATCAATTTAGCAATTAAACTTGTTTTTAAGGATATTGTTCAGTTTCAAGGAGTTCGGAGCAAAACAAATTTAAATTTGGTTCAACATAATTATTTTTTTAGAGTAGACTTAAGAGTCAATTGAAACATATAAGTAAGTCACTTTTTTTTTTAACAGTTTTAACTTTTATACTACTTGTTGCCATAAAACATGTTGTCTAAACATGTTGCCATCATTCCCAGAGAAAATTTGAAAAGGAAACGCATGCAATATGTCAAATGTAACATCTCATCAAGATGAGTTAACTAAACAAAATTCAACTGGGTCAATTTGCAATTTGTTAAACATTAACTATGAAAGCTACAAATATAAGCCATACTTCAATTTGAAGGTTTTTAAGAGATTAGTAGGACTAAATGTAATTCAACAGGGAGTGATTTATAAAGTTTACTTGAATTGGAAAACTCATATTTTTTTGGCTCCTAGCAGATATATTAGATTGGAACTTGGATATTCAGTAAGAAGTTCTTTCACCAAACATATTTAGATTTTTGTTTATGGATAAAAATTTAAATTAGCAGGATTCTTTTTTACTTTATATCAGCATCCGTAACAGGGGAGGGAGGGGATTTCTATCAATAAATGTCACAAGACTGTATATGTTTAGTATCTAAACCTGATGTGATATAATAGAAAAATGTGCAGAAGAGTAACTTTAATCACAGTGAAGTCACAACAAAACTAGTTGGATCAATTATTAGACATTTTTAAAACCAATATCTAATTTATATTCAAAGTGGGGTAACAATATGTAAGGCTATTACTGCTATTCCCAAATAAAAACAGTAAAGCACTGGTTATTTTCAAACGAAGTTTTATTTGGTGGCATCATCTGTTAACAGTACATCACAATTTCAACCCTACTTTTAAAATATCATCGTTAAAATTCACCAACATTGTCTACTTTTATGGTAGTAAAATGAAGGAACTTTGCGTGAAAAGATATCTTTTGGAGCAAAAATTGGGAACTGGAATAGGTGTAACATATCCGAGTTATTAAACTGAAGAAAAATAATTAATAGATTTTCATTTATAAAAGTAGCTCTTGATACTTACATCTAAGACAGCCATGCAAACACCACACAATCATAACAAGTAGCCAGAATAGATACAAAACAAAGTATTTGTGGTTTCCAAGTCCTGAAATAAAAAAAAGAATTAATACCATAATACATGGAAGTACATTCAATAGGTGTGATAGGTTTGCAAGCAAGAAAAAGTTCTATACAAATTCTTAAATATATCAATTCCTTCCAACGGTTTAGCAGGTTTAGAGTCAATTTTTGATAGCTCTATTATTCTTATAAGTATTTTTATTTCTGGAGAAATATTAGAATTTCTTTAAAGCATTGTTTTTATAATAGCCAATTGCATTTATGCACTTCAATTAGAATTAAAAAAATTTCATTTGGTCAACTTTGGCTATTATCCAATAAGTCACCCATTTCTTTAAAAATTTTATGAGTTGAATATAATATTTAACATTATCGAGTATATATATATCTATATTTAACAACTACAAAAATTAATCAGAATAACAAATTTAATCAACAGTACTAAACTCTTATGAAAATTAAAAATATTAAGATAACTTTTTTCTTTTTGTTCCAAAGAAGTTTTTATGGATATGTAAGTATTAATAGGATCAAATACGAAAATAACCAAAGAGAGTTTTCAAGGCAAAAATTAAAATAAGAAAATACTTATATATACTTTTCAAAATTAAAATAAGAAAATTCCTTTATCAGATATTTTCTACGACAATTAGTGAATTTTCACCAACAGAAACACAGCATGTATAATTTATTTGATTCTTCTATTTAACGATTACTTTCATCAGATATTTAGCAATAATTATAGGTTTTAATTCACTTATACGAAAACATAACATTTTAATGATTATAAAAGAATAAGCTACAGAATGATACTTCAGATATGATTTCAGAGTTCCCACTGAAATCATAGGTTGAAAATCAATGACTTTTCAAAGACTTTTGAGGACCTAAATAATCATTTTTAAGGACCTTTGAAAAAGAAATTTCATGAATCAGGTCTTTAATGTGACTTTACAGCTGCTTTTCCCAAAGCATTAATATCAAAATCTTTCGTGCACAATTTGCATTTTGCCTTATACTTTGATGATTATCTTTGATTTTTTGACTTGTAAACTGTAAACACTAATCTTGCATGTTTGTCTCACACAGTAAAGTGCAACTAAAACCATTCAATTTTTACTCCATCAATAAGCAAATATGAACCAAACCATGTACAGTACCCAAAAAAAACAAAAAAAAAACAGAACGATGGCTATATCTTTTGTTCTAATTGTTGAAATAACAAACAAAAGGTACCGTTGTAAATCGTGAAAGGTTTTTAATAATTGTATGTAGTTTTTTTTATCATGAGGGGTCATCTACATATTAAAACAGAACCAAACTTTAAAAAATTCAATAGCAACCTCATAATATTATTCCATATTTGGATTCAGCATTAAAAAAGAATGCGAAATACAAAAATTCGTAATTTTCTAATGAATGGTTTGTAATTTAAATGATAAAAAGAAAATGATAAATTAATGTTAAATAAAAAAGTTGGTTTTTTGGCCATAAATACTTAAATAATTAATATATTTCAGTATTTTTTTTTTTCAAAAGGTAGTTTGTAAATGGCCAAACATAAATAGCAATCAGCTTTTGAATCAATTTCTTTTTTAATAATTAATTATTAATTAATAAAGCAATGAAATTTTTTTTTTTGAATAGAAACATGTTTTTTGCTTTCATTAGATTTACCATGGTCTAAAACCCCCCCCCATAATTTTTTTCTTTCCATTTTGACTATTAGTTCTTGATTTTTTAGAGAAAATGTAAAAAACGCTCACTTTAAGGGACCGTATAGTAGACGACTTTTGAAAACTATCAAAGATTAATTCAAGGTAAATTAGAGGTGTGGAAAATCGCATAACGTTCAATTATCGTATAACCGATAGTTTTAAAACTATGAAACACGCTTTAATAGGAAAGTAAACTAAAAAGTAGAAGATAATTTTAAATAAGTTTGAAATAAGAATAGTGATTAACAAGAAATATTTATTTTATCGTAAAAAAGCGTGGGGTGCTTGATGTCAATTTTTGTAAATATTTAATGACAGATATTGGTAAAAGTAGAGTCATTATGAAAATATCTTAAAAAGCACCCCACGCTTTTGTACGATAAAATAAATATTTCTTGTTAATCACTCTATTCTTATTTCAAACTTATTTAAAATTATCTTCTACTTTTTAGTTCACTTTTATATTAAATCGTGTTTCTTAGTTTTTTAATCTATTGATTATTTTCTACTTTTTAGTTTGATTTTCTATTAAAGCGTGTTTTCTAGTTTTTTAAATTATTAATTATTTTTTCTGTAAACTATAATTTTTTTTTTTAATTTGCTTTCTTAAATTCCATTTATTTAAAACAACATTTTTTAAGCAATTTCAATAAGTTATCCTTTAAAAATTTTACTGAATCATGTGACTTTTTCATTTTATAAATAATTTCAACGATCTAGTTACATTTGTGTTTATAGTGAAATATTTCTGTAAAATATTCATGCTTTGCTAAATACTGTTTACTAATGCCTACATTTAATATTTATTAATTTTCTAATTATCAGTAGTATTCATTATATTTCTGCAATTACAGTTTTCGATATTTTATTTATTTCGTGTGAAGAATGCACATCTTTAATGTTGTAAATAAATTATGTTACTTTTGCGTTTACTTGCTATTTTTGTATTAATCTTAAACATGACACTATAAATCCAAGTACTTTCTATGCAATTTTAGACTAATACTTCTATTTTTTAATCTTCATGAAACGCACCACATTAACCGTTCGATTTCTCCCGCTGTGAAGAACCTTAAAAATACCTTTCGTTTTATGGAAATTCTCCCTGAAGATCGGTAAAAAAATGGTCGAAATATTTTCGCTCATAAGTGACGTGTTTTTCAACATAATGCAATGAAATTTGGTATATAGGGTAAATGATGTATTCTGAATCGAATGAAATGATAAAAAATAAGGGTTCGTATTGAAATTTTCGAAGATAGCGTTACTTTTACTTAGTAAACGGTTCCTCAAGAAAAAAAAATTGCATCAGATATATAGAAAATCATAAGCAAAACATTTTGGTGCAAACCGTAAGATTCTACGATAATTAGAACCGAAGATATAGCCATCGTTCTGTTTTTTTTTTTTGGGTACTGTACAAGTTGATGCATGCTTAATACAATTATACCAAAAAATTTTGGTGCAGATAAGTGACACAAATTAAAGACTTTCAAGTACTTTTAAGGACCTTTAAGCATTTTCAAGTACTTTTAAAGCCTGGGAAACCTGTTAAAAAATATTAAGCACTTTAAATGACCAAGGGAACCCTGGATTTGACCGCTATTGATAAATAGTCACTTACCCACACAATTGCCAACCCATGGACAGTGGTGGTCAAAGCGTGCTATGCACTGATTACACACAGAGCAGTGTTTGGACCTCAGGGGACGCCGCACAAGGCAGGAGCTGCAAAACCAATTCGGGTGGAAGCCATCTTTTTCAGCTAATTCAATTATAGTCTAGAAAAAAGAAAAATTATGAATATATACAATATCTCCAAATATAAACTATTTTAAACTCTAATGAGAGATGTTATAGTCCCATATAACGACAGACACTCACAAAACTTTAATTATAAATGACTACTTCGAAAAGCTCTTATAAAAAATGTATAATGCAAGTGATAGAATTACAACACTCCTAAATAAATATTTCTCTTAAATTCCGTTTTGCTTCCCAATATGTTCTTAAAGTAAAGTTACAAACCTACTCTCACATTAACTCTGCGCAACAAACTATTATTTCATGAAGTCTAAATAACTACAAACAAGCCAATTAATGCATCAGGCAATTGTCATGGGAAACAACTTAGAATAGACTACATCTCTTGTAATTTCTTTACTATATTACTCATTTAATATCCAAGGCAAAAAAAAAAAAAAAAAAAAAAAAAAAAATTAAATTTGTTTTAACTTTAGTCTATATATTAATTACAATGCTTTGATGCAGTAAAGTCTTCATACAGTTATTTCACTAACAAGACCGTTACGCATATTTTCATAATGCCTATTGAATAACTTAGTAGAAACTAAAAACATATTAGATCAATAAAAGTGTTTGCTAAACAATAAATAAAACATCTTAGCTAGTCATTTACTGAATATCTGAATTCCCCAAATATTTAAAAAAAAATTAAAAAATCATATATTACCTGTTACTGTTAGTAAAATTTGCATGTAATTTTACTTACCATGCATCTATAATTATATCGTCATACTTAGAATACATAAAAGTGTTTGCTAAACAATAAATAAAACATCTTAGCTAGTCATTTACTGAATATCTGAATTCCCCAAATATTTAAAAAAAAATTAAAAAATCATATATTACCTGTTACTGTTAGTAAAATTTGCATGTAATTTTACTTACCATGCATCTATAATTATATCGTCATACTTAGAATACATAAAAGTGTTTGTTAAACAATAAAATATTAGAGCTAAAATAGTTGTTACCCGAATATCTGAATTTTCTAAATATTTCAAGATTTTTCACTAATTACCAGTTTGGGTTACATTCCGGTTCATATATTACCGGTTATTAGTAGTCAAATGTGCGTGTAATTTTACACACAATGCATCTAGGTATAAGCATAATATCATATTTGTAACACATAAAAGTGTTTGCTAAACAACAATCTATTAGAGCTTAACTAGTCGTTTCCTGAAAATCTGAATTTCCCAAACATTTTAAGATGTTTCATGTATTACTTGTTACTGACAAAAAATGTACACACAATTTTACATATCATACATGCAAAAGCATATTCATCATACATAGAAAGAATAATAATAAATTATCATACCCTGAATCTTTGCTCAGGGGTGCTTTGAATAATACCAGGATCCGACTTCCAAGCCTTGATGAAGGAATAAAACAGGAACATTGTACACACCATAAAACCCAACGTTCTCCATATGTCGCCAACATCTTACGAAATATTAAGGAACACTTCTTTATTATAAATAATGCAATAATGTTGAAATTATACTGAACACAAAGGAAAAAATATTATTTCAGTGAAAAAGTTACAAAGTTGCCCAGTGAGTTGTTGTGTCTGTTTAAAGACAAGGTAGGGGAATTTTAATGGTCCTAATAATTATCTTATAATGAAATAAGATGTCTTCAATTGCATCAAAGTTGACATATTGTAAATCCTGTAAAGGCTAAATATCTAAGGTTACTATTATCATTTAGTTTAATCTTATGGAATATAAGATTAAACTAAATGATAATATTAGCCATAGAGTAGATTTTTCTCTATTTTTGATCACCAATGCTTCAACTATGATAAGAACCGAAGAAAAAGTTTATCTATTATCAAGAAACCACAGATCAGACTGATTTTCTGATCATAGATGAAATATAAATTTAATTTTAAGAAGGTTTTCATATTAATAAAAGACAAATAATTACAATATAAAAATTGCAGGAAAAAAAGGAAAAGTCAAAGAGGATAGAAAAATATTTTAAAATGCAGATATATTTTTGTAATTAAATTTATAACAGTTTTAATTACGACATCAGAATTATTTACAATTCGATGCGAAAGCACTGCTTGAAATAATTAAATAGCAAAAGTAATGAAAATTTTCTGCAAAGCTGCAAGTAAGGATACAAGGCTGAAACCACATAAACCATGTGACATACATCCAGAATTTTGTTGATAAATAAATTGAAATAGGAAGTATGTTGAGAATTCTATCATCAAATAACAGTCTGAAAAATAAAAGAAACAATTAACATGAGTGAACATATATTTTGAGAGACTTTTGAGTTATTTTTTAAACAAATATAACTAAGTGAAAAAGCATTCAAAATATACGTTACTATTTATATCAACAATTATTTCATATACATAGCAGCAAAGATAATTGTAAGGTTGGAATTTGGCAGTAAAATATTTTGCAAACATGTTTGTTAAGTATATTTAAAATATATTTGGAATAATTTAATAAAAATTTGAAGCATTATATTATATTAGAGCCATAAAAGTTTTTGCTAATAATAAAATGTTAGAGCTAAACAGGTTTGCTAATAACGAATATAAATCTTTATATTAAAATATCAGAAATCTTAATAATTTCAATGAAAATGTCATAATACAAATTACATTACAGTTGCATTAAAAAAAAAATAAAAAAAATAAAAAAAAATAAGCAATAACTTTTACTTGACATTGTTTACCTTTAAAATAATCAAACAAAAATAATAATAATAATAATAAAAAAAAAATAAAAAAAAAAAACCCACTCAACACTCACTTAAAAAAAAAAAACTCATTTATTCAATTCCTCCCCCCCCCCCCCCCAATACTAAAAGCTGCAAGACTTTTTTTTTTACATATTCACAAATTTATGTGCCATTTTAATGAATCCTCCCACTTATGTAAAATATTACAAGACATATAAAGGAAAAATTAACATATTATCGAGATTTAGAATAAACATAATATAAAGAAACAGTTCCAAACAAATATTTAACAAATTTTTAACCACACAGATAAAAAATTATACGATTACAGGATTTATAGAAACAATAATCTTCAAAGTAAAGATATTAATTCAAAATGTTATCATTTCACCAGTAAAATGAAACATGCAAAATACTCATGAACTTTTAATTGATTTTCTTAGCTACACATTGGAGAAGTTAATTGTGTACACTTCCTTAAGAATTTTAGGCTTGAAGTTATGCAACTTTATAACTGTTGTTCATTAAAATTCATATATATTTAGGTAAGATTACATTAATAAACATATTTATACTTTTTTATATTCGTAACTGAGCTAACATGATTTACATGTTAAATTTATACTAGAAGACAACCTGATTTGAGCTCACTCAATGCTTTACAGCCATAGGGGAACAGGTTCCTACAGAGCACTCAGTAAGCTCACTTCATCCTGTCCTCTAGTATAGTTTAATAATTTTGCAAAATATAATTTACCCTGACAAACTAAAACTTTTACTAACTGTACGTTTTTTAATAATATTTGTTTTGTCATGGTATCTATACATTAAGACAAGCTCATTGAATACATTACTAAGGATGAGTGAACTGGTTTTACCAAGCCCTGATTAGCCGATACAGGGTGGCTACAAAATTCAGGAAAAAAAGTTCCTCGGTATATTCCTAAAAAAAATTTCCTGATTTTATGGCAAACTTTTTTTCAAATTTCCCCAACTTTTTCCAGATGTGTAGACACTCTAATAAAATAGAACATGTATGCTTTATTATTTTTTTTAAAAATAATTTAGGTGGTAATGAAAAGGTTAAATTATTCCGTAACATTACACTTCCAAATGATTCCATTCCAAATGATGGCGCTTCCAATGATTACTATTGTCCGGGAAAATGGCGCCGAAATAAAGATGAACGGAGAAACGTGCCTTCAAAACAAAGCAAAAATTTTCCGATTTTCAGGAAATTTTAAAAAACACCCTGACATTTTCCTGATTTCCAGGTTCTGTGGCCACTCTATGATAGGAATAATGTGCGGCCGATTCGTTAAATCTCTTATGGTATCCGTAGTTAAACAAGTACAATATTAATTGAAAGTTAAACTTAAAAGCATTTATTTTCTTTTTGCCATTACCTTATATTTAATACAAAAATATGCGCACAGGTAATCAATATTACAATAAAAGTGTGATTTGCCCGGAATTATATCTTTTACTCAGAAGCACCCATCCTACTGCATTGGGGTCTAGTAAGCCTGCCTTCCAGTATAGTATTACCTTCCAGCAACTGTGATGGCCACACCAAGAAAGAGTAGCAGCCCAACTTTAACGAGGTACGATTCCCGACTTTCCATCAGAGCGCCAATAACATAGAACACTATGAAAGGAGATCCGACCATGCATCCATATCGAAGTTTCTGCAACAGAGCAAATGTTCAGTTTAAAACACCAAAAAAATTAAATGCACAATACAAAGCTCTCAAAGATGTGGCATTGCAAAATGTTTACAACAATAGCCTTTATAAATAGAAAATATATTGTGACAGTAAAAAGCAAAAGTTGTTTATTAACAACTAGCAATAAAAGAAGGTTATGAACCACAAGTATGGTAAACTACATGTACTCACAATTACAATGCTTGAGTGTTTTGTATGGATATCGGGAGAATAGCTCCCGCTAGATAGTCTAGTTGATAGTTGTTACAGAAACAAGACTCGTTGATTTAGAATAGAAGTGATCCAAGCTAAATAATGGCACTTAAAGTCTACTTTCTCCTAATACCCCCTACAAAAAATGCGGCTGGTCTTGTTTCCATGACAACAGGCAATGATAGATAAGATTCTTGTAATAGACAGACAGTAGGACACTCAGCGTATTTAATACTCACACTAAACCAATTCTTTTTTAAATCTAAATTTTCCATCATTCTATCCAATCATTAAACTTACACTCTTTGGATAAAGATTGCAAGCTTATATAGGATTTGAAATAACTTTAGGGAAGAAATAGAAGTGGACGGATTTCCTGACATTACTGTATTATTTATAAACGATCAATTTTAAAATTCTATTTTCTAATTTGTAAATTTTTTATTTTACATTTCTTAAATAATTAAAGGTAGATTCTAAGGGCTGTAGGGTCACAAATTAAACAAGATAAAAACCTACTGTAACTATCATAAATCTAAAATTTGCTTATTCCTAATAGAAAGTTAAAAAAAAAAACTTCAAAATCACGTGTGAATGAAAAAAATTATACAGACATCTTGTCTACTTTTAAATATTCTTCTTTAAAATATCATATTTCAAAATTTTCTATTTGAGATACAATCTGGAAGACAGGCGCCAGATGCCTGAATGTTTGAAGTCAACAGTGACTCATATAATTACTTATTTATATTCAGAGATATTATATCAAGAATCATGTTTAGTGAATTAGGGTTTTCCTATGAAGATGGTGTTTGGAGGAACTGTTTGTTGCTTGTTTTGATAGACTATTTTCTATCGTATAAATAATTCAATTATGACAAACATAAAATGAAGATTATTACCTTATCTCTATAAATTGCAAGGCAATGTGGTTTCTTTTCTCTATCCTTTCTGGTTTCTTCTAAACGTTTCTGGATGAAGGCCTGATTAAGTCGTTTTGCCATATCGATTGGGGAATCCTTCTACAATAAATAAATAAAATACAAATGAGAATAAATATATTATTTAATCTGAATTAATGAGAGGTGCTGTAATTTTGCTTAAAACATGTGTTATAAAAATATATACATCATTGACAAGAAGGTGAAAACAATTAAAATGGTTGTGAAAAGCAACAATTTGTCTTTAACGCAATGTTTCTGGCGTTATTGGCACGCAATACTTACAAGTATTATAATTATTTGATCATTTTGATGCAGTATATATATATATATATATATATATATATATATATATATATATATATATACATACATATATATAAAATAGTGAAAAAAAGGATTGTATTTATGTAACATACAAGCAAATGTTTATAATAATCTCATATACTATATTCAATATTTATTCAGCTAAAAATATTTCAAAACAATTCACTTAGGCTTAAGTTGAAAATTGCAGTTTGGCATTGGCTTGATTACAGGATGGAAGACTATAAAAATTTAAAATATACATAAAATTAGTAAGGTTACAAAGGTATGGCCAAATCTTTCAAAGCTTTTTTATTAGTACTGTAAAAAATTTTGTAAATGTACCATACAAATTAACATGCAATTTTTTTCATAGGGAGAAAGGTATCTCAGACAGTTTTAAGATAGTCACATTCCATACAGAGCCACACATAGGTGTCAACTTTTCAAAAAACATGGGGAGGGCGAGTTTTGACGGAAAATGAAATTTTTCGAAAAATTATCGAAATCTATTAATTTTTCAAAAATCTAGGTATGACACAACTTCTCATATAATACCAACAATAAACAGTGATAATTTATTTGGAGAATGGAGGAGAAAAAAGGAGATAGTGTTACAAAAATCAGGGTAGGCAGCCCCTCAGAATTTAAAAGTGGGGAGGCCAGCCCCCCCCCCCGTACTTTACGCCTATGGAGCCACACAATATCTTGATCCATAAGTTAAGCTATTATTTTTTTATGAACGATTAAAAAGTTTATTTGTAACTAGAATATTGTTTGGCAAATGTTAAAAGTTGTAGTCTACTCTTTGTTATAATTTCATATGTTTATGATGAATTGTGTGATTGAATATTCACCACAGTGTTTCAATACAATAGCACAGTGTTGTTACAATATACCACAACATTGACATTCAATAACAAAGACCCTTACTTCAGCATTTTTCTCATCCACACTCGCCCCAGCTTTTACCAAGAGCGATACAGCATTCGTGTTCCTAGCAAACACAGCCCAATGAAGTGGCGTATTCTTATGGTGAAGATCCACCATAGTCAGACTAGCACCAAGCGTCAAGAGCAATCTCGTGGGATCATTTCTGAAAACAGATAGTTGTTCAGCAGGATTTCTAAAACAGCTATTTTATTCAGTATTATAAAAAGTTTCTATTAAAGACTTAAAATTTAAAAGATCATAAAATATTTCACTAGTTATTCATTCAATACTAATATTGCTTCAACTTTTCACAAATATATAAGCAGAAACACTAAATTAAAAAAAAGACGTTGCCATAAAAGGAAAACTCTTGTGTAAGCCTAATTTTTGCAAAAGGAAAATTTTGATAAAAATGTTTAAAATTGGATATAAATTAAGGTTTTTCTTATATTTGGCTCAAATTATAAAGAAAGTCTTTGATATTGGGAATATTTTTACAAGCACATTTTTACAATACATAGAGTATAACATTCTAATCAGTATAAATTAACAGTGACTGGTATGTTTTTATCATATTTCATTCTCTCTTTGTAAACTTAAAACTCAACTCTACATATTACCGCAGCAAAATCTTACTGCTTGATTAATAATGAATACAAATATAAATGATCAATTTTGTTCATAAATATAGTTTAGTGAATGAAATACAGACACAACTTAAACTTTCACTTATCGGGAACATATTAAAATTATCCTTCAACAGAAGTGTTTTAACACAAAAATCCTCACTTCAAGTTATTTATTTTGAAATACTAATTTTATTTAATTTAAATAAACAAAAAATAATGTAAAATGTTATGCCTAACACTTTTAAATTCAACTTATCAGAGAAAATATTAGTGGAGAAGAGATTGGGTGATAAAATATTCTACTGAAAATTCTGATAAGTCTTTTTTAACAACACATATAAATTGAATTTTATTATTTCAAATGAAAGTGGCAACTAATGAATTTTAACAAGTTTTGGCCACATTCAAAACATAATGTTTTTTACAAATCTTTAAAGCTAATTCTTAACCTTATTTTCTGTATATTTCACTTATTTTCTTACTAATATAACTTTTAAATGTTAAAATTTGCTACATGCATACTTTAATTGACTTTTTACTTGTTTTCAATGCTGAATATCATTTAGCCTTCTGTAAAATATGCACCGAACAAATATTCAGTGCACCTAATTTTAAAATTTGAGAGCAAATATGCCAGTAATATAGAAAGTTAATTTCAGTGAAAACGTTCATTAATTTCAGAAAGTATAAACAAATATTTAACAAAAACAATAAATATTTATTCAGTTTATACAAGTTATTTATTCAGTAATTTAAAATAATATTCTTCCTTATCCAAAATTTGATAATCTAAAATGTAAAATCTATATAAAAAATAAAACTTCACAACTAAAAAAAAAAAAAATTCTGTTACTGATTCGATTATCGATGAAAATTTAATATCCAAGAAAAGTAGAAAAATCGTCAGGATACTCACGTTGAAATTCGGTAGCACGACCACATAAGAGGTGTCATGCCATTCTTGTCAGAAGCATTCACATTTTGCCCTTTTGCTGCCAAGTAGGCTACAATTGAGGTGTGTCCAAATTGTGCAGCCAAATGTATGCATTGGCATCCTAGAAAAGTCACCAAGTTCAAGATTTCATGAGACAATGAAAGACAGAAATTTTAATAATTTGTTTTATTTGTGCAGGAGAAATTGACAAACTCATTTGTAAGTTGAAATGAAAACAACTAATAGCAATATATTCAAGTTCGAGATACAAGCCAAAGGAAAATACGAGAAATGATATATATCCATCAAAGCTCTGAATCTAAATTACTACAACAGCAAAAGCCAAGTTCCATGTTTTTTTTTTGTTTACTTCAATACGTGATGATTAATCTAATATTTTCAGGGTGGTCACAAAATTCAGGAAAAAAAGTTCCCCGATTTCACTGTCAGATTTCTAAGAAATTCCGATTTTACGGCAAACCTTTTTTCAAATTTCCCCAACTTTCCAGATGCACAGAGCACCCTGATCAAACAGAACATGAATGTAAAGAGATATTATGCCAATTTTTAAAAAATTGTTTTGGCAGCAAGGAAAAGTTAAAATTATTCCATAGCTTTAAAATTCGAACGATTACTACAACAATTCTTCGGGTAAATGGTGCCAAAATACGGATGAACGGGAAACTGTACATTCAGATCAAAGGAAATTTTCCTGATTTCCAGGTTGGGTGGGCACTCTGATTTTCTATACGTCTGACCACTCATAATGAATAAATGAATGCTGGCACCTGTTATATTATCGAGTTGCAAGCAAATTTGCCTTAACTAATCAAAGGGTTCAACTAATGTATTTATAAAATGTTTATACTGGATACCAACTAAGGCAGGCAGAGGTGTAAAATTTTTTTTAAAAAGGTATAAAAAAAAGTAACTTAGAACATAAGTTATGTTTATGTAGATCTGACGATTGATACTAAAATTGTCACTAAAGAAATAATTAACAAATTTAAAGAGTTTTCATGTATACTGTCAAGAAACATAGGATAAAAGAGATGTTTTTTTTTATTTTAAAAAGTAGATTCAAAACTTGCTTAGCTACTCCAAGCCAGTCCTAAAGAAAAGAGGGAGAAGAGAGAGAAAGAAAAAAAAAAAGGGGGGGGGGGGAATTTATGTATGTATATCTATATATAGAAAGAGATAATTTAACTTTTTGAAAATTCAATAAATCTGAAGGAGTATATTCTAATGTTATAAATATATATATATAACATTAGAATATACTCCTTCAGATTTATTGAATTTTCAAAAAGTTAAGTTATTACAATAATTTTAATAGATCATAATAACTAGTTACCTTCCCCATCAGTAATAGCAGGATCAGCTCCATAATGCATTAAAAGTACCACCATGGCCAAATGGCCTTGCCTGGTAAATTGAAATATATATAAAAAAAATTACATAATAAAACATATCAGTTTTATTGTAAAAAATATTAAAGACAAGCACACTTTTTGGTAGTAATTTCTAAACACACATTTAAACACAAGATAAAGTTTGGCTAAAAAAAAAAAAAAAAAAAAATTTCCTAGCCCCAGTAATCAAAAAAATTTGATGCGATACTCAGTTAAAAGAAAAATATCAAACTCATTATGAAATATTTACCTTTGAATATAACATTTTTTTTTTTTTTTTTTAAATCTAAACATAGCATTTAATGTTTACAGATACAAAAATATTGCCAATTTATTGCAGATCAAGATAATTCTTAAATTAAAGTAGTAAATCAGTAAAAAGAACATTTTAAGAATATGATGCGATAAAAAAAAAAATTAAAAGTATATTACCATATTTAAAACTATGCTAGAAAAAAATATTGCATTAGCCATTGATCACTATCCTTCAATTTACTTATTTATAATTACACTTAGATATCTAAGAGAAACAAAAAAGGTGCTGCATAGAAGTCTACTTTAAATAACAAATTGATAATAATAATGATCATATATAACACAAATTACCTTGTAGCCCAATGCAAAGGTGTAGAATGCAATTCACCACCAATGGTATCGACATTGGCTCCTTTAGAAATGTAATATCTAACAATCTCTTGTCTGTTGTTAATGGCTGCCCAATGAAGCAACGTTACGTTTTCGGAATCGGGCCGATTAACGTCGTATCCACTTTCGATGATTTCTTGACATCTTTCAAACACGCCAAATTGTGTGGCTTTTACAATGTCAAAAGTGCTATAATCTTCGACTGGAGCTAGAGGCAAATGAGTCGAATCTGAAGAAGGGTCACTGTGATGACGGGTACGCTGTAAGAGACAAATATATTTAAAGGATAAAAACGGATTTTTATGACTTTATACATGAGATTGCAGAATTTTTTTTTTACGAATGCATTATTAGCACCCGAGAATTTAATTTAACTTTAATATTCTTCATGATATATTGGTTTTTCTTCTAAAGTTTTGTATATTCACATATTTGTCCCGTTACAAAAGTTTAGCTCAATACATTTGAGTTATTTTCACATACTTTAAGCCCTCTACTACTTTACTAACATTGCATATATTGATTGCAGTGGAGGGATCAGTGTCGTTATTCTTTTGAGGGTAAAATATAATAAATTTGCTTAGAAAGAGTGTGTTTTGTGCAATGCCCTCGTTTTTTTAATATTTGTAAGCAAAAGAATAGAAATATTTATTTTTTAACCCCAAATTTTCTTTCGTAGAAATTCAAAGCAATTGAAATATGTACCTTCACCCAATATTACAGTAATCTTTAACTTGTGATTTAAATGTATGTTATGAATATAATAAAATAACTACTACTGGTTCACATGTTTGTAATTCGTTTGTGTTTAATAAGGACAAACCTGGGAAATATGAATTTGTTACTTTTCTTTATAATATTGAAAACTTACTAATAAAATATAACTTTTATATTTATTTAAGACTTTCTGTTTTTCTCAACAATTTACATAGTTTGTAGTACTAACATAACTGGAATAACTGGAATGAAAATTTGGTAAAATTGTTTATTTTCCAATATTCATTAATTTCTTTCTCTAACAATTTTGGTTTCCGCAACTACTCATGTGTTAAGATTACTGATATGAAAGCGAAAGTACTGATTTTTAACATTCATATTCATGACAAATCCTAGATTCATTTTGATGGAAAAGCAAAGTACTCAAAACTCCAATTTAAATTATTTTTAAACTTTTTAGTATATAGCACTAGATGGCACTAAAAAAAAAAAAAATGGTGATGAGGAATGGCTGAAGCAAAAACTTGGAAACCCAAGGGCTTTTCTGATTCCACAATTAAATGTTCTAAACAATGACGGATACAGCAAGGGGCGGAGGGAGCAATCGCCCCCTCTGTTATTCAATGTTAAATAGAAGGGAAAAAAAGAAGGAAAAAAAAAAAAAAATGTTATCATGAAGGTTGTTTTTCATGAATGCAATTAACAAAAGGCTAACACTGGCATCCAAAAGTAACACAATTATTTAATTTATATACATAATAAGTTAATGAACATTTGAAAGATATAAATTAAAAATCAAGTCAATGTATACATGGTTTTTACTGCTCACGTTTTAACGTGCGCTTCTCTCAGGCTACGAATGCAGTCAATTAAGATTTGATACTGAACATCCTAAAAATCGGAGAAGGCAAAGCAAAGGACAAAGCAAGACAGCAAAGAGCTCAGCAAAATATATTAGACAAATTTGGTTTAATTCTTGATGATCACGGAACATGGAAGTAGAAATTTGTTTATCAGTACACTTCAAGGAAAATATAAAGTGTGGTCTATGTTTTGGTAAAACACACACAAAAGTCTTAGAACTCTCTATACACTTTTTGTTTAAAAAGTTACTTGTTATAAAAAAATAAAAATAAAATTTTTGCAGTTTCGATATAAACTTGTTCTATTAAATACATCAAAATTATTGTTTTGGAATTCCAAGGCATAATAGTATAACTTAAAAATAATTTTTTTTATCTAAACTATTCAAAAGCTCGAAACTAAAAAATTTTCCGCCCCCTCCGTAATAATACTCTGGATCCGCCCTCGACTCTAAAGTCTTCACATGGGTAAAGTTACACTACTGTACCAGCTGGGAGGGCTCTTAGTACCTAATACATGCATAATAAAACATTAAATAAAATAATAATAAGATGTTTCTGAAAAGAAAAAAAAAACTTCATTATTGAAAACCGCAATTGAAGCACATGTGCACCAAATTGTTTTAGTCAATGATACAGATTCTTAAAAATAATAAAGCATATTAAATACATTAATAAATATACTACAATTAATAGTAAATTGATTTTCGATCTAGTCTTTTTAAGTAATCGAGAGTTTTATCTTTTGAAATGTTATTTGATACAATAGTACTATAGGGTCCATTGTGATTTTCGGTAGCTTTCCATGGATTTAGTCCAAAGTTTAATATTTTCAAGAAGAAGTCTTTTAACTTTTAATCACACTGTCTTAAATAGTTTTATGGCAACCATAATCAGTGATCAACCGTTATATTTTATCTTCAAACAATTACCGAAAATCTCCAGGTCACGAATAGTAAACTTAACCAAACTTATACGAGACAAAATATTTGAAAATATACTTCAAAATGAAATTACAATTGAAAAGTATGTATAGTTTATTTCAAAAATAATTAACTAGTAAATATTCGAGACCTTGTAAGTTTGAAATCCTTTATTTCAAGACAATGATAATTAATAATTCCAAAAACATTTTAATCTAAGCAAAAACTGGATCTGCATTGTTCAATGATAATTCCTTTGAATCTAAAACTGATACAAAATTGAACCTGTACCTCTGATCCACCGGCATAGTACAACGGTGTACACGATGGATCCTTTTCATCCGCCATGATCCTTATATAATTCAAAGTATAACTGCACTTGAGATAACCATAAAGGGACTACTAATAAATAACTTTAACGGAGAGAAGTTTGGCATAACAAATTGTATGAAATATTTGTAAAAAGTTAGGCTGGGAACAAATGTTTGCTTCTGCTACTTCTTAAATCAAATTGATGCCATTCACAAGGGGAAAAAATGTATAATTAATTTTTTTCAACTCATAAATTTATAAATGAATTTAATTTTCTTGAACTTTCAGCCGCTAAAATAATATTTTAATTTACATTTTTTGAATTTTTACCAATTTTCTTAAAAATAAACTAAATTAAAAATTCTTTTAGAAATGTTTCGTTATTTATTAGTACACTGAAACCGTGTAAATGTTTGTTTTTATTATTATTTTTATTTCATTTTCAGTTTTCAAATATCGCAGCTGAACTCTGTTCTAAGTGGTTTAAGGCAGGTGAGTTGTTATTTCCTTATTTAAATACAATTCGTTTCATTTTAAATGTATAAACCGTTTGTCACCCTCAACTTCCACAGTGGATATATCTTCGAATCTTAATTTCAAAACCAACCGAACATTATTTTTAACGGAAGAAAATCTGATTACTGTATCATCTGTTAATTTGCTTTGCTTTTAAATTTTGTAACAACTCATTTCATAGAATTTAAATGCCTTAGCATAAATGCTATTCATAAAAATAACAACCTTGTATGAAAATTAAATTAACAAATACGATATTCGCATTAGATTTGAACGAAATAGTAATTGTAGGGGTTAGCTTTACGATGTTGCAAGTCTATTTTTTATTTCGTGGATTATTAGATTGAATATTTTGAAATTGAGCTAATGAAATGGTACTGATCTAGTATAGGACATTTCTTTGGTATATATATATTAAGATAAATGCTGTTTTGTGGTAAAGAGTTTTATCTTAAGTTATATTTTAATTTAGTGTATTGTTTAGATTTTAATTTTATTTCAATTTCTGTGTTTTTAATTTTGGTGAAAAAAAATTGCCAAATGTCCTTTACTACATCTGTTCCAGTGAAACATGTATTACCACCAACCTAAAATTTTTGCCTTTGTTAATTAAAATATAGGTAATATTTAGCTGTATTTTTAAAATATTTGATTCAAATATTTATATTAGTGATATACTACATATAATATAATAATGCAGGTAAATAAGTATATTGCATTTATATATGTGGGAGTTATTTAAAGGTATGGGTGTAAATATTTTAATCATTTTGTATAAGATAGGGCTGGCACTTAGTTATTAAATTATACCTCTTTTAATATAAAGCTTAAATGATTATAATCTAAAAAAAAGAAAATTTGTTAGACTTTTCTAACATTGTCAATTTATCTTTCAGAAATTGTTTTGGTGCTTTAATTGAAAAGAATATACTTTCAATTTATTTATTTGAGATATTGTTTTTTTAAAAAAAAATTTTAAATTTTTTTTTTTTTTTTTTTATAATTATATTATAGTTTTATTGAATTTAAAGTTGATTTCTCACTTGTTACTAATTTAATAAATGTTTTGGTATATGCAATTTAAGATAGTTTTTAAGTTTCCATATTATATTCTAAAATTGTATCAAAGATTTGTTCATCACCAAAACTTTCTATTTTGATCCCTCAATGGCATAAATTGTAGCATTTAGCAATTTAAATTGTTTAACATAATTTATAGACCGATGATTTATAATCTAACAAAAGAAATAACCCAAAAAACAGAGTTTTTAAAAAATCCTATGTATCAGTTTTTATATTCATTAGCTCAGTGCTGATATCAAAAGCATTTCTATCAGTAAAATGTGCAGCAAACTACGTTTCAAAATTTATTTCTTAAAAATGAACGTGAATCTCGCATCCAGGTATCATTTATTTATTCTGATTGAAGTACTTTTATTATTTATTTAAAAAAAAATTTTGGCAACTGGTAAGAGTTTCAACAATGATCGGCTCAATGTTATGTTATTGCGATTGGATGACAGCAAGTTAATTTATTAGTATTCCGTAAAAGCGACCTTTTAGTGACAGTAACAAGTCTAAAATGTGATAGAATGCATTGTCTTTGACATCGAACATATCTGCCAAGTTTTAACTCGATTGGCTGACAGCAAAGGGGTTAATTAGGCCTCCACAGGTTCTGCTTCCATTGACAAACACACACACAAAATCGAAGTTAAAATATAAAGTATTTAAAAAGGAACTTATTTGAAAATATCTTTCTCATTACTGTTAAATAATATGGGTAATTTGTTGCTAATTAAAGTTTTGTGTTTTATTAAACATCTATTTGATTTTTATTTATGCAGTTTAGCTACTCAACAAGTTAAAATGATTTTTTGATGTGAAGTACACTCCTGGTACAAAATAAATATATGCCTCCACCATTGTTATAAGGCCTTTTGAGACAGATGTAGGAGTTACGATATATAAGGAGAAATTAAACAAAATCTGAAAAAAGTTTTTTTTTCTTTTTAATGTTGATAATAATTTGCAAGATATTTATCTTGTTGACAAGGTTTAAATTTTGCATGCGTATTCTTGAAATATTCTTAGATGTGATTGATTATAGGATATAATAGGAAATTATCATTAATTCATTTTATAGCAAAATAAAATTTCAAAGTTTTAATTTTTTTTAAATTAAAAATTCAAAGCATCAATAAGTGTCTACTTCCTTCTGAATTAATTTTAGTGTTGTGTATTTTAATTGAAGTTTCATAGTATATCTTAAATTAAACTTGTGTTTTGTGTGTTGAAAAAACATTTTACATAGTATAAAAAATAAAAATCCAACTGGCAGTAAGTTGTGGTTGGATTTCCATCATTTCAAAACGAGGATTAGTTTAAGAAAAAGTATTTCCATTGTAAAATATAGGGTGATTAATATGGCTAATTAAGTGAGATAAGTTAAGTTTTCGAAAATGTATTCTTTCTATATTTATGATTTTCCTTAAATTTTGCTGACGGATAATTTCAGAATCAGTCAAGAAAGTGTTGTTCGTAAGTTTTTTTTTTAAGTTTCCTGTGCAGACTAAAAGCTTGAATTGCATATTGTGTACATTTTCAAAAAGATGTGTTATGAAAAAAATTATTCTCCACACACTGTATATTGATGAAATATACCTATTTATTCAAACTGAATGTAATTGTCAAATTTCTAAAATTTAATTAGAAAACATTTTTTTATTGATTTTGGCTGCCAAATTAAGTTTCAAGATTCCAATACGTAACTTTGTTTTTGAATTTTATGTAAGTACATACACATGAAAATGATAAAGTAATAATAACAAAAAAAAATATTTTAAATCTTGATACATGGTAGAGGCTACGGATACGCGGATTTCCACTACTTTGAACGAAATTTCGATTATTTCGGAGATCGATGCAAATCCGCATTAAATTTCATGTGGTGTATCGCCGATAAGATGGTGTGATGGCCATTTGCGACGAGTGTTACGCATGGGTGAGTGTTCCGCATGTTATGGGTGATATCGCCGATATTTACTTTAGAGTGATGGTCATTTCAGCCCTGTTCAAGATTAAATGTAAAAGAAACATAAACGTGCCAAACAGATTATTTTAACTTTTGTTTAAAGTTGAAGAATATTCTATTTATTTTATTCACAAATATATGTATATATGCCAAACTCAATTTTCGGGTAAATTAGTTTTGCCTAAGTCCCAATTTCAGGCTAAACTACTTCTAATCAAATTAATTCTTCTTATCAAACAAAACTATTTTATCATGTAATTTTTTTTTTTTTTTGGAATTTCCCAAACTTGTTTTTCTTTATTTAATGACGTCACCAAGTATAAATTTAATTTCCCACATCCCTAAAAATATCTATAAAATATCTAAATATCTATAACCTTCTCGATACGAAATCCGCGAATTGCACTTAAAGGGAGAATTCCATGCATGACAACATGCCTGCTATTTAATATGGAACAATTTAAGTCAATTTACAAATTCGTTTTGAAATTTTGTTGCAAAAATTGCAGTTTCATGTGTATTGCATCAACAACTCAGGATTAGTATTTAAAGAGGACAGGTGATACCATGTAGATGAGTAGCATGTTCTGGATGTACACTTTTAGGTGCAAACGTCATATTGGTTGCAAAAGTTCTTAGAAGCAGAAGCAGTATTTAAGTAATGACGTCATTTCCTAGTTTTTTTTCTGTGGTTTTACTAAGCTTTTCTGTTTGGTACACTTCCCTAGATTTATTACCATTTTGAAACAGGTGATCTTTTTTTTTTTCTAATTGATCGCGGTTTGAAATAAAAGGACACGTTTAAGTAGGTCTATGGTTGCACAAGAAGTGATATGACAATTTTTTAGGGATTTCTTAGGTCCTTGTATCTCAGTCACCTACTCTGAAGTAATTTTTTGGAAAAAAAAGAAAGAAAAAAAACCCCACTTGTTCTTAGAATTATTATATACTTCCATTTTCATCAGTCGTATGTGTTTGAAATATATGTATCGTTTGTAGATGTTGAAATGCTAAAAGGGATCGAGTAACTCGAAAAAGATAAAAAGGGAAATATATTAGGGAATTTTTGAGAAATGTAGCTTAATCGGGAATTTTTTGAAATTTTTTAATCAAATCAGGGAATTTTTGAAAAATTGTAATTAAATCAAGGAATCCTTAAAACATTGTAATTATTTCAAGGAATCCTTGAAAAATTGTAATTAATTGAGGGAATTTAATTGTTTCTTTATTCCTAAGTTACGAAACGATGCAAATGAATTTCAACAAGATAAACAAATCACATTTTCCTCCAATTATTTTAACATTATTTGTCACAACTTAATATTCTCATAAGCAAATTTTTTTCTGCGATAAATTTTAAATTCAGCTTTTACTTGTTTGCGTTTCCACCATTGTAAAAGCATTGGCGTTTGGGAATTGTCAGGAAAATCAAAAAGATTTTTTTCTTCTGGACACGGCCTATAAACAGAAACGGTCTATCCAAGTCACGAAAAAGATTAATTAAGAATAACATATCTTTTTTTTTTTTTAGCAAATAAATTATTGCTTTCTCAAGTCTATAGATAGGAGATGGGACTTTTTTTTCTTCCATATACACAATTTCGTTTCTAAAAAAAAGTTTAGTTAAAACCCACCAGAACATTCTCCGGTCATTCCTTATTATTCTTCCTTACTTCCGCCTTAGTTATCTGTCGAGATGGTAAACACGATTGCCGTGTGTTTACTCGTTAGAGATTCCGTCTATGGCTTTTTAATCAATCTTTATCCTCATCAAAAAAGCTGTAGACTGTAACATACAGTTTTTTGATGAGGGTCCTCTATGATAAGAGAGAGAGAGAGGCCATTCATGAGTGGCAGTGCGGGAAAAAAAATAGAACTCTTCTTCGTTTTCATTTTTCACCTAAAATAAAAAAAAAACTATGGGTGTGGAATACAGCACAACTTTCAATCACACTATAATACTGACGTGGATTTGTGTCGTCTGCCATATTTATATTTTCATCATTCATTTAGAAAAAATGGACAGTTAGGCGAAATTTTCGCAATAATTCTAGTATGGGATTAAAAAAAAAAAAAAAAAAAAAAAAATTCCGATAAAATGATGATTTTGGCGATATGCTTATCGATAATTCTTATATTACCCTTTCTTGCAAGTGAAATGGAGCAGAGATGAAAATCTTATCGTTGATGAGGTATGCTCAAGGAAAGAGACCTCTGTGGTAAAGGCATTCTTTTTTCAAGTTTTTACGCCATTAAAGCATTTTTACGGGAATTTCGATGGTGGATATGTTTAAAGCACCTTAAGAGGCATTACCACTGCGATTTTGAACAAAATCGTTAGAGCCGTTTTTTAGCAATTACTGAAAAACATGATTTTTTCAATGGCAGCTACCCTATGCGCACGCGCGATTTTGACGAAAATCCTAATGGTGGGTTCTTGTGCCATCACCAACCCTCACACCAAATTTGTGCATCGTAGGTCAATTTGTTCAGGAGTTATGCTGACCACAGACACACAGACTGACATTTTTTCTAGATCACTTTTTTGAAATCTATTTTTTTTTTCTTCCCCTTCACCGAATGCTATACTTTCATTACTCTATGTATTCATATGGGTAATTGAAAGTAAAAATATTTTTGTGTTTCTTTCTCTCAAGAGCCAGATAAGGCCTATTAGTCGCCGATTTTTTATGCATTAAAAAACAAAACAAAAAAACATTGGAAGATGTGGTATCAAATGTCATCGGAATAAGATGGTTGACTGGTGAGAAAATGGCACTCGCAAGTTCTTTTTAGCGCGTGCATTGAAATAGATGACGAGGAGATTTGTGTTGTGCGTGTCATGCTCGGCCATGATTGTTCCACATGTACACTGAATTACTGGCTCTTCCGCTTGCCTTTGATGCTCGTCTGGGAACATTTGTTATTCGACACACGGGCAAATGAAGTCGAAATGCGCGTGCTTAAAAAACACAAACCTTGGATCTCTTTTTTTTTTCTATTTCAATAAACGTGTGGTCTTGTTTGAATATTGCGTTTTGATGTAAAGTTCTGAAATTAATAGAGATTGTTTTTTTTTTTATTTTTAAATTATTTTTTACTTTCAATTACCCGTATGTTAACGGTAATTAAAGTATTGGTTTCGGTCAAAAAAAAAAAAAAAAAAATCATCATCACGTTTTGAAACGTGCTGAGTTAAAAAAAAGTGGTTTAAGAAAGTGTGTGTGTGTCCTTCTGTGGTCAGCATAACTCCCTAATAATAGATTGACCTTTGGTGTTCAAATTTTGTGTGCAGATTAGTGGTGGCCATGGGACCTGTCTTTAAGGTTGCCATCAAAATTTCACGCATGTGCATGAGGTAACTGCCACTGAAAAATGTATGCTTCTCAGCGATTGGCCGAAAAACGTCTCAAACGATTTTGATCAAAATCGGTATGATTATGCCTTTTAAGGTCCAAACTTCCGAAATTTCCGTAGCAATGCAACAAATTCTTAAAAAGCTGAAAAACAAATGTCTTTTAACACATAGTTCTCTTCCCTGAGCACCACCCACCAACGACTTACAAGAAAAGGATAATGTAATATTTATCGTCTCCATTTCCCCATCCTATGTGTGAACTATAGCCAAAACTATCGCCAAACTGGCTTTTTTTTTTTTTTTAAATAATAAAAATACGAAACGAAAACGGTAATTTACACCAATCCAATGACATTTAAATGCAGACCAGTATTGAAAGTTGTGCGATGTTCCTCACCACTAAGTTAATTTCAAGTTTTTCACTGTTACTATCATTTCTGAATATTTTGAAACTCAAATTCCAATCACACCAAATGGACCTCTTCCATCCGGGCGGACCACCATTTAGGAAAATGAACTCACATTTCATCCAAGACCTTCATATTCGAAAGTAGGAAGCACGAGTTCGGATCGAAAGAGGTTGGAAGTGAAAGGAATTCGTTCCCACGTTTCAATGTCAAGGCCTCCCGAATGTCTTCTTCTTTTTGAATTAAATACATTCGCTCTCACACAACCTGTTTCCGAGACAACAAAAACACGACTCTAGGTGGAGCTGAAATCAGTTTAAGAAGTGGGCTGGGAATAAAAGAAGTATACAAGACTCTTTTTTCCCAGAGGCGGGTTGCAATTGATACACGTTTGTGATTTTGTGAAGTGCTCTATTCTCTTTGCTCTTGGATTTGATGAGTTCATATTTTTGGGGTAGGTGGAATTTGATTTTCCTAAAAGTTTTGTCCGTTTGGATTTGATTGAATTGAAATTTGATTAAATGGAAGTATTAAGGAATAATTTTTTTTTTAAAGCTCAATTTTGTTTTTTGAATCTTAAGGTGGGAGGATAGGGCGTTAAAATGAAATGCAATTTTTGAAACATTTCTGTTTCTATTGCTTGAAATTTAATCATTTTTTGTGACCATATATAATATATAATGAACTTGATTATGTATTGTGTAATTTTGAGAAAAAAAAATATTTATTTGATAAATTCTTATGAAATTTTTAATAATTAACGTTTTTTTTAACTTTATATACCTTTTTTAAACTGCTGTAGCCTTCGGCTTTCTTAATAAAAATTTAGGACCTATATTCTAATTGTGGAATTGAACATATTTTAATTTGATAATAGCTGTATTTTCAAAAGAAATATTTAGAACCCCCTGAAAAGTGATGTAATTATAAATAATTTAAAATTTACAATTATATATATATATATATATATATATATATATATATATATATATATATATATATATATATATATTGGTGGCAATTGACAATTTTTGAGATTCCTTAAACTATATAGCTAGTACCAATACGCAAATATCGAAACAAAACATTACGTGGGTATGTAAATAGTTTTCAAGGAAAACCGAAGAAAAACGCCCTTGAATATTTTTAGTATTCAAAGTGCATAACAACGAAACAAAAAAATTGAATGGTTTTATGTTTAGTGTGACAGTGGCTATATCCCGTTCCTCTAATATTAATTTATATGCAAAAATAACAAAATGGCGGACAAAAAAAAAAAAATAATTAAGAAACTTTTTTTTTCATGTTTTTTGCCAACAAAAAATAGTAAAAATTAAAATTTTGCAATAATTTTGGTACGGGATATAGCGATAAATGTACAGAATATGTGGTTAAAATTTCATAAGAATCAGTTCAGTAGTTTCTGAGATTTTTTCAAGAGCTCACACCTACCTACTTTTTGAGGACTCCTGTTTACCTGGCATTTTCACACTAAAAAAGGGGTTAAATTCAATATATATATATATATATATATATATATATATATATATATATTATTTTTTTTATTTGTAATTTACGAATGTTTTTGTTAATCCTAACAAGCTTTATATCAATAAGCTTAAGAGTATTCATAAAATAATAATAATAAATAGCGTTTTTTTCATACATCCATATTAGACAAAGACAAAGAGCCTAAATGATGCTTGTATCTCGTTCTCAAATCAAAATATATCGTATCTCTTGTTTGCTGATTTAAATGGTTAATTATTAAATTGTTATATTTTTCAAATCATTAACCCATAGCAAAAATTTTTACTGTAAATTGTTTACCAACTTTTATTGAAGGGATTTTAAGCTGAGATTGAGTTTTCATAGAAATTTTAGCTTCGGCAAAGGAAACCATCGATTCCGTGACATAGATTAACTTCTCCCTCCCACCCCCACCCCTCTAAAAATAAAAAATAAATAAAAAAACTTGATTAGAATGCATTGTTACCGAAAGCGAGTCTAACTGCCAAGTTTCAGTCGACTGGATGACGTAAAGTGGGTTAATTAATCCACCAAAGCGCCAATAAAAACGTGTGTTTGTAAAAGTGACCTTTTCATGACAGACTTCAAAACTTGATAGATTGCATTGTCTTTGACAACGGATATATTTGCCAAGTTTCAGCTTGATTGGATGGTGGCAAGCGTACTTGCTGCCTGTTAGTCGTAAACTTGTTCGCCTCAATCAGACACTGAAAATCGAAGTTAATATAAAGGATTTAATTAAAAAAAAAAACGTCAATTCCAAATATTGTATAAACCCTTTAGGTTCAAGGTGAATAAGGCACTTTAAAGCTTCTTATCATCCAATTTTTTTTTTCTTTTGCAAGGTTACTTTCAGACAATAACAAGACACAAAAGCTTTACAATGGATTATACGTGTCAACTCATAGGGTTAGGTATCATGTTGCAATTGACTGGAGAGTGTGTTTCTAGGAAAATGTATTGCCGTTTGTGCAAATAATTGTAACGCTTGTTAACTCCTGTACATCGAAGGTTGTATCAGTTTTCTCCCCATTGTTTCAGTTTGTTAAATAATGCATTTGCCATTACATATCAAAAGTTTTCAAACAAAATTGATAAATATTAATCACCTCAAAAATGCGTTTAAAATTTAGTTAAGAAATTAACTAAAATTTGATTACAAAATGTAAGCCATTTTTTTTAATAGCTAGTGTATTTTTTTTTTTTTTTTTTTCTTGACGTTCAATCAAATCCATTTTCTTAATATTTGCCTAAACAATTCAAATTGGTTGGTTCATACGTTCAACGACTTATTTTTATGTACAGTGACGGTCAACCAGGCCGGAACCTATAGCTTAACGTGGATTCCGAACCACAACGGAACATCCACGCCTAACCCAGGATTCGATCCCGACACCTTCGGTATGCGAGGCCAGAGAGCCCCACAGCCATCAGGCCGCATGCAATTCAAATTGGACTTTTAAAAATTGTCTATTTTATTTTTATTGGGACCTTCAATTTTATTCATTCAAGTATATGCAGGGGCATTCGCCCTAAAATTTCCAATATTTCTTAAATTTTTTATTCTCCCTGAAATTTTTAAAATTGTACAGAAATTTTTCGATAATTCCTAAAAAAAAAAAAAAAAAAAAAAAAAAAATTAAAAACCCGAAAATTGCCCGATTTTTCTCCAAAACTCACTTAAAATTCCTGATATTCCTCCAGATGAGAAATGCGAATTTAACTAAATTATAATATTTTCAAAATTTTTATCGATATTGAAACAAACTTTGGAAAGAATATATATGTGTTAGGAACCTCTATGTCAGCTTCAAAGGAAATATCTCTAAATATTTTTGAATTATTCCTAAAATTTAAAAAACTATCCCTGAAATTTTTGGTATTATAAATAAAATTTTAAAAACTATCCCTAAAACGTTCCTGAAATTTTTGGAATTATCCATACATTTTTTAAAATTATCCATAAAATATTCCTGAAATTTTTTGCAACTGTCCGTAAAATTAAAAAAATTATCTCTAAAATGGTTTCTAAAATTTTTGAAATATCCCTAAAATTCCTACCTGATTTTTTTAAAAAACACATGACTCTCCCAAAATTATTCGTATTTTTATGTTTCAAACGTGCAACCAGAGAGGTGAAAAAGGTGTCCTTTTTACAAGCTTTCAGTTTTTTTTCTTCTTTTTTCTTGATAATGAAAAGTTTAAATGTTGCCCGTTGTGCTTTTTGATGTTTTTGTAAATAGCGAATTCTTTGTTTAAGCTTTTAATGAATACATCGTAATTGAAGGATTTTTTTTTTTAAAAATTCAATGTCTTTGTAAAACTTGTTTTCCATTTACTTGAGAGCGTTTGTCATAAAGCACGTTTTGCAGGGTTGTTTTGAGTCAATCGTTTCTTATCCTAAGTGGAATAGTTAAGAAATGTATTGTGTAAGTGAGGGCATTGCATTTTAAGAGTTGTGATAATCTTATTTTGTTTTATTTGTAAAAAAAAAAGATTCTGCCGAATTGACAGGATATTCGTTCGTGTTGTTAGGCTTTAACAGGGTGAGATTTCAGCCGTTAAATGTCGCCATAGTGTTAGTTCAGATTTATTATCAAGGGAAAGCAATAATTTTATTTCCTTTTAAATTTCTTAATCTAATAAATAATAGCTTTCCTCATTATTTGTAATTAAATAGAATACTTTTATCAAAACACCAAAGGTATATTTTGTTTCTTTAAAATTCCGTATTGTATTACGATTCGTTTTCTACGTAAAGTATTTTCCTGGATTTAGGGTAATCTTAATGAAAATCAACATTTATACTAAAACATAACAGGTGGTTTCTTTTTAAGTGGTTTTACTTAGCTTACCTTTAAAAAATTCAATAACGAAATATATCGATAAGTATGATACAGCCTTATGTAGGTTTGGCATGGTTTAAACCAAATATTTTTTTTTAAAGAATAATCAAAATTGTATTTTTATTTATTTATAATTAGATTTTTTAAATTATTTGATGTTGTAAATAACTTCTACTTTTAACTTTTAACCAAAAGTTTTCCATCGCAAAGATATCTTTTATCTACTAGCGAATATCTACAGCGAATGTTGAAAGATTTTTTTTTTCTTTTGGAGCTGTACAATAAAAATTGTGTAACAATCTGGGTTTAAAAGAAGTTGCAAAACTTGTTTTTTTGTTGTTGTTCAAAATGTTAAATCCTAAACTTGTTTTTATATGGAATAAAAAATTAAAAAAAAAAAAAAAAAAAAGCATCTAGTTTTTCTTTCTATTAATTTTCCAGAAAATAATTAACTAAATGAAAGATCTACATTCTTGGTATTACATGACTGGTGTTTTTGTAAATGAAATTTTTTGTGAATGTTATAGATACAGTTCTGCACAAAAGTTTAGACACAATACAAAATTGGTGTTTTATAAAATAGTATTGAAATAGAAGATTTAATCTTTGCATCACTTAATAATAAGCACGTATTACACTCAAAATATAAATTTGAAAATGCAAAACAAATCTGTAGCGAATTAATCGCAAAAATAACAAAAAACGATCAAAATCCGTTGCACGTAAGCTTAGACACAAATCGATTTTTTAAAATTTTTTATAAGCAATCGAAAAGTTTCAGTAATCAATTAAGCTTTCAAATTGTTTTATCAAATCGAAAACACGGTTTTTTTTATTAAAAGCACAAGCTTTTGCAAGGTTTCAGGCTTGATTCCATACCACGTCTTTTCAATGGCTTCTTTAAGTTAAAAAATGGTGGAGTACTGTTTCCAAAGGTATACAACTTTTGTAAGAATTCCTTATACATTTTCGATAGGATTACAGTCAAGACTATTTGCAGGCCAATCGAGAACCATGTTTGTTTTGGCTATAAACCACTTTTTCGTTGACCTGGATGTGTGGTTAGAGGCATTGTCTTGTTGAAATTTTCAGTTAGGTTCACTTAAAAGCTCACTAAATGATAGAAAGTTACTTTCTAGAGTTGCCTGGCAGGCCTCAGAGTTTTGCTTTCCCTTTAAAAACGCTAGGAAAGTTTGGCCGTTGAATCCAAATTTTCCCCAAACCATGACTGAACCTTCACCTTGACGTCGGCTAAACTGAGTTTACAGGATCTTTATGAAGATCATTCCAGTACTATACTAAACTTCAACTTAACTAGACATCACTTAGACGGTAGATCGTCACAGTGCTCATAGGTATTTAATCCATTTTGGCGGCGTGAAGACATAATTCTCGCCAAACCTTATAGCCTTTTGTTCTCTATAGGGTTGTGGTTTGGCGAACATTATGCTTTCACGCCGCCAAAATGGATTAAATACCTATGAGCACTGTGACGATCTACCGTCTAAGTGATGTCTAGTTAAGTTGAAGTTTAGTACAGGAAAATCTTTCTGGACCATCTAGGCTCAATATTTTTCGTCTCTAAAGATCACCAGTAGCCATTCGTCGCTGTGTGACATATGTTACTGAGCCCAATTCAGTCTTGCTTCTTTGTGGTGAGACTGCAAACGCGGCTTGCGTTTAAGTTTAGATTAAAAAAAAACGCATTCCACAATTCTTCTACTTACAGTTTCCCGTGAAACTTTAATGACAATTATATTTTTGATCTGATTTGCAGAGTTATATTGATTTGAAACCAGTTTTATAATTTGTCTATCATCCCGTTTGCTGGTCGTTCGAGGCTTTCCAGATTGTGATTTTGGTTGATATTGGTCACCATGTGCTAAAACTCTCTATAAATACCTCTTTTGGATCGATTTAATGCAATTAAAATATCAGAAATGGATTTATCTCTGACCTATATATTCTAAATTCTTAAAATCTCTACATGCGAAAATTGCATAGACTTCGGCATCATTCTAACCAGTGAAAATTACTTCAAACCTTTTCTAGCAACTTAAAGACACTCCCCTTTGATAATGCGATCACTTCCTCTCAAGAGTTTACACTAATCTTACGTTTGTGCCTATACTTTTGAGGCATGGAAAGTTAGCAAAGTTTCAATTGTTTGTTGTTAGACAATTTTATTTCATTTTTCCTGGAAATTTTTTACCCTACACTTTTTCCTTATGGCTTTAAGAATATATATTTGAAAAAAACTTGTGAAAATTAAATGAATATTATTGCTTTTTCGTGAATAGCCTCTGTGTCTAAACTTTTGTGTAGGACTGTAGAATAAGTTCTAACGTAAATTAAAATCAATCTTATAATTTAAGACTAATGAAGTATTTATAAGTATCAACAATAAGTTTTTATATTAATCTAATGGATATATTAATGTTTTATAATTATTTAAAATTATTAATTAAAATTAAATTATTGACTGAGTTTTAAATTTGTTCCTAAAATAGAGGTTTTGTGCTTTAACAACTTATTTCTAAATCTTAAAAATATCATTTTGTACAACTTATCATCACTACTGATGAATCAAAGAGCAATATTCCATGTATTACGCAGTAAATAATTATTATTGTATTATATTGTATACATTGAATTTAAAAAAAATTGTATCTCTGAATATAATGTTAAAAGTTAGTATGATTTAAATGTCCACATAAGTAACAATTGTTTTTTTACTTAGTTTAAATTATTTTCAGAAGGAATATTATTTGGTTATTTGAACATTCTAGTTAATGTCAAATTTTACTTATAAATATGTATACGTGTAATTAGAAAAGGAATTAAAAAAAAAGACTAGGTTTACAAAAAAAAAAATCCTGGTTTAAACACTCCTCTCCCCCCCCCCCCCCCCCATCTCCTTTTTTTTTCTCGGTTTTTTTGACAAAAAAAAATCTTTTTTCTCCGAACTTGTTCTTATGCGTGAGAAAAATTGCTAAAAAATCAATTTCACTTGAAATGTTTTGAATTAGTATTTTGCACCAAAAGACGCGAAATGTTTCTGCATTTTTTCAAATACAACGTTTTTTTTTTTTTTTTTTTGTTTTTTTTTTTTGTAGTAATCGCTTTTTTAATTTCAAGACAACTTATAGAGCGAGCAATATCGTTTTTCTTTTTTTTTTCTTCTTTTTTTTTTTTTTCCTTTCTTTTATCACAGCGATATTTTTTCCACAGCACATTTGTGTCCCGATTGGGAGCTAACCCGGAAAATTCCCACCAGACTGTCTGGCAGCTGGATTAGAGACAATTTGTCAAAATCGAGATACTTCATAAAGAATTGTTGAGCGTGAAAGAGGTTTGGTCGCGAGATATCTTACATGCTAGCTGCGCGTTATGCCTGTCGGGTGAGAGTATGACTGAATCTTATTTTGTATCCTTACACTGAAGCTGTCCAATTTAAAAACCTAGTTTATGCAGATTATATTGATTTCCATAGATTTGTGAGCCAAATCTCCAAAATTATGAATTGGTTTGGCTTAATTTATATCTCAGTGTATGCAGTGCTTGCGAAAATAGCTTATAAAACTTAAAACACATTTTTATGATTATGTCAGACAACTGGTGTCGAAATTGAACAGCCGATTGCTTCCAACACTAATTAGGCTTTAATTGTCAATTTACGAGCTACTTCCATGGTGATAGTTATGCATCGGATGATGGTTGGTTGGTTTGTACGCTCAACGACCTATTTTTGTGCACAATGACGGGCAATCAGGCCGGAACATCCATGCTTAACGCCAGAGCTCTAACCACACAGCCATCAGATGTGCTATGCGTCGGATGCAAATTGTGTATTGAAGACTGGTGCGTTGTTACGAATTTCATGGGTAATTCGAAGAAACTGGAGTACTGTGATCAATCTCTTTCTTGTCTTGCTGAATTGATGTGAACTGTCTCATCAATCAGCTTTGGAATGAGTTATTGATGTTATTTATTTTGAGATTTCATGCGTTTTGATGTATCTCGGTTTCCGTGTTTGGTTTGCTGTTCGAGTCATTCAGTTTCGCATTTCAAGTTAGTTTTAGCAGGTGTATTAACGTTTTTTTTTTTTTTTTTTTTTTTTTTTTTTTTTTTTTTTTTACAATAGTTTTGAAACTCTTACTGTCCTGAGATATTTATGCCATTCTTTGTAAAACATGTTAAATAACTAAAGTTGTGTGACGTTTAGAAATTTGCTGCAAACAGCTAACCTGAACAAAATTTTGCTGTCCATATATTCTTGGAGATATATATATATATATATATATATATATATATATATATATATATATATTTTTTTTTTTTTTTTTTGGGGGGGGAGATAGAATTTAATTGGATAGACTTTTCTTTCGTATTGTAAGTGCCTTTGCAAGTTAAAAATTTTCTATATATTTTGATGTGAAATTATAATATTACCCTGGGCCTTAAGCCCAATGGTATTGTTTTCAATTGGTCAAAAGTGTGGTCCGGTGTCTGCCCCCACTTAATGTTTACGCATGCGCAGGAAAGGCATTGTGTGGGCATGCGCCTGCTTATATGAAAATAGATGTATGCTGATGTTGTTCGATGTTTTACAAAACTCAAATAAATAAATAAAAATTTTATAATGAGCTTGGACTTAAGGCCCAGGGTAAACTGGACATCGACCCTAAGCCGATTATTTTTTAAATTTTAGTTCATCTGTTTATTTACTTTTAGTTTTATGGGGAGGGGGGAATTTTCTTTCTTTTTAGTTTTAAGGTGTTTTTTTTTATAAGGTTTATTTTCATTCGACACTGATATTTTCTCTTTTGTTAATAATTAGTATTAATGGTGATTATGTAATCTAATATTCCATTCCCCCAGGTACTTTAAAAAAAACAGTTGGTGCTATGGCTATGTATTTTATGTCTGACCTCACTTTGCGTGCTCAATAGCGGGAGTTAACCGTGGTTTCTTTAAGGAGGTTTGGGACTCAACATTTATATAAATTTTCAATTTTTTTTATTATTGTACAGAATAATAAAAGTTTACTTAATAAAATGACATAAAAATTTTGTTTCTATCATTAGTAGAACTTGAACTATTTAAGTTTTTGTTACATGACAACTGTTTCTCGTACGCGCTATCTTAAAACTTTGAAACTGTTTTTCTCAGTGTTGTCTTTTTGTCCCTTTTTAAATCCTTTCAATTAACTTCGATTTAGTGTGTTTGTTTGTCGATGGGAACGAAATCTGCGGCGGCTTAATTAATCCCCTTGCCGTCATCCAATCAGGCTGAAACTTGGCAGATAGGTTCGATGTCGATGACAATGCATTGTATCGAATTTTGGGGCTGTTACTGTCACTAAAAGGTCGCTTTTACGTAATACTAATAAACCATCCAAACGCGTAAAAATGGCTTTGAACCTATCAATGTTGAAACTCTCTCCTGTTGCCAAAAGTTTTTTAATAACTAAATAATAAAACTACTTTAATCAGAATAAATAAATAATAAAATTACTTTAATCGGAATAAATAAATGATGAGCATAAATTCACGTTAATTTTTAATAAATAAATTTTAAAACGTAGTTTCCTGCACATTTTGCTGATAGAAATGTTTTTGATATCGGCGTTGTGTTAATGAATATAAAAATGGGCAATGTTTTTTTTTTTTTTTTTTTTCTTCTAATTATTTTACTGAAAAATCATGTAGACAATTTATTATATGATTTATAAGAAATAATTTAATGCAAAAATGAAATAAAATTTAAAAAAAGTTTTTTAAATATATCAAATTTAGGGAATGTAAAAATTTTAAAGTTTCCTTTTATTTCATTTTTTTATTATTATTTTTTTTTTTTATTTGAAATTTAAAATACTATTTTTAGTTTCAAATCATAATACAGTACTGAATAAAAATTTCCAGAAAAATAATTCTAAAAGTAAAGATTTTAGAATTTTGGGTCTTGGACCACGTTAAAATTAATCTCCAAAAAGTCTTCTGGAAAAACCTCTTCCCCCTCCTTCCTTGAAATTGGAACTACTTTTTACTGGCCGAATATTAGCATTTTACAGTATTGTTCGGACCTTACGTTGTCTTTAAACAAAACAATATGTACCCTTTTGAAGAGATTTCATGCCATATTGGGATTTTTTAATTGCGATTTCAAGTCCGGAAAAACAATAAAGAGACATTTCGAAACCGATATGACCTAGCATTTCACACCTACGTACAGGAAACATGCTGGCGTATATACGTTATTGTTGTTTTATTTCGAAATAAATATGCTAATCTTTCTGTTTATTCACTTGTACAGGATATCACGCGTGATAAATCTGGGGATTGCTTTATTATTTGTGGGCGGCCTTATACATTCTAAAATAATTCGACATGACATTGAACGTCGGTGTTTATTTAAGCATTCAAAAACGACCAGTGGCTGATTGTTTGTAAATATTTGCTGTGTTTTTAAGCTGCTGCATTTGTGACGACTTTTTATATTTTTCAGTAAGTTATATAATAATAAAACAAGCTGTGTGTCTGTCTGTGTCTCTGTGGATCTATAGAAACCTACTTAAAATTGGAGTAGAGCTCCGAAATTTTCAGCATACGTAGTTTTGACCTTCTTATTTTATGCATCACAAACAGAATTTTAAAATTTTAATTAGTTCTTTTTTAATTAATTTTTTTAGTTAATAAATATGTTACAAAACGATATCTAATAGGGCTACAGCTCTGCAATTTTCAACATAAGTAGTTTTGGCCTTTTAATTGGACTTTTAAAAAACACAATTTTAAATTTTTATTTTGTTCCTTTTTAATTAATTTTTTTTAATTAATTAATAAACATTTTATAAAACGATTACTAATAGGGCTACAGCTCTGAAATTTTCAACATAAGTAGGTTTGGCGTTTTAATCGAACTTTTAAAAAACAGAATTTTAAATTTTTATTTTGTTCTTTTTTAATTAATTAATAAATATTTTTTTATTAATTGCTTACGCAGCAATGAACCTTTCAGAGAGCGAAGCGAGCCTATGCTTGCATAGCAATGAACCTTTTAACGAGTGAAATAAGCCTGTGTTTACGTGTCCATGAACTTTTCAGCGAACGAAGCGAGATCGATTTTGCGTAGCGATGAACCTTCCTGCGAGCGAAGCGCCAAAAACTGGGTCCTATACACGAATGACAGATTTCCGCAACGCGAGGCCTCACAGCTAGCTAAAATATTGCACATGTTAAAATTTCGTAGCGAAGCACGGGTATTTAGCTAGTTTACAAGTAAATGCGATAGTTGTCCATCAAATATTCTTTTTGCTGTCTTATCCAGAAAATGTAGAAGTATAGTAAAAAATAGTGTAAAAGATGAATAGCTGTAGAAGTATAATAACAGAGAGTATAGTATAGTAAAATGTTGAAAGCACAGTAATCGTTCTTAAAAACTGACCTGAATATCACAGGCTTATTATAAACGGTGTGAAATTCTCGATATTAACTTTTTAACTATAAAGAATGACTGTAGTTATAGTAAATAATATACAACTATAGGTTTCAAATTTTGAATAATCAGTTTTAGCTTCATTTTCTGTTGCCAAACAATATTGTACTTCCAAGTTTTTGTTTTAGTTTTAGCTTTTTTTACTGAAGAAGCGATAAACTATAAAGTAGCAATTTACTAAGTGCTTAAGTTGTGTATACGTCTTTGCAAAATAAACTTTCTTAGCCAATAGAAATAATCGATAATTATATACGTCTCTTCACTCATCATTTCCGAAATATCATCAAATTCAATAAATTACGAGTTTTTTTTTTTTTTTTTTTTTTTAAATTCTATGCCTACCTACCTGTCTATATTTCTTCGGACGGGAAATTCCATCAGATACCAATTCTGTATTATAATTCTTATTTTAAATATAATTTTATTGATTAATTAGGTAATTATTGAAAAAACAACAACATTTACTTACATTTTTATCACACATCTGGAATTCGATGGAGCTAATTGCTGGATTTAAGCGAAAGTGGCACTGTGTGTTTTGGAATACTAAAATATGTTCTCAAAGAATAACTGAATTTTATTACACATGGAATATTAGCGTCGAAAAGGAAACTGTTCTTTAAAATCTAGAATATAAACAGATATTTCTTTGAGTTTTGTTTTTTGGAAATTTAAATGCCCCAAACATGGAACTCTCCCGCAAGCCACATGGAAACTGCATTTTAAAAGGGAAAACAATCATAAGGTGCTAGTGACTGCCATGTGCTTTAAACCAGCAGCAGCTGTTCAACAGCATATTGTAAAATGGGTCAATTATATGTCAAAAGGTGGGAAATACGTGTCAGATGCAGTTTTTGGGATGCTCTTTGAGTTCGAACACATGCCTCTGTGTGGCTGTTTAGTAAAAGATTGGTTGGTTGTTTTCAGATTATCTGGCGCCGTCAGCAACACGAGGGCTATAATGCGCCGAAACATTCGTCATTAGACAAGCCAACATACATTTACAAACACCCATGCCTATCACGCGATTCGAACCCGCAACCTCGCGGTCTAGAAGCTAGCACGCTAACCACTATACCGTTTAGTCGGCAGGTTAGTCAAAGAAGATTTGCGTGTAGTCACTTTTAGCAGTGTTATGCATTGTTTTATACCAATGTCTGAAATGTTTTATCAAGTTTATTATTACCTTGTATATTATTTCTGAACGACCTCTTTTTTTTTTTTTTTTTTTTTTTTTTTATTGAGAATTTTTTTTTTTTCTCTCTTTCTTTTATAGAAAGTCAAAATTGATAAATGACCTGTCAATTTGAAAGCTTAGTCTTTTTTTTTTTTTACAATGGACAATTCCCGCATTTTTTTTAAAAACGATTGAAATTAGTTTATACTTATGAAGAATTTCTTTCTGATTCCAAATACTTACACAAAAGTTCTTTAAAAAAATTACTTATATATTATATTATAAAAGAAAATGCCTCAAAACCGAGCCGAAACCAGTCCTATCAAAACACACAGCAAAATCTGTGACGTAAAAGGTTCCTACAGTTTCTGTGGTTATCGTGAGGTTTCTTCCAAATAGTTGGCAGTGGTACACCATTGCCATATCACATACAGGTTGGCGCGATTTGCGAGAAACTTGCATAACTGATGATTTCCGCTGCTGCATTTCAAGCCAAGATGTTTTGGACGCCTACACGTCACGTTCAATTCGAACCGAATGAATCGTTTTCTCGCCAACATGTAACAGGGAAACTTTGATTGCAAATTTAAAAAAAAAAAAGCGTATTAAGCAGAAATTTTTCTGTTTTTTTAAAACATTTAGAATTGAATTAAAAAAAAAAAAAAATCCAGGAATTGTCCATTGCGCAATGTCTTATTTGTTAGAAAATAGAAGTAAACAGAAAATAGTAATTTAAGCACGTTGAAGATACCTAAGGAATCTTATATCTCTTAGTAATATAATACATTTTCTCTCAACTCTCATGAATTTCCAAAATTTAATTCGAAAAAGTAGATAACTTCAATTTCAAAAAACTTTAGTTTGTGACAAAACTAAAAGTTTTTAACAAATTTAACTTCGACACTTTCAACGGATCGATTGTTGTTTTTAATTCTCATAAATTGCTTATCTACTGTACGTTATTTACCTCTCATGATAAAACCCGTTTGATCTTTGTCGGAGACGCTTTTTTTTTAAGTCTCAGAGAGCAATAACAGCTCGCGCAACTTTGATATATTTTCTCTTTCCAGCTGATTAGCTATCGATATTCTTCATTTTTTTTTATTATTCCTAAATACCAGTTTAGTTTTTGATAACAATCTGATTTTTATTACCTGGTGAAGTACTTGGTATTTTAGGCTTCAATTTTTTTGGTGTTTTGGATTTTGAAAATCGGGTAAGGGGCGTGCTTACGGTCAACCGATCGAAACAAAAGTAATAATTCAGTGTTCGTCCGGTCCTTAAAAGTCTTTGAAAACTACCTATTCTTGATAGGTATTTATATAAGGACTTCTAATTTTTGATTGCAGATATTTTTTCTTAAATTCTTTGTAGCTATTCCAAATTTGACCCTCCCCTCCCTTCTTGTCCATATAACATCACATGTGTGACATGGTATTGTTCTTAATTTAGCAATTATTTTTAAATAAGGTGAATTTTTGAATGACAAAATGAATTGGTATTTTTTATCCTTTTCAAGACCAACAGTTATGAAAACAAGAAAGCAATTGTTATTTTCCCTCGTCTACCTCATAATTGGAAATATTTTGTGCACCAAGCACCAGCCCGTCTGAATAAATCTTTTAATAGTCTCTCTTCGCCCCATTTACGTAATTATACGATCGTAAACTTCTGTATCGCAAAACTCCATCGACACATTTCATCGCACAGAATCGAGGAATACCTTCTTCCCTCTTGATAATAAATATTTTATTGCTTTGCGGAAAAACTCGCGTTCCCGTGAAGAAATCTCAAACAAGCCATGACGAAGATCTTCTTGTACACACTTCCGCAGTTGTCATCAATCTACTAGATACTATCTTCGATGAAAATATACCGCTACCGTCTTTCCTATCACACACACACGTTTCGGTTTCTGTCTGAGTTCCTAGTCCTTAAGTTCTCTAGTATCACGTTCCCATTGTATTCCGAAGGTTACGTTAATCTTTGTTTCAAAGGGCCGAACTTCTAACGGGTAATGGATACACCTGCATCACATTTATGTAAATAAACCCTCTGCCATCAGGTAAGTCAGCTGCCAGCATGCTTTATTCTACTGCCACTTAAATGTAGGGCAGTCCTTCATTTGCTACTTGGAAAATATTCTGTTGATGCTTTCATGGGGTAAAAAAAATTCCTACCGTGTCAATAAATATCCTGCTTGGCGTCAATAGAATAGCTTTTCAAATGATTCAATTATGTATTAATTGTTCTGTGCTTCATGGTTGTGGGCTTATGAGTATTTTATCTATTGTTTCTTTGGCGGGTTTTCTATTGCCTTTCAGCTCCAAGAGGCCGCGAACTCTTAATCCTTTCTATTCTTTAATTGAAATGGTGTAATATAGTTGTCGTCCATGTAGGTCGTGTTTTCAGTGTTTAGTGACTTCCGTATTGATGCTTAAAGGTGAATTCTTAGGTAACTGTTGCACGGGTTTGTCGCAATTCTAACATGTTGTCGCTAAATACCAATTCACTATTAACCTATCTAACGCCATTTGACTGTTTTTCAATACAGTTGTTCTACTTGGCGAATCTACCATTTACTTCTGATTTCATTTCGGACTCTTTTTCTCGCTGATTAGTAACATTATCAGGTCAGGTCTTTGGGAGGTTTAGTTTTTTTTTTTTTTTTTTTTGTTGTCGAATTCCAAAATACCATTCCTTGTTAAAAAAGTGCGTAATTAAATTCTTGTTTTCATAGTGTGTACAATGCGGAGAAATGTTATCGTAGCGACAAAGACCTGTGTTTCTAAAAGAAATTTCACGGTCATTATGCTGGCTCTAAGCATGACGAGTTATTCAACTTTTTAATAAGTGCCTGGCCGTATTCTTTTGTACCGTGCGTTGCCCCTTGCATAAAAGTCTCGCGTATGTGTTGTCAAGCTGATTACACATGCATTGTTAATAGACAATGTTTATAAAACAAGATTGAGGTCATGTAACTAAGATTTTCAAAGTAATATAAGACACGGAACAATTTTAAGTAATTCTAAATTAAATTAAGTATTTTTAATTCAGTTATTTTTGTAAATCATTGTACAATGTAATGTGGATCATATTTCATTAATGGTTTTTATCGAATTGCGATTCCCATTTTGGAAAGTTTTGATGGTCATGTCAAACTTTTCTGCGAACGTATTCAAAACCTTTTATAGCTGACATTTAACTAATATAAATAATCGTTATCTATATTTTCTTTTTTATTAATCTGCATTCCACTACATATTTCTGAGTTTTTTAGGTACATTTTTCTGTACTACATAATTATTTAGGTAAATGGAAAATTCATTTAGTCTGATAATGCTAGTATATTATTTAAAAAAAAAAAAAAAAAAAATGGATCTGCTTGATTCCATTTAAATTGCCTTTGTTCATTTCGAAACATATCCGAGAAACGTTGTATATTTATCCAATTTTTCAGAATTTTATCCCATTTTCAACAAAAACTTTTACGAATGTTTTATTATGTACAAAACAATCAATCATGTCTATTTTCAAACTATAGTTACGAATTCTTCAAATATTTGAATCATTGACTGTCACAGCTTGACTGGCAGGTATTGTAGCAATGTATTTATTTTCCGAATTAATTTGTCTGTTTTACTTCCTTCTGAATTTAGTTCTTGAGCCAATTTATGTTTTCCTAAAAACCGAATGTTTCCTTTCATCTACTATTTAACTCAAGACATTTCCTGCTAGGATGTATCCGTGAATCGAAGATTACATATTCTCCATCTAAATCTCGGAACTAATTGGAAAATTCTTGCTCAACCGGGTACGCCATTCAGATTTTCGTTCCACATCGCAACCACCGATCACCAGAGATTCCGTTATCAGAGACCTCCAGATTACCATCCGCAACTGCCTCGTCCGCCATTGCTCTTTGGCACCGTTAGAATATTAGCAGGGGTCGGTGAGAGGAATTGGATAATTGGCTAATTAAAGGGAAAAGAGGAGGGGGGGGGGGGCTTAGAGGAAGTTGCTTATGCACACCCAGCATCTGCTGCGATTAGATTCCGTGATGAATCCCTAACAACCTCTGCACTGACAAAGGTCATTCCACTTCTGGTATTAAGGCTGCTCTCTGGAGTGAACCTGGAATCCCAATTAGCGACTTGGAGGGATCGCCGTTGCAGGTTGTCGCAACCCATTTTATCTGTCGCGTTTATGAGCAACCTTGACATTCAATATCAGTTGATACGAATCGGGGGATTTTGGAGCAGTTAATTGTGTATTATGGCGCAAGGGAGATACTTTTGGATAGTTGGGCATTCTTGTTTGTATTGGTAGTGATTTTTGACATCCTTTATGGGATTACTTCGGCACTTATAAGACTGTTGGGATGATCTGGACCTAGGCATTGTGTTATAACGAGGTAATTCGTCTTAAGAGTTATTATAATTACGTGCAGATCATTATAACGAGATAAGTCGTCTTAAAGAGTTATTATAATTACGTGAAGCTCATTTGAACTTGTAATGTTATTACACTGCAGCCTCAAGCTATTTGTTTTTGCGCGATGTAGACTATGGGTGTTGAACATTTCTGCTTAACCTCCAGAGAATTATTCACTGGGTATTTGCAGTGTCACTTCATTTCTATCTCAAGATTCGCACGATCCTTAAGAACTATATATTTTTGAAGGACCTTATATAAGGTCATTTTTAAGTCTTTATTTTTCATTTCGGATCCTTAATTTTCGATTGCGGAATTTTTCTTAATTTTTTTAGCTATCTTAAATGTTTTTCTATCAGTTTGAATCCTTCTTTTATTGGTAGAGTGATTTTACTTTCCAAATTGCTTGAAATCGTTGATTTCTAGGAATATTCCACTTTTCTTTTATTTCAAGGTGTGGATGCACTTCCATTAAGAAAATTGTATTTCAATTGTTTATTTGATATTCTTTTTATTCCTATAATACAGCTTGTGTTTTGAATTTTGTGTAAGAAAACAATGATTTTTATCACAACACATTTATAAACGGTCCTTAAAAAAATTTAAAAAGTCCTTAGAAAACTACTTATTTTGTACTTTTTAAACCAGAAATAGAGGTTACCGTCATTTGTTTTTAATATTATATATTTACTATCAATGATGCTGTTAAATATAAGCTATATATCATACTGTATATCTCTATTTACTATACCTCTTACCTAGATTATAATTGTGAAACTTTTTTTTTTGACGAAACAGAAAGTATCAACAATTAAAAAATATATGTTATCAGCTGTTAATATATTCTAGACAACATTAAAATGTTTTTTTAAAGGATTAATTTAATATTATATTATACTTTGAGTTATTGAATAGAGTATATTTGCAATTGGTTTATAAAGAATTATAGTTTGGATATATTGCCTGTTGGTGAATATCTTTACATCGTTTCATTTGAAGGCGAAAAACGATGCTTCAATAATATTTTGTCTTATTTCCTAACCAGTTAACCATAATCTTGCTTTAGAAATGCATTAGCTATAATAGTCTTGAAGCATATAATAAAGTTTCTAATTAAGTTATACCAACGTTTTTATATTATTCTATAACACGCCTCTACGTACACAACACTTGGTTTTGTGAACGATCTTTTTTATGGTGGAGCTTTGAGCTTTGTAGTTTGAGAGCCGAGTCCGTGTGATAAGTTAAGTGGAAAAATGTCCAGGAATCCGGATTTTTTTTTATTGGTAAAGTAGTCACACAACACACAACTACTCCTTTTGAAGTGTACTCCGAAATGAAGAGTCTATTTCGAGCATAAGTAACAACATGACGCTTTTGTTTTTTGTAACGAAGCTCCAATTGTACTTGAGTATCTGACAGCTTTTCCTTGCTTCCTAACAGGATGCCAGCAAGATAACATTCTCCCCTCGGGAAGAAACATTTCTAACATAGTCTTTTAGAGTATATTTCATTGAAACAAATTTGAACTAAATTTGAAATGATAATTTTTTAAATTAATATTGCTCCGCGCCGTCCCCATGAGCTAAACTTTGGAAGGCAATCGTATTTTTATACATTTATACATTACATTTATACATACCATTTCCTTCTTCCTCTAGTTTTTCTGAACACTAACCTCTTCCCACTACGTTTCAGATTCTGACGATAAAAACCAGTTTTAATTGTGTACTATTAATTTATTGATGCAAATTCATTTTTCTCTGAATACCTGGTAAAAGGCGCCGACCAAACGGTATAGTGGTTAGTGTGCTAGCTTCTAGACCGCGAGGTTGCGGGTTCGAGTCCCGTGTAAGGCATGGGTGTTTGTAAATGTATGTTGGCTTGTCAAATAACGAATGTTTCGGCGCATTATAGCCCTCGTGTTGCTGACGGCGCCAGATAATCTGAAAACAACCTACCTGGTAAAAGGGATACTCGTTTTACCCATGTTTGCCTTTTGCTGGCACGTGTTCCTCGCGTACAATGTTATTATTTCTGTTTTTCATATTTTAACTGAGTGCCCTGTTTCTAACTCAATCAGGCTGTGCTTGGTTTTAATCATTCATCCGTTACTAAACTTTTCTTTTAAGTCGATCACCATCTGTAAATCCTTTTGCATTTTTAAAATTAACCCTAGAACTACAAACCGGGGTAAATATCTACCCCAGGTAAACTTTGAACTACGTTTTTAAGTAAGTCAGTGACATTGTCAACTGAAGACCTATACCATAATTTAGTTCAAGGCTCTAACATTAGGGCGAGATTGATATTTACCCCGGTTTGTAGTTCTCGCTGGTGTTCTGTGTAGGTAAGTTAAGTGTAAGTGACCGACCAGCGAGAGTCGCAGAGTAATCTACTGCAACGATTGTGGTGCCTTTGAATAAGTCAAATCGTAACTTTACTTTTGAATATTTTTTATATGCATCAAATTTCTCTTCTTTTTTTTTTTTTGCAATTTGTATGACAGAAACCGAAATATATTCTTAAAAACCATTATTTCATCGATTTTCATTTGACTTTTCCATAGATCAGATTGCTAATTTTTTTGAATTTTCAAAGTCCTAAATAGTAAGTAAATAGACTTTTTTAGCAAAAACTCAGGTTGGTTGTATTCAGATTATCTGGCGCCGTCAGCAACACGAGGGCTATAATGCGCCGAAACTTTCGTCATTAGACAAGCCAACATACATTTACAAACACCCATGCCTTACACGGGACTCGAACCCGCCACCTCGCGGTCTAGAAGCCAGCACGCTAACCACTATACCGTTTGGTCGGCGCAAAAAATCAGGATCGTATTTTTTTTCTTCCTAAAAGCCTCATGTGTCCTCTTTTAAATTCCAGTAAAAATTTGTAAATAGTTTGTTTAAAAAAATAGTTTGTTTGTTAAATGACGGTTTAACCATCTTTCAGCACTTTTAGCTATTCAAATCGTTTTTCACTAACTAAATCTTGATAAAATTGAATTTGCTCTTCAGCAAGAAAAAGCAAAAAGTTCAAGTACTAAAAAGTCAAATTACTGCTTTCAGAACGGTTTTACGAGCAAAAAACCCGTGGGGTTAATATTTACCCCGGTTTGTAGTTCACATGTAAAAAAAATTGGGTTTGTAGTTCTAGGGTTAAATAGATTTTATCCTTTGATATAAAATTATTATCGCTACTCGCATACTCTTTAACGCGTAGCCACGTCAGCCATCGGTAGCTGACAGTGTAATATAGGATATAAAACTAAAAAAAAAAAAAAAAAAATTGTTTTAAGTAATTACTGAAAATTTACTTAATGTTTATTTATTACAGGATTATATCATTAACGCGTTGAGTGCCACATCAGCCATTGGTGGCTTACTCTAAACTTTCCGTTTAGGCTGCGTCAATCACCGGTGGCTGACAGTACGCTGCTGTTTTCCCCACACCTATAATTTGACATAGTGCCTTTCTGAATAAAGGTTTAAAGTGCAGGAAGTCTTAATTTTTGAAGTGCTAATGATATTTCAATAGGTAAAAATATTACAAAATGTACTATATATCCAAAATGCCCTTGTGGAAAAATTGGCTACCTAAGAATTTTGAGTCCGAGGTTTGGCAACTCTCAGGGATGAGAGTGATCAGAGAGCAAAAAGGAGGACATTCAAAAATTCGTTGAAAAAGCTCGCGGATGGAATACACAAAAATTCAACAAAAGAGTATGCAGGAAGGATGATTCAATAATTTTAAAGATACAATGAAATTTCTCATACTATATAATAATTGCATTTCAAATATTAGGAGTTAGTGAAGTAATCTGAGAGGAAAGGAGAGCCAAGAGGGAAAAGTATACTTTTTGCTCGAAAAACTGGTTCAGATCAGAAAAATGTGGATCCTCAAGACAGGGACAAAGAGGAGGAAAATGTTATATAAAAAACCAAAAAGGAGGAAATCCTCCAAATGGAGGAAAACTGGCATCCCTGAACTCTGCGTAAACGTGTGGAATGAATGTCTATAAGCATTGCATTCTAAACTTAAATATCTTCTACTGCGATAAGAAACAATGGCCCTAATATATTTACGCAACTGTATCGAGTAAATTTCAATTTGTTAGTGGTAGTGCGCTTAGCATTGCTATATCGCAATACCAGCGCTTCTAGGAAGAGCGTGACCTCAACGTATTAACTTGTGTTTATTTTAACGAGGGTTTGATACAAATTTGCTTTTGTGCCCAAAAAACTTCGATATAACCAACTAAACTAAAATGGATGCATCCTAGACCACATTACATGAGAATGCCCAATAAGATTATATCTAAACGCAGTTATAAAATTATTTCTCATTCGAAAAATATTCTGGTTGTGTCCTTGTACCTGTTTTCAATGTTTCTTTCTTTTATTTTGGAATTAACGTTGTTCAGTTGAATCTTTTCAGAAAGGCCTGGCCTGAATATAGACACTATTAACTCTTTATTTTTTGACGGGACTTAAATAAGTCCCGTTAGTTTTCTCACGATCCTTCATTAATTTAAGTGCTTTGCGACCCATTGGGACTTTGAAATCCACTTCTATGAAGTTCGCTCTTCAATTGTTGGAGGGCAGCACAAGCATATTTCTCTTTGGAAGCTTGTTAAGAGACAAGTATATAAGACGATGTGAGGTCAAGATGGATGCATCGAAGATTAAAAATCGTCCTTGTGTTTGCATATAAAGAGAAATAAGCCTGTGCTGCCATCTAACAATTGAAAAACGAACTTCATCGAAGTGGATTTTAAAGTCCCGATGGGTCGCAAAGCGATTGAATTAACCCTTTGCACTCCAGTGGCGCCTCTCAGGCGCCACACGATTGGATGCCAAACCACGAGAGGACCATTAAGTGTGATGCGGAAATTCGATGCAAGGCCAATGACTGTGTTTAGTTTCTATGAAGCAAATCCATAAACACCAGCCGAACCTAAGATATCTCGAGTTGCTGATTCCTCCGCGCGAAAAAGGCCTGGAGTGCAAATGGTTAAAATACAGAATCATGAGAAAACTGACGGGACTTACTATGGTAGTACCATGAAAAACTTTAAGTCTTGTCAGGGGTCTAATCCAGGTTTTTTTACTGGGTCCTATTTTTGTGAAAAAATATTAATTTTGTGAAAAATTTCCAATTTTATATATTTTGAGCATATGGTTTGGCGTCCACGACGTCACTTCCTTAAAATCAACATGTGGGCAATCAAGCCATTTTCTCCTTTTGGCATAAAATAAACTTTGTAATTTTGTAATTGGTCTATTTTTAAACTGGAAATGATGTAAAGGTTCCGTTTTTTTTTTACTTGGAATTTCGTGAAAGGTCAGTTTGTTGGACATGGAATTTTGTGAAGGGTCCTTTTGTTGATTATGGAATTTTGTGAAGGGTCCGTTTTTTGGGCATGGAATTTTGTGAAGGGTCCTTAAAAGGACCCAAACCCTACTAACCATCTTTGTCACAGTTACGTCACTGCAACGAAGTTTTTCGTCGCAAAGATCACGGTCACAATGTGACTTGCATGGGATATCGCAGCGATGTCGCAAAAGTTCACGTCACTTTCGACTTCCATGTGATATCGCAGCGACATCACACTGTGACGAAGTCGTGATGTTACTTTGTGATATGGCAGCGACATCCAGTGATATCCCAAAATAATTTTATATAATGAAAATCACAAATAAGTCATTTTGTGACATGTATGTGATATAAGACGTAATTTTGCGATATCACAGGGATACACAGGGATATCACATTTTAACATTTATGCTATTTTTGTGGTATCAGTGTGATCTCTATGTGATTTTGGGGACATCTATGTGATTTTATCAACGAATCTCACGTCACTGCTATATCACATTGTGATCAGTATGCGATCTTAGTGACTTTGGCGACATCTATGTGATTTATGCGATTTTAGCAACGAAAGCTTTGTCGCTGCGATGTCACATTGTGATCTGTATGTGATCTTAGTGACTTTGGCGACATCCATGTGATTTATGCGATTTTCGTAACGAAAACTTTGTCACTGAGATATCACATTGTGATCTGTATGTGATCTTAGTGATTTTGGCGACATCCATGTGATTTATGCGATTTTCGCAACGAAAACTTTGTCACTGCGATATCACATTGTGATCTGTATGTGATCTTAGTGACTTTGGCGACATCCATGTGATTTATGCGATTTTCGCAACGAAAACTTTGTCACTGCGATATCACATTGTGATCTGTATGTGATCTTAGTGACTTTGGCGACATCCATGTGATTTATGCGATTTTCGCAACGAAAGCTTTGTCACTGCGATATCACATTGTGATCTGTATGTGATCTTAGTGACTTTGGCGACATCCATGTGATTTATGCGATTTTCGCAACGAAAACTTTGTCACTGCGATATCACATTGTGATCTGTATGTGATCTTAGTGACTTTGGCGACATCCATGTGATTTATGCGATTTTCGCAACGAAAACTTTGTCACTGCGATATCACATTGTGATCTGTATGTGATCTTAGTGATTTTGGCGACATCCATGTGATTTATGCGATTTTCGCAACGAAAGCTTTGTCACTGCGATATCACATTGTGATCTGTATGTGATCTTAGTGATTTTGGCGACATCCATGTGATTTATGCGATTTTCGCAACGAAAGCTTTGTCACTGCGATATCACATTGTGATCTGTATGTGATCTTAGTGATTTTGATGACATTTACATTACCCATTTACATTTCCACCAGCATTCAATTGAAATTGCCAAATTATGAAAATTGTGGAATTCAGCTTTAGTTTGTCGGGAAAACTGCAGATATTGAAAGAACATTTTCTATTGTTAGTAAAATTTGGAATTCTGAGAAGGCACAACTTTCTGCAATTACTCTGAAATCTTTGTTAATAACTAAAATTAACTTGTCATATTTCTGCAGAGTTTCTGGATTATAGCCTCAAAAAAATATATTAAGTATGGTTGAAAGCTAATAAAAAAGTTAAATAAACCTATGAATTACAATGTATATTGTATATCTTCCGAAAAAACCGCAAACATTGAAGATTTTAGAATTGTGTGTTCCGAACTCCATAAATAAATACGTAAAAAAAATTATCCCTTTCCCATAGCAGAGACATGTCCTGATTTTTTAATCAGAAAAATCTGATCGTATTAGATATGACTCGTGTCTTTTAAACTATATATATATATTGATGATATTTATTTCCCATCTCTTTATTACTTTAAAATTTTGCATTTTCCCCTATTTAGTCCCCCAGTTATAACTAGATGGCGCCACTAGAGGCATGATCTCCTGAATTACTTCAGAAGTTAATTAGTTTTCGTTTTTATTCGCAACTAGCTGAATAGTACCCGTGCTTCGCTGCGAAATTGTGCTATGTGCAATATTTTAGTTAGAGTTGCGTTGCCGACCGAGATCCGTAATTGGTGTATAGGTTCCAACTTTTGACGCTTTGTTCGCAGGATGATTCATTGATACCCAAAACCAAGCTGGCTTTGCTCTCTGAAAAGTTCATTGACACATAAGCACAGGCTTACTTCACACGTTGAAAGGTTCATTGCTATGCAAGCATAAGCTCGCTTCATTCCCTAAAAAGTTATTGCTACGTAAACCCTTAATATTAGAAGCCCCTACCCTGTCAAGAAGCAAAAAAAAAAAAAAATCCCTGGTAATACAATAATATAACACCCATTTGAGAATATTTTAACACTTATTTGTAAAAAACAAAATTAGAAGGCCATAACTATGTTGAAATTTTCAAAGCTCTAGGCCTATTAGAAGAAATTCTATTTTTCAAAAGACCAATTAAAAGGCAAAAACTACTTATGTTACAAATTTCAGAACTATAGCCAATTAGAAATCGTTTAGTAAAATATTTGTTAATTACAAAAATTAATTAAAAAAAAGCTAATCAAAATTTTAAATTATGTTTGTCAAAAGTCTAATTAGAAGGCCAAAACTAATTATGTTGAAAATTTCAGAGCTGTAGTCCTATTAAAAATCGTTTTATGAAATATTTGTTAATTAATTAAAAAAATTAATTTAAAAAAAAAGAAATCAAAATTTTAAAATTCTGTTTAGCAAAAATCCAATTAGAAGGCCGAAACTATACTTATCTAGAAAATTTCAGAGATGTAGCTTTATTAGAAATCGTTTATTTATAATATTTGTTAATTAATAAAAAAAAAAATTAAAAGAAAAATTATCCCAGAAACCTTATATATATATATATATATATATATATATATATATATATATATATATATATATATTGCATGCAACATTAGCTAGGGGCTCACCATAAGGTCGTTCTTGAAGGGGGGGGAAAGAAATTTTCACTATTGGAGTCTACCCAGAGGGGTGTTCCTTGGCCATTGTAAGGTACAGGTAGTAGTACAATACAGTCGTCCATCCTTGAAGACAGTCATTCACGCCCCTCACAGGTGTGGAAGATTTGGAATTTCAAGATTGTGTGGTAGAAATAGAAAATGTACATATATTAGTAGCCTACTTTTTGTTGGAAATCTAATGACGCAATTAAAATTTAGGATGCTAATAAAAAATGAGATATAAAATAAAAATTTTGCACACTTTCAATATAAATGTTAAAATTTAATCTGTTTTTCATTTCTATTCAGATTTCCAAAATATAAAAATACACCTTAAAAATGTTTCTCAATGCGGTATGAAATACTTGAAATCAGAATGACATTTTTAGTGTGCTTTTAACTATTTTCTTTTTGCTTGTATGCAATTAGTTTTAACTATTTGTATAAATCTTAGTTTGTTTCAATAGTGAACGATCGTATAAAACATTTTATCATTATTGGATAATTGATTGGATTGCTGTGTAATTATTAAGTTCTCTTAAATATTCTAAATAGTACTTAACCATTATGTCACAATAGTTGAAAATTATTGCATTTTTTATATAAACATAAACTATTTTCTAAAGTAAGAAACTGCAATATTTTACTATAAATTCAAAATGCTCCAATACAGAACAACGTACAAGAATAAGGTATAACGATTCAATACTTTGGACAAGAGAGGTAAAAGGTGAAACGTTTATTTCCTTTTTTTATTCAAAAATATGTTATAGAAACTGTACCTATTGCTTGTAATGAATTTCAAATACATATATGCGAAGAACTATAAAAGCCTGCCATTTATATATATAAAAAAAGTAAAGCAATTGTACAAAAGCGTTAAAGGATATATATTGATTTATTTTAAAAACTGCTTATTAATGTTATATTTATTACTTTTGTTTTTATAGTGAATATACCAATTATTGTTTATTACTTTAAAAAAAAATTTCAACATCCTCACCACTAAAATTCGCGTAAAAATTTACAGAAGACGTAATCAACCAAATTGTAAAATAAAACAGTTATTTTGCAACAGTTACTGACTGTTTTTATTCACAATATGTTTATGACATGTGAACTGAAATAAAAAAAGATTCGCGTACACTTCTCATCTTCCTTACCTTCTTTTTTAAAACTACGTCATTTTAGCCCCTGTATTACACTGTGGAGATAACTTTCTTCAAGGGCCTATGTCTTTCAATTTCTTCAGATCATGTTTCAGAAATTTATACCTCCTCTTATCGGGAATTTCACCAACTAAACAATATTTGTGTTGCTACATATCGTCAAAATTGAAGACATTTTTTTATTTTTATATATTTTTTTAATAAAAGGATGAAAACTCATACGATAAATTATATTATTGTACTTTTTGTCTGTATTATTTTAATTTTACACCTTTCATACTATAATTCTTCAGATTATAGAAAATTTATCTATCTGTCTTTAGTAAATAAAAGTAATAATACAACATAAGTGTAAAATATAATATACCAAATTTACATCCCACATTTCTATTTCATAACCTGTAAATTGATAACAATTGGTCATATGACTATCGACACGCAATAAAGGGAATTTTGATTTTAAAAATTTTGTTTAAAATAAACACTTTTAAAATAATTTGATTCTACAAAAATTTAAATTAAAAGTTGAAAAATATTAAAAAGAGTTTTACGACAAATTTTAACAGATTTATGGAATCAGAATATTAAATGCTCTTAAAATTCACTAAAGTTAACTTAAAGTTAAGTTTTTATTTATGGTTTGGATACTTTAAACATTTGCAAAATAATTTAGTAAAAAAATATCAAGACTTCATAGAGCCAAAAGAATAAACATTCAGCAAAGGAAATCGTAGAAATGCAGTTAGCGAAAACCCGCCTAGCAGGTAAAAGTCACTTATCATTTACTAAATTGCCCCCCTGTCAAGCAGCTTCAAAATACCCCTTTGTGTCCCAACTGAATGGGCTGGCCATGTGTGCTGTCGAAATTTCTTCCTCTCACCCCAATTCCGAAATTGTCACATGCCCCCTTCCTCTCACAGGAGCCCATGTGAAAAGGTTAAATTAACAACTTACACAAGCAGCCGGTAATCGGGTAATTACCTGCAAAAATTACCGTATTTTAAAGTTCGGCTGGTATTTTGGAAGATAATTTGAAAATGAGGGTATTTGCGGATTTTTTTTAAGAAAATGGTGTATTTTTTATTTATTTATTTTATTTTATTACGGAAGAAGTATTTCTTTGGATAATCTGATAATGTGAAGCTTGTGTTGAAGAGACAAGAGTCTTTACAAAACCAGCAGGCGATGAAATACGAGATCAATTCAAGAGACGCGAACAAATAATAAGATCGATTGGCGGGATAACTAATTGAAATGGTTATAGAGGGTCGCTTTAGGTCAGTTTGGCCTCTGGCCTCCAGTTCCTCCTTTTTTTTTTGTCTCGCAAGCAAAATTCAATGAACCAAAGAACCAAGATTGCACATCTGTTCCGTTTGTTAAAAGACTGGTCGCGTTGTCGGGTGAAGGAGAGGGGGGGGGGGGGATGAAAAGTTTAGTATCTTTCCCTTGATCCAATCTTGACAGAAACCGATTCTATTTTCTCACATGATTTGTTAGGTTCGGCTTTTTTCTTTTCCATTTTTATCTATTAATTGGGTTAACGTTCCAAATAATATTGAAAAATATTCTTAGATATTCTTTGGTTATTTACTAATGCTTTTCATTTAAAACTTAACAAAATGAATAATAAATAACTGCAAATAATGATTTATTTTCAATTTGATTTTGTTCAATAAAGGAAGCAGTACAAATGGAAGAAATACTACCAATCTGTTTGGTTGGTTTATACGCTCAATGACCTATTTTTATGCACAATGACGGCTAATTACGACGGGACCTACAGCTTAACGTGGATTCCGAACCACAACGAACATCCCTGCTTAATCCGGGATTCGGATCCAGCACCTTTTGGCATGTGTGACCAGAGAACTAACCACACAGCCATCAGATGGGCACCAACCAATCTGGAAATGATGTTGAAAATGGTAGATAAATATAAAAATAATACAACTTTAACCGCAAGATTATTATTTCTAAAAATAGTTAATTAACTTGAGAGAGCCATGAAAAACACATATTGACAATTAAAATACTTTATTTTGATTTGGAAGCAAACATTATTTCCTTTTATTATTTCAGTAACGATTAAGAAGCATGATGCAATCGAATAATTTATTTACTATATTTGTAATTTTTTTCTAATTCCTATCATGCTCACATATCACATATATTCACCGAATTCTGTTTCACATTAAATAGTTAAAAAAAAAAAAAAAAAAAAAAAAAAAACTAAAACTATGTAAGTCTGTTATTGTATAAACTTACAGAGCCAGCAGAAGACAAATTAAAAGTAACAAATATTTTAATAAAATAACATAACGATACGTATGTCAAGAAAAGTATGTTTGAGAACACATGACCGGCAACGTACGAAATGCCGATCTACCTTATATAATGACCGGCATTTTTAGCAAAGTATGAAAAAGAGCCATGATAAAACTTTGAAGAAAAAAAAAAAATGTTCTTCCTCAACAATACATTTGTAATTTTGAAAAAATAATGAAAAACAGCCCTTGAAAAAGCTTTTATTTAAAATACTTAAAAAGAATTTAAGTAATAAAAAAAAAAAAATTATGAATTTTATTAATGAAACAAAATAAAATATGAACCTTTTTGTTGTACCAAGAAAGTTGATAATTTACTTAATTTCAATTTCACTTAACTTTATTTCTTATAAAAAGTAAAATCGTTATTTATATGAACTATACAAAAAATTGGTGATGTATTTTATACTTGGTCGGTTTGTCATTTGGCATTCTTTAGAATGCCTGAGCAATGCGTGAAATGTTTAATCGTTTTATACTTTGCCGGCTAATTTTTGGAATAATTTAAAATGCCTAGGTGCAGGTATTCTATAGAATGCCGGATTTAATACATTATTGCCGGTAACAATTTATAAAACATAGAAAATAATGTAGGAATTGAAATGCAAATCGTCAAAGAATTCCCTTTGAATTTGATCGTTCGGTTATTGGTCAATCTAAACAACACAATTATAAAACTGAAACAAAATTATTGATGCGACAAATTTATTTTGGTATTGCGGATTTAATACTTGATTGATTGTTAAAGAGTTTTTAATAATAATAGAATGCAAACTACTTTATAGTATTCAGCAAAATTTAATTCTTACTTTTTGCAAGGACAAAATAAAGGATACCATATTTATTTTAAATTTTCTTAATTCAGTTAATGTTTGTATGCTTTTCGAGAGCAGATAATAATAATTTTTTATATATATATATATATATTTTGGTTTTAATAATTTCAATTGCAACAATTCATAGTGATCGTTTAATTGTGCCAGTATTAAATTCCGGGTAAAAGTTGAACGGTCAGAATCTCATTGACTTGAGCGTTCACCATTTTGTGCATAAAATGGTAGATTGCGAATGTGCCATGATTATAGAGGAAAATACATTCCATGCACAGATGTAAACAGAGGCGATATTAGATGTTATTCTGGTTCATGAGAAATTAGAATTTTGCTATAAAAGAATCAAATGTCATAGTTGTTCGTTTTATACGATTTTACAATTGGTAAAATTCACGAAGTTATTTTAATTTGGCCTATAAACCAAATTCCAGGTTACTTTTATCCGAATTGTCAAACCATTACAAAAATTTAAAATCAAATTTCCGATTTTGAATAATATAATCAATATTGGCCGGATGCCTTTCAGTAAGTTATTTCAAGAAAAAACTCACCATTCTTTACTATAATTACAGTAAAAGTTAACTATTAATTTATTTGGATTCCGGATATCCAAACTGCATGTATTCCGGAAATGAATTTCTTTTCAAAGCAATAAAAATATTTGTTGAAATAAATTTGTTGAATATTGGAATGAATGATAAAAATTATCATCTTATCGGAATTTCGAACAAATCATTATAAAATTTTAGTCAGATTTTCGATTTTGAATTAATCAGTTTTTCAATGTGGAAGATGTAATTTCGATTGTAAAGTTACGTTTCTTTAATATAGACTATAATTATAATAAAAACTAGGCGTGTTGAACATCGCACAACTTTCAATTACCCTATAATACTGATGTGGATTTGTGTCATTTACGGTTTTTATATTTTCATCATTCATTTAGCAAAAATGGCCAGTTAGGTGATATTTTTTGCGATAATTCTTGCATGGGTCTTTAAAAAAAAAAAAATCGCCAAAATGATGATTTAGGCAATTTACTTTTCTATAATTCGTATATTATCGTTTCCCATAAGTGAAACTGAGGAGAGAAGAAAAAACAATCGTTGATGAGGTATGCTCAAGGAAAGAGAACTCTGTGTTAAAGGCATTCATTCTTCAACTTTTTACGCCATTCAAACATTTTTATGGGAATTTCGGAGGTGGGGATGATTAGAACACCTCAAGAGGAATTATCACAGCAATTTTGAACAAAATCGTTTGAGACGTTTTTTAGCAATTACTGAAAAATACTATTTTTTCAATGGCAACTACCTTATTTGCATGCGCGGTTTTGACGAAAACCCTAATGGTAGATCCCTGTGCCATCATCAACTTCCACACCAAATTTGAATATCGTAAGTCAAATTGTTCGGGAGTTATGCTGACCACAGACACACAGACACATTTTTTCTAGATAACAGTTTTGAATTCAGGATAATCCAAATCATAGAGAAATGCAAAAAAAAAAGAAAGAAAGAAAAAAAAAAAAAAAAAACGCCCACATTTTTTTTACTGAATACTATACTTTCATTACCCTATGTATACACATGGGTAAGTGAAAGTAAAAAGTAATAGATTTACAAGGATTCCAGACAAATAAATTGCGTTGTATACCGAAAACGAATATATTTTTAATGCAATAATAACGATGCATATATGACATATCTTTTGGATATCAGAATTCTGTATAAACCTGACTTTTGAAAAATATATCCTGGATGTTATGGATAGATAATAAAATATCTATTACCCCCCCCCCCCATATTTATACAATTAAGCAAACAAAATTTATTAAAATAACATGTTTAGATTTGAGTGTTTTCTGGACATATGATGCTGATGTAAACTGATCACACAATTTATATGAATATGAAAAACACTACTTGCAAAAATGTATATCATTCGGATAAAGAGTCCTTGCTACTTGCCAAATTACAAATACACTAAAATCCATCATAAGTCAGCTTAAACTTTAACAAATACGTCCATGATTAGTTTAAGCAAATGAATAACATGATCAGTAAGATTGATGATATCGAATAAATCAGCAGAATATATGGAAATTATGATTTAAATACCTTTATTGAATATTATGTCAAGTCAGAAGTCACAAAAAAACACAATAGACAGGTTTTAATTAAAGATTCGCTTATTTTTTTAGACTTGATAATCTAATGCTTGATAATCTAAAACTTGAATAGTTTATAATAGTTTTTTCTTAATAATCTAAAACTTGATAATCTTATCTAAAATAATCTAATGAGAATATTTTTTTTAACTCCTAAAAATGAAAAAAAAAATAAAAAAAAAATAAATATATAGGAATCATTTTGGCATATTCTGTAAAAATCTGCGGCCCACAAAAAACTGGAACATAACTTATACCGCTCATCTCTAAAAGTTAATGGCAAACGCTGCTCTAGAATATTTATAAGCATATCGTGTTGTAATCAGAAAATAAATTCATTGTGTGTGCTTATATGTAACTTAGGAAATTTGTAAGCTGAGCATATTTATATTTAATAATGCACGTGAATGCATTTGATTGAAACGAGTTTTTCAATTCGTTATATAACTCAGCATGTCAATAAAAAAATAACACATAATTAAAAAGAAAAGGAAAGTACGTGAAATCAAAAATTTGGAAACTAATTAAGAAGTAAAATTTTTCATTTCATGACAAAAGAAATTTTTGAAGCACATGGTATCAAAACCCAACTAATGAAAAGTACAGATTTAAAAACATATTCAAATTTTAAACCAATCAAAAATATCCATTTTATTTATACGTTGTATAAGCAATTGACTATGACGTAACCATACATAAATTGTATTAGTTTTAGATATATGCAGTGGCAATACTTTAGTTGACAAAACGTTGTTGCTCCAAAACACAGCTCAAAAAGCATGGTGATCGGTCTCCCGGGAAGCATAATCAAGCAAAACCACCACCAAATCAAATCAAAGCATGGTAATCAGTGTTTTTTTATTTTTTATTATTATTATTTAACTTAAAATTATTTTTAGTCAATTAAACTTTTCTTTATCAGAAATGTGTTCTCAAACTGAGTTAATTACAGTGGGTAAAAAAAGTCTCCGTACGATAGCCAAAGTTGCAAATAAATTAGCATTATTTCTAATCTTTAGCTTCATATCTTTAGTAACTATTGAAATATGTTTAATTTGACTCTTTAAAATAAGTTAATAATAAATGTCTGTTTTTACAAAACGCAGCAAGTATTTAAATTGAAATATTTAGGAGATATTGCTAAGTGCCATGCAAAAAAAGTTTCCGTATGCAATATGAAAATGAATTCTGATGTCTTCCATAACAGATTTGCAATAAATTTTCCAAGCTGAAGTGTACGCAAGTGTTATGAAGACATGATAGCAGCAATTGTTTAATTTTAGCTTGTAGCTGATTGTCTTAAAATAGAGTTCCTAAATCCATTTGTGAGTTGGTAATTCAGTTATGGGTCTATTCCTAGTTGACGTTAAAATATCGCCAAGCCGATTTGGCGCTGTTTTGTAGGCGATACAGTTCTAAATTTGGCAACCTCATTTTTTTTATTGACGTGCTTTGGCTTCAACCTTTCTATACCACAAATCATAGAGCTGGTTCGTTTCTCAATTTTTCATATTGGAATTCCGAATTGGCGACATTCTGGCTTTGTCGCCAACTTTTCAAAAGTGCGCCAACCCATAAATGTGAACTAGGAATTTACCCAGTTATGAAATGATGGATTATCTATGAAAAAAATTGGCGAAATCTTTAATATATATTATTGAAAGGCACTGTGAGCTTCAAACTTTTGAGGATAGAGTTTGATCCAGAAGATCTTCAAAGCTAAAACGCTTTCATAAAAGAAATATCCTATTGCAAGGTTCAATTTAATCCGCGAATAAGTGCACCTCAAGTCGCACTTGGCTTAAGAATTAACAAAAGCATGGAAGACAATTTCCCAAGTGACAATTTCTGTGCACTGGTTAAGACATTTTGTGTTAGAATTTCAAGATACACATATTTATGCTTGTTTCCTTCTACATAACGTAAATTGCGACACACCAACAGCTCTCATACACCCTCATACTATAACACCTCCTCCACTGTGTTTGACAGTTCCACATAAATTCTAAATTAACATTTGTTGGTTTGGTTTTATCCAGACCATAACTCGATTATCTGACCCTTGGATATTAAATTTTAATTCATCATTAAAAAGAACTGATTCACAGAAAGATAACTGATAACTTACATGCTTTTTTGCAAACTCAAGGCATTTTTTTCTGTTACAGGTACTTGTTTAAGGATTCTTACGGGCTGCAAGTTCATTCAGACCCGCTATTTTAATAATATTTCTCACCGTTTGAGATGTCCCTTCAATATTTTTATAAATTTTTAAGCCATGTGCGACTTAAGCAATATCTCCCAAGTATTTCAATTTAAATACTTGCTGCGTTTTGTAAAAACAGACATTTATTTTAAACTTATTTTAAAGAACCAAATTAAACATAATTTCAGTAGTTACTGAAGATATGAAGCAAAAGAGTAGAAATTTTGCTAATTTATTTGTAACTTTGGCTTCCGTACTGAGACTTTTTTTACCCACAGTATATGTCTACAATCAAATAAATCTGGTGACTAAGCACAGAACATAAACTTAAGCATTTAAATATTTATGAAAAGTAAACTAAAAATAAGATAATAAACAAAATACTGCAGTTACAAATGATGCAGTTACAAAATATGCAGTTACAAATTTCAAACTTTTGATTCAATGTGTTAAAAATCATGCGGTAATACACAGTTGAGGGGTGTGGCTGGATAATAAAGGTTTAAGCCTCTTAAAACTGATTTTTAGATGGCTTAGTTTGGTAGATGTATGAGAATTTGTCTTCATTAAGACTAACGTTAAGTGCCCGGCCAATAAACTAGTGATTATTCTTTCCAATATGCAGCATACCACTTTCCTGAGGTAATATTCATCATGTGACAATAACTTTATTTTTTACTTGTTGTACAATATCACTCTCCATTTTCTTTGATGTATAGACAACTTTACCTTGAGGGTAATTAAAAGTCACTAAGCAGTTTATGGTTTATGAAGAAACTGATACGACACAATGCACTCTCCGTATTAGTGGAATTGGTTGCGCATCACAGATCTTATCCAAAACTCCGCTAAATTCCAGATCTTATCCAATTCCTCAAGGCATTTTCTACTTTTTCTTTGTAAAAAAAATTACATTAGTTTTTGTATTTTTGGCAAATTCCGCCGATATAATATATTTAACAAAGGTATTTGCATCCGTAAAAACATCATAATTCATAAACTATCTATCATCTACTACTCCCTTCCCTCAAGAGGCCACAAAACAATGCCAGTTTATAGGTTGCCCTGCTCCATCAGGAAATTTGTTGATGAAAAATTTTGTATGCTTTCTTGGTATGTCTCCTCAATTAATAGGAAGTTACAAAAATGCTCTGCTATTTATCATGATGGATAGAATAAAGCACAATAGCATAGCAAAGTACCTTTTCTAAGTAGCATATACAAGCTGTATATAATATAACCTGGTTTTGTTACAAGTGGGTACTTTAAACCTCATCTTGTTGAATTATAGAAAACTTATTGCTAAAATCAATTTTTGATTAGTATCTTTTTGCAACATATTGAAATAGCTTGATTGTTTTTTTTTTACATTGTGATGCCATAAAAAATATGGTAATTATTTTTTGAGGTTGTACATTATTATGTCTTACGTGTCTTCTTATTAAACAAGGCATAATTTTACCTCTTCTTCTGTTATCCGATAAGCATACTGCAGCTTAGTCAAGACATCATCTCTAGTTTAATTCAAACATATATCTTATTTCCTTTTTGAATGTATCTTAGCAATCATCGTATTTTGGTAAAAGTGCCTTGCTGATATCCGAGCTACATGTGAAGCTGTGATGACCGATGATGAAAATTCACTATTCAAAATGTTTCATCTCGTGTTAATGATCATCAATTCAAAATGTATAACTTTTTCTAAACTTTAGGTTCAGACCTACTTTAGTGTAATATTACTCTTAAGTAAGGTTATTTGTAAAACCTGTGATATAAAATATCTATAGTTTTGTGTTTAATAGCATTCTTTCCTGGTTTCATATGGCTGTTATGATGCTGGTACCACATTTTATCATATAAATGATCTGTTATCCAAAAAATCAGTCACCTAATTTTTACTATTTTGTAGTCAATAGGTCCTTGCCATATTTGAGAGAAAGTTTCTCAAAAGCACCTTTGGGGAGAATTTAGTTGATGGTTCATGGAGAAGTATCTGACATGGGACAAGAACCTGCTAAACCAGATGGATAAAGCAAGAACAATGAAAAGACAACATGGAGCTGAAGACGATTATAATAGTCAACAGGTAAATTACTCTTTTGATAGCAAAACTAGTTTTCTGGCTAAAATTTTTTAAATGAAAAATGCCATTATTGTTCATGTAGTTTTACTCATTTTATAATTTTTGTGCAGGAAAAGTGTGCATAAAAAACATTCTTTTCATAATAGTCGAATAGAATTTATAGAATAGAGACTACCTGGTCTCTATTCTATAAATTCACATGTCTATAAAATCTATATATCTAAAAGTCTATAAAATCACTAAACTCTCGACTAAAACTCTAGACAATTTCAATTTGCTTATGATTCTTAAATATATTTGAATCATTAACTTCAATTCCATTGACTATCCATGCACAATATTAATTTTTAACTAAAAATATTTCAATTTAAATTCTTTATTGTTTTGAAATTACTATATGTATTTATGTATGTATATATATCCCAAGCAACGCAACCATGTTGTTTCAATGTGGTGTCAACGTTCAATACCAACATGCACAATGTTGTTTCAACGTGGAACTGCAACGTTGTTTTCAAGCGGAAGTGTTCACTTAAAGGAGCGTGGATACAATGTTGAGTGCCAACGTTGTTTCTACGTAGATATATCACACTGCTTCCACATGCTAGCTATTGCCCACGTGGTTTCAATGTTGAATGTCAATATTGGTTCAACGTGGATTTGTCACATTGTTTCCACATGAGTGTTCATTTTTGCCCATGTGGTTTCCACGTTGAATGTCAATGTTGTTTCAACATGGATCACATCAGTAAAAATAGATTTGAAATGAGAAAAATTATTACGATGATCATAAAAGATACTTTTAAAAACAGTATCAGGGGTTTCAGACTTTTTAAAATTTGAGAAAGGGTTAAAAATTGTAGTTTCATGATGATGCCAAGGTGAAATGGGGAAAGTTGGAGGAATAACTCTAAGGTTATCCACCTGATGGAATGAGAGAATGTTTTTAACTCTCAATGAAAAAGATGGTCGTGCATGTTTTTAAGTAGCTCTCTTCTTAGTTCGAATGAATAAGCACTTTTTGGTGTTAAATATAGGTTTTCTGCAGATCGTAAGAATTCTAGTGTTCAATCATGTGTTGAAATAATCCGATGCAAAGGTGAAATTTGCACTCCAAAATTGTTATTTGCGTTCTGTCTGTTTACAATTTTAAAAATGTGGTAATCATAATTTTCAGTGTTTTTTTTAGTAATATACAGTCAATAATTAATTCTTTTCTTTTTAATAGGCATTCCAGATGAATGTTTGGAGTGCAAAGTTTACACTTGGACAAATAATTTTTAATTCCACCCCTTAAATTGTAAGTACTGAATACTAGGCATTTTTTTCTATGCTATAAAAACAAATTTTGTGTAAAAGTCCCTTTTTTTTTTACAAGTACCTTTTTTTCAAACTTTTGGTCCCTTAGTCCCTTTTTTTGAAGTTCCAAGTTGCTAAACACCCTGAAAGTTGCCCCCTGATGAAATTCCAAATTTCTGCCGTTTTTCATTTTATTTTGTTTGTATATCTAAATATATATATACCTAAAAATATTTATGTAATCCATGAAGCAAGAACAGTGTTACATAGATGGTTAAGTATGGCTGCTGTCAACATTTTGCAATACTAATTGAACATAACAGCATTAATTTCTTTCAAATTTCAAGAAATTGTAGTCTTCAGATAAATCTTCTATAAAATGTAATTGATTTAGAAGAAATACAATAATGCCACTAAGGAAAAAGTTAAGTCTGAGGATGTCTTTTTTTTTTAGCTTTTGAATTCTCTAATTGGACCATATATGTTATGCGTGTGTTATTGTCAATGTATGAAAGTGAAATTAGTTTTTCTATATAAGGATGGAAGTACTTTAAGCAAAGTTTGAAACAACATATCGTAGAGGTTAAATTGTGAAATAATTAGTTATAACAGTTGTCTAGTTATTCTGTGATATAACTAGTTTTTGTATAAAATTTCTAATGATAGACAATTAGATAGTAAAATAAAAGCACTCTATAATTTTTTATTTTATCTTTTGTTGCAAAACTCTAAAAGTAACAAAAAGTATAGCAGGCATCTTCTTCGAACAGTCGTTTGAAGCCCCTCAAATTGCCTTATTTTTTTAAAATCACTTACTGTTGCCAAATTTATTGCTTTTAATAATAGTGTTCTTAAATATCAATTTTGGGGAATTAGAGGTCCCAAATGGTTGTTGGACGTAACAACTTTCAGTAACAAGTCAATTTTTTAGCAATAATTAAAAATGGAATTTTTTTTTTCACTAATTAGGAAGTATTAGTCTGATAAAACCTCTGTTATCAGAGTGAGTCATAGATAAACATAAATATCAGCGTTAGGTATTGTATTCTTTTACTAAGATATGTATTGAACCTTGATTTGAAAGACAGAACTTGGCATGGCTCGGATATCTGGTCGTCTAGTGATAAATTGTATCTTATGAATCCATTATTCAATTCAATGGAACTTTTTTAATATATAAGTTATATTTTTTAAGAAATAATGGAGGGAAATGTTTAAAATTAAAAACTGTTTTAAAACAATTTTTTTTTTTTTTTTTGTAGTTTTAAGTCTCACAATTGAAAAGAGGATCATTTCCAGATCGAGTTAACATATTTCCTACTGCATATTCATTGAAAGCCAAAAACAATAAATTATTTGTCAAACAGATAGCAATATGTGCCATTGTAAATAAACTATTTGTCAGAAGCAGAGGTGTTTTAGCTTTTTAATTGGTATACCATTTATCAGTTTTAGTTTTACAAAGGTAAGGGGGAAAATATTAAAAAAAAAAAATCAGAAAATAGTAAGTCATAATATTCCAAATTAATTTTTTAGCAATTAATGGATTACAGTGATGGAAGCTGTAAATAATCACTTGTAACAATATCAAAATTGAGTGTAATTATCAATTATTTATGTTGGCATTACACATTTTAATTACTATTATAACCTTGTTATGAATACTTAAAGTTGGCACAGAATTTCTGTTTTTATTTTTATTAACTAGCATCTTGTGCTATAATTGCATTAGATTTTTAAAATTGTATTGTGAGTGGCAATTTTAAAAATGGTGTATTTTAAACTAAAATTTAAGAATAACCTATTTTTTATTTTCTAGGTCCAAAGCCTACACCTAATGCTCTGAAACACGAAGAAAGAATAGGCTACATTGAAGGAAGTGGCTTAATTCCTGGCAGTCAGATGGACAGATACCTTGCTGAAAAGAAAAGCATTCTGCAATATTTAGTGTAACAAAGAATATGTTTGCTTTGTGTTCAATAAAATAAACTTATTACCTTTTTATGTTTTTACTCTTTTTTTAATTGCATATTTCCATTTTTGCTTGATTTGTTCAACCTGTTTTTAGTTTTGTATTTTTCTTTTATGCTAAACTTATAAAGGAGAAGATTTGCACAAAATGGCAAAACAACATTGTAATCTGTTTAAAAGAAAAATTGAGATGTATGAGATACATTACATTGTGCTTTAATAGATTTAGTCATGTTTTGTCTTATTTTTAAGGTATATATTTAGCTGAGAAATCTATTGGAATGGATAAATTCTCTTGGTTAAAGGCTAATTAGGTAGTTAACTGTTTCATTGGTTTTTAATATAGGAGACTAGTTTTTACTTCCCAAAGTCTTGTTGAAGACGAAGAAATATTTTCTAATGCTATGATTCTTTAATTTATTATACCATTAAGTTCATGTATATTAAGTTTAGAAAAATTCATACTTTTAGAAAATATTCAAATATTTTCTAATACTATGATTATACCATTAAGGCCAGTCATTAAAGTAATGACTGGCCTTGATAGTATAAATTATATTACCATAGTATTAGAAAATATTTGACGTAAAGAAAAGATACTGAGCCTCTTCATAGTGAGAGTAGGTACTTGAAGCAGATATAGGTAGTTGATAAAAAAAATTAATTGTGAATTTTTTGTATAATTATGTTGCAGGAACAAGGCTTTTGTTGTGAAAATCACATAGATGTCGCCAAAATCACTAAGATCACAATGTGACATCGCAGCGACAAAGCTTTCTTTGCGAAAGTCGCATAAATCACACGGATGTCGCCAAAATCACTAAGATCACATACAGATCACAATGTGACATCGCAGCAACAAAGCTTTCGTTGCGAAGATCGCATAAATCACACGGATGTCGCCAAAATCACTGAGATCACATTTAGGTCACAAAGCGATATCGCAGTGACAAAGCTTTCGTTGCGAAGATCGCATAAATCACACGGATGTCGCCAAAATCACTAAGATCACATTTAGGTCACAAAGCGATATCGCAGTGACAAAGCTTTCGTTGCGAAGATCGCATAAATCACACGGATGTCGCCAAAATCACTAAGATCACATTTAGGTCACAAAGCGATATCGCAGTGACAAAGCTTTCGTTGCGAAAATCGAATAAATCACATTGATGTCGCCAAAATCACTAAGATCACATACAGATCACAATGTGACATCGCAGTGACAAAGCTTTTGTTGCGAAAATCGCATAAATCACACGGATGTCGCCAAAATCACTAAGATCACATTTAGGTCACAAAGCCATATCGCAGCGACAAAGCTTTCGTCGAGAAAATCGCATAAATCACACGGATGTCGCCAAAATCACTAAGATCACATTTAGGTCACAAAGCGATATCGCAGTGACAAAGCTTTCGTTGCGAAGATCGCATAAATCACACGGATGTCGCCAAAATCACTGAGATCACAATGTGACATCGCGGTGACAAAGCTTTCGTTGCGAAAATCGCATAAATCACACGGATGTCGCCAAAATCACTAAGATCACATTTAGGTCACAATGTGACATCGCAGCGACAAAGCTTTCGTTGCGAAAATCGCATAAATCACACGGATATCGCAAAAATCACTAAGATCACATTTAGGTCACAAAGCGATATCGCAGTGACAAAGCTTTCGTTGCGAAGATCGCATAAATCACACGGATGTCGCCAAAATCACTAAGATCACATTTAGGTAACAATGTGACATCGCAGCGACAAAGCTTTCGTTGCGAAAATCGCATAAATCACACGGATGTCGCCAAAATCACTAAGATCACATTTAGGTCACAAAGCGATATCGCAGTGACAAAGCTTTCGTTGCAAAGATCGCATAAATCACACGGATGTCGCCAAAATCACTAAGATCACATTTAGGTCACAAAGCGATATCGCAGTGACAAAGCTTTCGTTGCGAAGATCGCATAAATCACACGGATGTCGCCAAAATCACTAAGATGACATTTAGGTCACAATGTGACATCGCAGCGACAAAGCTTTCGTTGCGAAAATCGCATAAATCACACGGATGTCGCCAAAATCACTAAGATCACATTTAGGTCACAAAGCGATATCGCAGTGACAAAGCTTTCGTTGCAAAGATCGCATAAATCACACGGATGTCACCAAAATCACTAAGATCACATTTAGGTCACAAAGCGATATCGTAGTGACAAAGCTTTCGTTGCGAAGATCACATAAATCACATAGATGTCGCCAAAATCACTAAGATCACATACAGATCACCATGCGATATCGCAAAAATCGCAAATTCGTCCCCAATGTCACAATGTGACGAAAAGCGATATCGCAGCGATATCACAAAGTTACGTCGCAAACCCCCCTCTAAAACGGACATTGGACGACTATGTGACCCCTGTGTGATATCGCCGTGACATCGCGTGATCTCTATGCGATATCGCTTTTCGTCACATACTCGTCACATGGTTATTAGGGAATTTCCTTCTCCATAGACCCCTGCTTGTATGTAAATATAGGGTTACGGTGTAAAATAAGGATTGAATTGATTAGACTTTTATGGCACAAGAATAACACTTGGGTCGTACTGTACCCGTAAATAAGGGGGAAGGATACTTTGTGTCAAAAAAGGGACGAATAATACCTGACGATGTGCCATGTTAAGTTTCAGTCATTATAATGCTAAGTCTAATTAACTAATAAATAGAAAGTAAGCTTAACAATCTTATTCAATTTCTTGCAATCACCTCCTCATTTACATCAAATTTCTTAACCCTGTAATCTACACACAAAAAAATTCCTTAAGATTTATATACTGCTAAATAGGAACTAACTCTCCAGAATTGAACGATGGATACACAAATGTCATTCAAATTATGTTGAGGTATTATTTCTCCTATTTTCTGTGTATTTATTTGTAAATATATTCTGTGTATTGTGCTGTTTTTACCACACTGCTAATTTGTACCTTATTTGTTTAGGACAATATAAAACTACAATATGCCTGGATCCTGCGCAAGGTGTAGCACAGTTGTGTATTTCAATGAAGAAAAAATAGCGTTGGGTAAATCATGGCACAAAAGTTGTTTCAGTTGCGGTGAGATTTTTTTTTTTTTTTTTTCAAGCTTGCTTATTTATATTTTAAGGCTGAAATTTGAATTTGGATTTTAAACTATAGGTTAATATAACGAACTTATTCAAAGACTATGTCTGACTGAGGTCAGCATTGATAAGCAAGATTACTAATGATACATACGAGTGTCATATGTCAAATGAAAGGTCTCAATGAGACTACTTCTCGTACCAAAATTCAACTGAAGGTTACAACCGTAATTCAATTTTCAATTTGCTTGACTTAAACAATATATGCTACAGGCATGTGTCGTATCAGTTTGAAGATTTTGATAAGCTTAGTTGAATTACATAAGATTCAGCTGGAAATACTGCTGAAAGTTTGCTTCTGTAGTAATTGTCTCTATGGAAAGTTGACGTCTTGGCTCCAAATAGAGATATTAGATAAGAATATTTGGATATTCATTGACATGTTTCATTTGCTAGCTTGTAATCAAACTTCACAACTTACTGACATTTGTGTTGATAAAAATGCCTCCAAATTGGCAGAAGGTTTGTTGTCATTTGTCGTCAACATAATTGGAAGGTGATTTAAGTCATTAAATATCGCCAACTTGTACATGTTTGTCATCTGGATCCTGAAGATGACATTCTTTTTATACATTGTGGTATGTTTCAATCATCATCTATTGGAAGCAGATACTACTTAGTATAAAACCATTTAAATGTTTACTCACATTTCCATCGGATTACTAATCACTATAAAATATTCTGTTGGTGGTATAATTTGTTAGATCCGAAAATGTCGCCAAATGGTCGCCAAGTTTGGCGACATTTGGCGATTTCTCGCAAGATTTGGCGACAAAAATTAGTCGCCAAAACTGTCGCCAACTTGGCTCTATCGGCCATGTGCTTTCAATGGGGGAATTGTATTTTCGAGAAAATGGCTCAAAAGCTTTCAATTTCTTACTTGTGAAGATTAAAGCTGTTTTTTAGGCCCGGAGGATTCTCTCTAAGCTAAGCTTTTAATTAGGATGAATATCTGCATACTAAATCCTAAATAATAATTAATGGTTTATTATTTTATGTAAGGTTTTTTTTTTTCTGTATTTATAAATATTTTATAACTTGTTTCATTCTGTTACCCATTTGTTCTGTTGATTGAGAGTGGAAAGAAAACTACTCACAATCAAAAGACTTCTTAAAGTCGTTTGATTTCTTACATCATAAAACATTGTCCAACTTGTTTAAGTTACTCTTAACACAATGTTGCCGACCAAACGGTATAGTGGTTAGCGTGCTAGCTTCTAGACCGCGAGGTTGCGGGTTCCGAGTCCCGTGTTAGGCATGGGTGTTTGTTAATGTATGTTTGCTTCTATAATGACGAATGTTTCGGCGCATTATAGCCCTCGTGTTGCTGACGGTGCCAGATAATCTGAAAACAACCAACCAACTTAACACATTGTTGACAGGCAATTTCACTGAGAATTTATCTCATGTCACTGGCTATTATTTTGTAATTGGCCAGGCTTGGGGCACAAACATTTTGGGTCCCAAAATTTTCAAAGTAGTTGTAGTTAAATTGAACACTGGGTTCTTTTTTTTAACATTTTTAATTTTTTTTTTTTTTTTTTTGAACACAAATAAACAATAAACTTAAACTGATTTTAAGTAGCAGTCGTTAAACAAGTAAATATCTGAAAAAAAGAGTAAAATTAAGGTGAATGACATTTTGGTTGATTTTTTTTGTTGTGTGGTTTTGGACTTTAGAAAATGGTTATCAATAAACTTGCAGACTAAAGACGAAAATCCTTCCAGCAAATATTGTCAGTATAACTATTCGACTCCCTCTCCAAAATTTTATATAGGGCCCCGAAAATATTATGTGTTTTTGGCCCCGAGGGATGCAAATCAGGCCTTGAACAGCGCACTGAGAAAACAACGGTGACGTAAAAAAAAAAACGCAACACGATTTTACTCGTGGCTGGTCGGCAACGTTTGGCCATGAAAACACAAGTTAACTCGGGACCTGTCAACAATGTGTTAAATTGAAAATGCAATTCAGTATATTAGAGGAAACATTGAAATGAATTTAAAATAAAAAAAGTGTTTTATCACATTGTAATCTGATCAACCATTTCAATGGTCAGTTCAAATTATCCTGTATATGTATTTATTCAGTTATCATACTCTAAAAATGTGCACTGTTTTCATTCCAATTCACATATATACTTTTGTTTGAAATCTGAAGAGATTCATTTTGTTGTTTTTAATGCCATGTTTATTGTTATTTTAGCCAATAAACAATGCAACAGACGCTTGGACAGCAATAATTTGACTGAACATGAAGGCGAGATCTACTGCAGGTCATGTTACGGAAAGCTGTTTGGACCGAAAGGCTACGGGTATGGCGTCGGGGCAGGCGTTCTGTCCATGGACACAGCCGATGCATACAAAAATGGACCTCCTACAAGGTAAGAAAATGTGTTTGCATTTATGGGAAATCTAGTTGTGTGGTTGTGGTTATGGATTGAGTTAATTCAAATTACCAATGCTGAGTTGGTACGCAATCAAGCTTTCTACATTTTTTTACACAGCTGTGGTAAAATTAATCTTTTTTAACATAGACTAGAGCCTTCCATTGAAATACGTTTAGACCGCAGTTAAGAACATAAGTTCTATTAGAACGACTTTTAAGAAATGCATTTTTTTATTGGATTCCTTCAAGGGCTTAATCACATATATGTTGCAGACGAAATCCAGTTTTAGGACTTATCTAGTAAACAGTATACTTGGTATAACATCAAATTAGTTTGAACCAAAATATTGGCCACTTTTTTTAAAATTACCAACAATTTCAGACTAGACTAGTTTCTCTTGAATTTTGGTGTTTAATGTAACATATACAATTTAAAATATTGAATGACTAATATATTATTATTTTTATACTAGCTGAATACCTGTGCTTTGCTTTGAAATTTTATCATGTGCAATATTTTAGCTAGCTGTGAGGCCTGGCGTTGCGGGAATCCGTCTTTGGTGTATAGGTCCCAATTTTTGGCGTTTCGCTAGCAGGAAGGTTCATCGCAACACAAAATCAAGCTCACTTCGTTCACTGAAAAGTTCATTGACACATAAACACAGTCTTACTTCACTTATTATAAGGTTCATTACTTTACAAGCATGAGCTCGCTTTTCTTGTTGAAAGGTTCATTGCTGCTTAAGCATAAGCTCACAAGTAGAAGGCCCAAACTACTTGCGTTAAAAATTTCAGAACTGAAGCCCAATTAGAAATCGTTTTGTAAAATAATTATTAATTAATTAAAAAAACTAATTAAAGAAAGAACTAAATAAAAATTTTAAATTCATTTTTTCAAAAGTCTTATTAGAATGCCAAAACTACTTACGTTGAAAATTTCAGAGCTGTAGCCCTATTAGAAATCGTTTTGTAAAATATTTATTATTAATTTCTAAAATTAATTAAAAAAGAACTAAATAAAATTTAAAATTCTGTTTTCAACACTACAATTAGAAGGCAAAACTACTTATGTTGAAATTTCAGAGCTGTATCTCTATTTGAAGTCACTTTGTAAAAAAAAAAAAATTAATGAAAAATATTAAATATAACTAATCAAATTGTTAATATTCTTTTTAACAAATGGCCAATAATATAATAAGGCCAAAACTTCTTATGTTGAAAATTTCAGAGCTCTACTCCAATTTTAATTAGCTTTCTATAGAGCCACATGCACCTTGTTTTATTGTTATAGATTTAGTTGTAGATTAATTATGTAGCATTTAATCATATATTAACCATTAATTCATCCTATTTGTATTCATGTTTAACAATCTACTAAAAATCCGAAAATGCAATTTTTATCTAATTTGTATAATCTTTTACATAATATCAAATTCAATTAATTAACTAGAGTTTAAAAAAATTAACCGAGATTTAAAGGAAAATATCTCAAATTGGCAATTTTAAATACTTTATGAAGGGCATGACCGAAAATAAATATTAAGGGAGATTTAAAAGTCTTGAGTAGTCCAAAAAAATTATTGTGCAAAACTATTATTACTGATAGATGTATAGTTTTTTAGAAGTAAAAGTTCAGTTCCTTCTTAATATGTCTAATTTAATTTTATTAAACTTATTGTTTATACTTTAGTACAAGTAACAAGTATGTAAAATCAGCAATCCAGTTCCTACTATATGCCCTTCAATATTTACTCTTTAATACTTGACACCATATCTTTTATTCTGGCCTTTAAAATTTTGATATCGAGATTGTTTTATTGAAACTATCAAGACCAGTATAGCTAATACTATACCAGTATAGCTAATACTATACCAGTATAGCTAATACTATACCAGTATAGCTAATACTATACCAGTATAGCTAATACTATACCAGTATAGCTAATACTATACCAGTATAGCTAATACTATACCAGTATAGCTAATAATATACCAGTATAGCTAATACTATACCAGTATAGCTAATACTATACTGGTCTTGATAGTTTCTTTAATTACTTTACAAAAATCGAAGCATATACAGCAAGAATTGGATATTTGACTTTACATATTTCGAGCTACAAAGAGAAGGTGCATATTGAATTTGAATTAAGTAATTGGTGTTCACAAAATAAATGCATCTACCATTTTCAAAATAAAACCCTGTATGTAATCATTTTGTAACTCACCACCCAACATCTTCTATCAATGTTCACTTAAATTCTTGATGTATTTCTTTTTCCACAGTCACTTGTTGAGAGCACCACCACTTTTTCGAGACATTATCAATTCCTCCTGCCTTCATTAAAATATGCTAATCTGGCACACAATGTCCCTAACATACAGAATGAACCTTTCAATTTTCCCTTTTTAGTACTAAAGTTCCCCAGAATCGTGACATCTCTTTTTTCTTGTGCACCAATAATCCCTTTTCCTCAAGAAAATCGATCTCTTCTTTCCATGCAAGTCAAATGCTCAATGCTGTGTTTTCTGAAATAAACCTCGTAAATGGCTGCCTGAACAAGGACTGACTCCACTTATTTTCCACCTTGTGATATGCCTTCCTAGGCCCATTATATATATCAACCACTTTAATAGTTTTTGTTCAATATTTCTACTTTGAATTACCCATATATTTACATAGGGTAATGAAAGTATAGCATTTAATAAAAAGAAAAATTGCAATTTTTTTGTGTGCATTTCTCCTCATTTTGGAACATTTCGATTTCAAAAAAGTGGTCTAGAAAAAATGTCTCTGTGTATGTAGTCAGCATAACTCCCTAACAAATTGACCTACGATGTTCAAATTTTGTGTGCAGGTTAGTGGTAGCTATGGGACCTATCATTAAGGTTTTCGTCAAAATCTTGCTTGTGCATAAGGTTGAAAGCATGAAAAAATCTTGTTTTTCAGCATTTGCTAAAAAATGGCTCGAACGATTTTTATTAAAATCTCTGTGCTCATGCCTCTTAAGGTGTTCCCATCTTCGAAATTCCCTTAGAACTGCAATGAAAGTATAAAAAGTTGAAAAACAGGTGCCTTTAACACAGAGCTCTCTGCCCTTGAGCATCACCCATCAACAATTGATTTTTTTCTGTTTCACGCACAAGAAAGGACAATGCAAAGCCTATATAAACCCAACACCAATTTTGCCATCTTAGCATGTTTTTTTTTTTCTTGTAAAAATCATTGCCTAAATTTTTTCCAAACTGATCATTGTTGTTTAAACGAGTGAAAATTTGAAAACAGTAAATAACACCATAAATTCTATTTCAGTGGCGAATATTATAGTGTAATAGAAAGTTGTGTAATGTTCCACACCCCTAAGTTTTTTTTACAACCTTTTACAAATCCTGAATATTAAACGTTTTAAAGTATGTAGTATTATATTTGTTTAACGAATTTTTATAGCAACATTCCTGCTACTGCTCAAGCCCATGTAGCTCCTTTACAAGCTAAAGTGGTGCAGAAGTCGACACAGCCGAGATGGGGCGGTGCAGACGTGTGCCCTCGATGCGGAAAAGCTGTTTACATGGCTGAGAAGATGATGGGAGGTGGATCGGTAAGAATATTTAGCTGCTGCATTTGGTTTATAAGTGGAATTGAATTATTTGATGTATTGATTATTTTGGAGGGGTTTTTGTTCACGCTCTACCACTCTGAAATGGCGTCTTCTCATGAGGAACACTGGTGTTCAATTATTCCCCAGTAGCATGGAATCGCTGGCCAATATCGTTTCGATACTGGCCAATCTCGATGTGGACTATGATAGACTGGCCGTTGCTATGGATCTTGGCCAATATCTCCCTGTATGAAACATACTGGAATTCTTGAAATGGCGATGCAGAGTTTGAAAATTGAAATATAGTGTTAGAAGAAAGGATGGAGGGGGAAAAAAATTGTTTTGTGATGGTTTTGAAATGCTCATCATGCTCAAGCTTCAGCATGGACATTTCCCAATCAATCCATGGACAATCCCCCATGGACATTCTTCCGCGAAATCTGTTTTCAACATTGTCCAAATCCGCTGTGCTACATGGGTAGTTGGAAGTATGAGGCAGATAATGACATCAACCTGTGTGCTATCTTGATTTCATGTATCACTTTATACTATGGGATTAGTGGTAATCTTGTGTCAACTGCCGGATGAGAGATTCCTAGATTTTCTCCCAGTAAAGATACAAATACAAGACATTTCCCCCTTGAATTTATAGTATTTTTCTATTTCACATTCGACTTCCTGTGTCATTTTATTTATTCTTTAGTTAGACTTCATTGCAATATTTTTTTTTTTTTTTAAATTCTGAATAAATATATATCTTTCAGTGAATCATTGCAATTACTTTCAATTGAAATTAACTAATAAAAAAAAAGCTTTGTAATGTTGAATCACTTTTTTTTTTTTTTTACAAATCTCCAAGCTAGCGACAGCTAGACAAATTCCATGTGGTTAAAAACACTCAAAAAGTCCAAAACTCTCAAGGGCTCCTTGGCCAGATCTTCCCAAGAAAGCTGAAGGCAGTCCAAATGTGGTCTGGGGAGGCCATTTCTGTAGCACATTTTCCGCAAATTGGAAAAATCTTGAGTTTTCCATGAAAAGTAAGGGTCTTTAGATGTCCGCTGGCAAATCTGGACAAAGCCGTCTGATCCTTTCGGTCACAGGTGAGGCCAAGAGAACCTCCAGGACTCTTTCTCCTGTACAAATCGTTTGCCGGAGGGATTATCCTTTTCAATGCATCACTTTAAAAGATGTTATTTAAAATAGAATTTCTGCGACAACAAAAATGTCAATGCTATTTCTTGTGTCTGTCACAGTTACTTACGGAGATAGACTACTCCAAAGATCAGTAGTGTTTAACTGATATTCATATTGTTTTCAATTGTTAATACTGAGTTACATAATAAAAAAAAATCTTTTAGAATTATTTTCATTGTATAAGGGTGTTTGTTATAGAAAACATAGATTGTTGTTTTACTAATATTAAAAGTTGAAACATTTGATTAACAAACATTTTACAATAATTAGTATTACTTTTTTTTTTCTTAACAAATTTTTCGCTTTTCTTTGAATGTATGCAGTGTCAAAATTTTACAAAAGTACAATTAAATTTGTTGTTTTATTTGATAAAAATTACATTTACTTGGGTTTCTGTCTATATTTGGTGTTTCTTTTAGGCATGGCACAAAACGACATGTTTCAACTGCAAGGAATGCCACAAACGCTTGGAATCTATGACTTTGTGTGAAAGAGAGGGTGAAATATATTGCAAAAGTAATATTTTTACTAACCTTTTGAATAGTATTTAAAATTCATATTGTATTAAATTTTTTTAACTCTAGTTATTATTTCTCCTGCTATCTCCTGTTGAAAAGCAATATCAATTGATTAGATACACAAATAATTACAATGCAATACATTTTATTCAATATACACTTGTAAATATTGCATATAATTATGATATTGCATTCAGGGTTTGCTTGAACCTTAAAATAACTACTTATTTTTGGTAGTTCCTTATAAGTGGGCCCTTTCAATCCTTATTTTACATCTTGGGGGCCTTAATTTTTGCTTTTATTTCCTTATAACTTTTTTTGAACTATCTCAAATTTCATTTGTATTTCCAACTTCTACCAATTTGGACCCCTTTTCCATTTTGGAGCAATTTTATCTTCCAAGTTGCTTGGAATTGTCTTATTTCCTGGGAGACTCAACTTCTTTTTACTTCAACTGTGGATAATGTTTCTTTAGACAAAAGAGTTGACCAAATTATAAAAAAAAAAAAATCTGTTCAAATATTATTTCATTCTTATAATGCAAAATTTGTATATCATGTATAAAGATTACACTTTTCAAATGAAGGGAGGTTGAATATTTTTTAAAAATGAATATTTGAAATATCGGGATAAAACCCAATTCATACTGGCATATTAATTACTCAAAACTAAATAATATAACCCATAGAAAGGAACAGGTTTCGTACGCCACCTGAAATTCCTGAAAAACCTGTTGAAACCAAAATGTTTCAACATTTATTTATTAAAAATGAATGTGGATTTATGCATTCACGTCCAATTATTTTTATTTATCATTCAATATTAAATTGACTTGACCACACTCCACAATAAATTCATGTATTCACGTCCAATCTTTTATTTATTCTGATAAAAATAATTTTGGCAACAGGAAAGTGTTTCATTAATGATTGGTTAAATGAGATGTATTAGTATTACAAAATGATTATAGAAACATTTGTAAAAGGGACCTTTTAGTGACAGTGTGTGCCCCCAAAACTTGATCGATTGTTATAAAATCTATCTGCCAAGTTTCGACCTGATTAGATGACAGCAAGTGGGTTAATTAGTGTCTTTTTTTCAGATTTGTCCAGCAGCCACACACACTCATTAACAAACAAGCGAAATCGATGTTAATACTTAAAGGATTTAAGGAGGTGTTATTTTCAATTGTAACCTTATTTGTAGCTAAATATTTTACTTAATAGCTTCTTTTTTTTTTTTTTTCAGCATGCTATGGAAAACTGTATGGTCCCAAAGGTTATGGATATGGCGGTGGTGCTGGCACTCTGCAAATGAGCTAAGTTACACAAACTGCATTTTTAAGCAATTAGAAACATTTGTGTTTCTAAAAACATGACACAATGTACAAAAACTAAGGCTGAAAAGGCAGCTGTTATTTTTTTTTTTCTTTCTCTCAAAATGGTTGCTCTTTATTTGTGTTTGTCCTTATAGTTTAAAATGTTAACATATTGCCAGATTGGGAATTATGTTTATTATTGCTGTACCTTGCATATTCTCATTTGTTAGAATTACATATTTGACATGTATTACATTTTTGAGAGCTTGCCAGAATCAAAATTCTTTTTGAATTGAATTTTTATTTCAATTTGTAAAAATATTTCTCTTGTATCTTAATTGGTTTGAATTAAATGATTTAATTTTTTTTTATATATATATTATTTAGTTTATTTTCTTGATTCTAAATTATAGCGTTTGAATTACAGTCATTTAATGTTTGCTCTCTATTATTGTAATTATACACAACTATTACAAAAAGTGTATTTTCAAGTGCAAAATTTGACACCCAATGTAATTTTGGCTTGAAATTTTGTTTTGTTTACCTTAGAAATACATGTTCATGGATGTTAGCTTGTTTTGTCATATAAACTTGTGGCCAAAGTATATAATATACAACTTTATTGTATGTTATATTTGTAAATTCATGGTATATATATTTATAAATTCATAATGTAAATCAAAAATTTGCATTAATTATGTTAATGTGCATAGATTTAGATGTGTAGTTATTGCTAATATGTGCAAAGTTGGATAGCTTAAAAAAAATGCATTTTTTACTTCACAGAAGTATACCTCGTAAATTAGTTTTTCTACAGAGTTGCAAAATATTGCTACTAATTCATAAGTATTAATTATAGAGTGTTTATCAAATGAATTTAATGAAACGCGAGTGACCAATATTTTCTAAGATAATGGTTCCTCTAGTGTGGATAGACCCTCCTAGGGCAAGGAAAAAATATAGTTCGCAAAAGTTAAAGTGTCAAGAAAATTAGAAACCACTATTTTAAAAGTATTCCTGTAAGCCTTGCATTTTATGTTTAACATTATTTCAAATTATTGAACTAATGGGAAGTAGAATTCTTGGCTTTGAAATACTATCATTGTTTAGCGTATTATAAACATTTTATCGGATTTCTCCGAATCAGAGTCATTACAATCAATACACATTCTTGTTGAAACTATGATATTACAGTTATGTCAACATTAGGTTACAGTTTCTTGTTAATGTTTAAAAATTTGCTTCAGTGTTGAAGTTGTTTTATTATATAAAAATTTAAAGTTCCAGTATTTTAAAGTTGAAATATACTTACTACAGTTATGTATATTAATATTTAATTTCAAGCTCTGAATTTAATGCTCAAAATTTTAATTTGAAGGATATTCCATAATGTAGTTTATATTAAGTTTTTCTTGAATTGATACATTAACAATTATGTTTCTTTCTGTCCTGTTTTACTTTAATATTTAATTTCCATTTATATAAACTAGCAATCATTCCATTTTCATTTTATTTTCTATCAATGGTATATTTTACTTGTACCAATGTTTCAATTCCAAGGGAAAATGAATAAGTTAAGTAATGTTCAAGTTTGTTTCATTGTAAGATATGTTAAGAAACTTTTTTAGTGTAATGCCATTTTTTTCAACCTTCATAAATATTATTATTTTATTTTATTTTAATTTTTACAACATTCCTGATAATTTAAAAAAATATCCTCTTTTATGCTCTATGGATTGTAAACAAAAAAACTTATTAAAGGATTACAACTTGCTCAAATTTTAGATAACTCATTGAAATAAGAGTAGTCCAGCATGATTAGTGCTAGACAATCATGTTACTAATTACATGATATTTGTAGATTTATAAATGTTAATCAGAGCGTGACTATTTTAACAAAATGTAGTTTAAAAACTGTTTATATATAGACACGTTATAATAAATACTTTCTTCTGTTAGCTATTGATTAATATTTATAATTAATATTTTTTATTAACTTTTATTTTATCAGAAATTTTAATTCCATATCCATAACAAAGGTTAGGAATGAATCATTCTGTGTTATGATATTTGTACATAATTAACTTTTTGAAGTAACAAAAACTTACTTTGATACAATTGTGGCTTAATAAATACGAATTACTGTTATTTTCAACACTCATTCCATTTTCTTGTTAGATTAGTTTCTGCAATTTGTTTTTATAAATTTATGAGTTTAAAAAAATAGAATTACACTGTTTTTCTATAAACTTTTGCAAACATCGAACTGTTGCTGTCAACTACAAAAACAAAAATTATTAGACTTTACTTGTTATGCCATTGTTAATAATTTAGGCAACCATATTTTTCTGTTAATGCCCATGTATTTTTCTTCTTCTTGGGCATTGAAACTGAACACAGGGTTTGCATTTGAAATCAAAATATGGTTCAGTTAAATTATTTATTGCAATTGCAAACTAATTTTTGAAGTTGACAATAACAGCAAAGGGACATTGACAGTTAACCAATTCCTAATAGTTAAATGTTGAAAAGTTGTGAATAGGTTTTTATCACTCTTATACAGAAAAACTGATTCTCTAGATACTGGTTTAACTTTTGTACGAATAAAACCCAGTAATATGAAGTGATTGTAAGCCAGTGGCTAATTTGTGTTTTATCCTCGTTAATACTAGTTTTGATACTCATTATTTAAATATATGTTGATTAAAAACACTCAAAAATCTTTAAAGAATACTGTCTTCTAGTTGCATAAAAATAGTTAAGAGTAATTTTGTTCAATAAAAGTATTAAAAGAAAAAAGTTGTGTTATTGCTTAGAAATTTAAACCAAAAGTATGCTATCAATCAATTTATATGTTCAGTAGATTTATGATTTTTACTTTTAAAAGTAACTTGACACATTTGTTTGATAGTAACATACAAAGTATGTGTGAGTGGCATTTAGTGTTTGCATTTTTTTAGCTTGTGCACCTTTGTTTTAAATATTCAGAAAGTTACGATTTAAATTAACTAGCTTTAGCTACAACTATATATTTGAAACAATTGCCTTCGAAAACCCAAGTGTCCTGAAATGAAACAGAATTTATTGCAAAATTATTATTAATTGATTTTAATTTTCTAAAGTAAATATTAAAGTTATGTTTTTTTTCTTTTTTCTTTTCTTTCCAAAAGCAATTGTTTATAAAAATGCCATCTGTCAATCAGAGTACTTGCATTTATGTATTTGTATTGATCAGAAGTGTAATTAGTTTCTTAGTTCTTTTTTAGTTAATGTGATTTATAAAATTGATAAAGCAATAATTATATTCGTCTGTAGTTTGTTTTATTCTTTGAAATTTTAAGATGTATGTTTGATTAGGTTTTTTTTTTTTCATTTATTCTGTCTAGTTTGTATTTTTAAATGTAAACAGTAAAATTTGTATTCCTTTTCCTTATAGTTATCTCGAAAAATACATTGAAACGGGTTTTTTTTAAAGTACATTTTAGTCTTTTTTTGTTTCCTTCAAGATTTTTTTTCAATCACATCCAAAGTCACCGAACAAATGAAATTGTTAATATTGAAATTTACAGTCATTAAACTCTTCGAATAAATATATTTGTAAAATGTAGGTCAATCCCTTGTATTTTAATAAAGTACTGAATTATATTGTATGTTTTATTGACATTCAAAATTATACATATGGTAGTCTGTATTATACATATAGCAGTTGTGAACGCTCTGTTGCCTATTTATTACTGCTTCTAAATATCTTGCTGTTGTGTTACTAGGAATGATTGTTGGGCATTTGAATAGTATGTTATGTTTCAGTAACTTTGAAATGTAAGATTACGAGTTAAAATACAAATTTGAAAAGATGCTTGTGTAGCCATCATTAGGCCATTACTACCATTATCGGAGGTTAAAGTTGATTATCAAGCAATCTTGCAATATTATTCATTACACAGTTGAGGAAAGAACTATAGAAGTTACTTGTTAAAACAACCTAACTTGTAAATTTGATGTCCTGTCAAGGAACCGAACCTTCTTGTGTAGGGTTAAGCCATTGAATGTTATTCATTAAACAGTTGCGTCTTGAAAAGAACTGGAGAAGTTACATGTTCAAACAGTCTTAACTTGTAAATTTGACATCTTGTCAAAAAATCGAACTTGCTTTGTAGGGTTAAGCCATTGTTAGGTCATTACACACTACTACCATTATCAGTGGTTTGCAATGTTATTCATCAAACAGTTGTGAAAAGAACTGGAGAAGTTACATGTTCAAACAATGTAACTTGTAAATTTGACATCCTGTCAAAAAAAAACTTACACTCCAATTGAAAGGCAATAGGCACAAAAGGGCAATCACTGATCTCTAAGTACAACTTCTGGATAGCTGATTATTGACTTGAAACCGAAGAAGGCTTAAAAATTCTTACAGAGATCTATATTAACAACGTATTCAATTGGCTTCATTTGCTTGCAGAGTAGAAGCCGCTCATAAGCTATCCAAAAGATCTTAAATTGGATCCAGATCTTAGATCATAAAATAAGCTATGTTGTGCTTGGAAGAGAGGTTGGCCATTACTACTTCACCTCAGATAGTTCCCGGTGGGGAATAAGAAAGGAATAAGGCTCTAAGTGCTTGCCAGAGCAAATAACATGTCGGAAGGGGAGAAGGCTAAGCAGATGTTCGCACTAGAGTACATCGGAGCTCATAAAAGGAATGGGTACATTTGTCATAGCTGTGACAATAAAGTAAATTTTTTAAAAACGGTACATTTTAAAGTCAAAAATACTTAGACCTCAAACTTCTACGGCCTATGTCTTAAAGAGAGTATAAATTAATAAAATCAAAATGCAATCATGAAATGTTGCATCCGTTATTCGGTGAATTTAAATTCTAAAAGCTCGTGACAATTCACCATGATGGATCGTGATGCATTGTCCTGGGTCTCTTGAACTTCTGTTCCACAATAGGATCGTAATCAATGATAGCTCTTATGTGGGTAGTTAGAGATAAGTGGTGGTAATGCTTTCATCTGGAAAGTAGTTTAACTGCGCATGCCTCCACGAAGTGCTCCATTCTGAAGCAAGAGGTTGTCCTTGAAAAACGTAACTGTAAAATTGTTGAAGTGCAGATATGTAGCAGAGTATTAACGACAAATTTTGCCTTAATTTGCTTAAAACTGCGAAAGAAGCCCATGAAATGTTGATGCAAGCATACTTTGGTGAAGCATTATCCCATTCCAACACTTTTGAATAGTTCAGAAGAAGTTTTCGTGATGGGCACGAAAGCGTTGAAGATTACGTAAACACTGGACGGCAAATTCCTTGCGCAAGCCAGAAACAATTGAGAAAGTTCGTGAGCTTTTCATATCGAACTGCCGATTGATTATTCGAGATGCATATGCTGGTCTGTTGTGAACCCTCTATTACCTACTGTATAACTGCTTCGAACTTTGACTTTTGAGACAAGACAAAGGGAAAGGCAAGTTTTATACCAGATTCGTTTTCCACTGTTTATCGGAGGAACAAAAGCAAGCCAGACTGGACTCGTCTGATCAATTCGTAAACAACGCTGAACCTTCTTTCCTCGATTCGATAGTATCGGGAGACGAGTCCTTAGTGCTATAGATACGACCTTTTAAAGCAAGCGACGGGGCTCCAAATGGCGGTCTGTCTTCAGACAAAAAGAAAATATACCAACTTCAAAAATTCAAAATAAAGATCTTGTTAATCGCTTCCTTCGGTAGCGAAGGACTTATTAATCGTGATCTTGTTTCACATGGGCAGTTATACCCACTCGGCAATGCTCGCCCACTCATTGCGTTGCCGGTGAAGTGGTTTTTGGTCCAGTATGAAGTTGTGAAAATGAATCACCCTCCCTATTTTTCAGACTTAAAATCCGCAGATTTTTTTCTTGTTTGCGAAACTAAAATTTGCTGATGGGAATAAGGTTTGAAGATATCAAGAGAATCGCAACGAAGATCATTCTAAAAGAATACTTTAATAGTTGTTTCCGAAACTTATACAGCTTAGCTCAAAAATGCATTACGGCAGACGGAGATTACTTTGAAACATATGGGTATGTAATTCACGTAATATTTTTCCTAGTTATTAGTCAGTCGTGGAAATTAAATGTCGCACCTTTTATCACACTTACTCATTATTCAATTACTTATCTTAAGTTTTCCTCTGTGCGATCTAAGCTGTTTGTTACGTATGGGTTGTTTGGTTGGTTGTTTTCAGATTATCTGGTGCCGTCAGCAAAGCGAGGGCTACAATGCGCCGAAGCATTCGTCATTTGACAAGCCAACATACATTTACAAACACCCATGGGTTACACGGGACTCGAACCCGCAACCTCGCGGTCTTGAAGCTAGCACGCTAGCCACTATACCGTTTGGACGGCATTGTTACGTATGGGAGAATTTTTTTTTTATTTTTCAAGTTGGTTTATGAAATAACGACAACGGAAAGAATGGGTTATTACGCACTAACGTTCGTGGAGATCGGTTCGTTCGGAGCAGTACGATGGGGTTTCCAAAATAAAGCTAGCGATGCACGTCGGTCGCTACGTTTGAATAAGAGCTTCGCAAAAACAAAGCTTTAGCCAGTCATGGGAAAATGTGCAACAGAAACTATAAAACTGAAAAAACACTCCTCAATGCATTTCACCATCAATTAGATATTTTGCCGTCGACAGTCTGCTCATCTTCCAATGCTTTTTTGCCCATTTTTAAATCTCAGGAACCATTCTTACACAGGCGATTAATTTTTTAAGATTTATCTCCACGTATACCTATCAGAATTTTCTTTGCTTGTATAAAAACTTAATGCTTTTATGTTTCTCAAATACAAATACTGCAATCGACATGAAGCGCTAGTCTTTCTTTGACAACCCAATGCCCTGGTCACGAAATCTCTTACGCATAAATCTTTCACGTCATAATTATCGTTGCGCAATGAAATAAACCGACCTATTGGGATATATATAATGTGACCAGATGTCCCGAATTTGGCGAGACAGTCCCGTTTTTCACCTCGCTGTTCGACTGACCGAATATCCCGCCAAATTGTCCCGCTTTCCAGTTACAGAGTCACGCCAAAATCCTAAACAAAACAAAAAATGTCTTCAGAACTTGAAAACTAACAGAGTAGGTAACTAATGAAGTTTCAGGAGTTGGAAAAAATCTGGTCACATTAGATATACAGGGTGATTCTAAAATATCTGTAATAATTTAAAAGCTGGTAGAGGGGGACCGAAGTAAGCAAATTTTGTAATGGAATGCGTGTGCGGAAATGGAGCGTCTTTAGTAGTAAGAAAAAGAGAGTTCTGCACCATGTGGCGAAGCGACGGGCGTGGTAAAAGCGCAAGGGAAGGGTGGTGGTTAGTTGTCAAATGATGACAGGTATGAGTTTACCTTTTGATTAAGGATGGGGGTGAAGAGATGAAACTGATGCATTCAGCTACGATCTAAATATGTCCTCTAACACTTCAAAGAATCTTTTGCGCACACATTTTTCATAACCAAGTCTGCTTATTGTGGTCCCCTCTACCTGACTTTATTTGTTGGCAAAACTCGCAGAGCAGGGTTGCAAGCACCCTACCCCCTCTTTTTCAGAGCTCACTTACCTGGATTAAAAACTCTCGGATTATATACCAAAATATGAATATTTGACTGGAACTCCCCACCCACTACTGGTATAGAGAGCTTCTTTTAGCCCTCACATATGACAGAAAATCATACTAGCTTCTCGAGCCTTGCCAGTGGCCATTTTAAATGTCTTACCTTTTCTAAAGAAAAGAAACATTTCATTCTTTGCCCAAAGTGCCACGAACTAGGGGTGTGGAATTGTGGATTTATGTCATTTACCGTTTGTATATTTTCATCCTTCATTTAGAATAAATGGCCAGTTTGGCGATATACTTTTCGATAATCCTTATGTTATCCTATATTATAAGCGAAACTGAGAGGAGAAGAAAAAAACGATCGTTGATGAGGTATGCTCAAGGAAAGAGAGCTTTGTGTTGAAGGCATTCATTTTTCAACTTTTTACGCTTTTAAAACATTTTTACGAGAATTTCGGTGGTGGGGATGTTTAGAGCACATTAAGGGGCATTAACACAGCGGTTTTTATCAAAATCGTTTAAGCCGTTTTTTAGCAATTGCTGAAAAACATAATTTTTTCAATGGCAGCTACCTTATGCGCAAGCGCGATTTTGACGAAAACCTAAATGGTAGGTTCCATAGCCGCCACTAACCCTCATATCAAATTTGAACATCGCAGGTCAATTTGTTCGGGAACACACACACACACACACACAGAGAGAGAGGAGAGACAGACAGACATTTTTTCTAGATCACTTTTTGGAAATCAGGATGTTCCAAAACGAGGAGAAATGCCAAAAAATCGATTTTTTTTTTAATGAATGTTATACTTTCATTAATTACTTTATGTATATATACATATGGGTAATTGAAAGTAAAAAGGCGTCATGATCTCTTGACTGAATAGTGCGGCCCAAACGGTCATTTTTGCAAAATACAATGGTTTTGCTGAACACACAGACGGGTTTTCATTACCCTATATTCACCAGTTTTATTTATTGACAAATCAATCCAAATAGAACCGGATTTCATCGGTATATCATATAAAGGCGTCATCAAAAGTGCCTCTATTAATCCATTTTGCAAACCGGTGTGTTTTGCATTCCATACATGTCTTTCCAACATTCGACTTGTATTTTATTTCTGTCTCAAAACTGTTTCGCAGCTATACGATTTCGAAGTCAAGATGTCCTTTCTTGAAAGATTGGGTTAAGATTAGGCTAAAATTAATTCAAGTTAAGATAACTTTCGTGTATTCCAATTTTAATAATCATTTATTCTTTCAACAAGGAGAAGTCGTAGAAAACATCTTTTTTTAAATCCTTGATATTAACTTCGAATTTGTGTGTATTGGTGGTTGATTGACTGTGTATGTCGATGGTGGGCAAATCTGCGGTTTCCTAATCAACCCTCTTGCCGTCATCCAATCAGACAGAAACTTGGTAAATAGATTCGATGTCGATGACAATGCATTCTAACAAATTTTAGGGCTATAATTGTCGCTAAAAGGTCTCTTTTACGGACCACTAATAAATCAACTTGCCGTTATCCAATCGCGCTAAAATAGTATTTAACCGATCACTGAAGAAACTCTTTCCTGTTGCCAAATTTTTTTAATAAATAAATAAATTTTTTTAATCAGAATAAATAAAATATATTTGGATATGAGTGCATAAATTCACGTTCATTTTTAATAAATAAATTTTTATACGTAATTCGCCGCACATTTTGCGGATAGAAATGTTTTTTGATATTTAAAATTAGATGCCAACACCAAGCACACGCTGTTTACAGAATCGGCGCTATGTTAATGAATATAAAAATTTGCAATGCATATAAGGGATTTATATTAAAAACTTTGTTTTTATGGGTTATATCATTAAAAATCAACTGTTTTTCTATGAGACTGGGTGTGAATTTATGATTTTTTTTTTTTTTTTTTAAAGCAAGTTTTTGTCAACCACCTACGCAAGAAAAGTTAATCTTGGAAAGCAGGATAGGGGATCTCTCATTTATCAATCTCAAACTTTCACGTCCCATAGAAAAAATCCTACTAGAATCGTAGTTAGTCAGAGCTTTAAAAATCGTGTCCACCCTTTGAGAAAGAGTGACATAAAAAGAAAAAATATTTTTTTGTATACTAAAGAGCAAAAAAAAAAAATTATTTTTTTATCATCTCCGCCCAAGTCGTCTTTGAATCCCCCAAGTTGTCATCTATCTTCCTCCTTCTTCTTCCCGGGCAAGCCCGGGGCCGTAATTACCTCGTCATATTCCGCGATAAGACGACATTCATTTACATAGCCCAGCTAATTAGGGTTCTTTAATTAATGCAATTAATAAAAGCCCTCCGTGTTGTCCCATGTCACTGCCGTGTCTCCCCCTGCAAAAGGAGAGGGGCTGCTTCATTAAATTCGTCCATGCTTTTCTGGGTTGCCTTCTGCCCTTGGGCTAAGGCGTGGAAAATGTCTCTTGTGTGGCGTGTGATCGTTTTGAATTGAAGCGGGTGTGTGACGTCTTCTGGGGCACTTGCGATTGGCCGAAAGCGGAATTACGTGTTTTTACTTTTTTTAAAATAGTTCTTTTTTGAGTGGTAACTTGTAGATATCACTGTAATTGAGTATTTCTTCAACTGCTTATTTAACTCTAGGTTTATCAGGTAGTTATTTAACGTTTTGAAATGAAGCGGGAGTGTGACGTCTTCTGGGGCACTTGCGATTGGCCGAACGCGGAATTACGTGTTTTTACTTTTTTTTTAAATAGTTCTTTTTTGAGTGGTAACTTGTAGATATCACTGTAATTGAGTATTTCTTCAACTGCTTATTTAACTCTAGGTTTATCAGGTAGTTATTTTAACTTCTCTTGGAAAATGTTAGTGCAGCCGAAAACTTGCGACTTCCCAACAACTAGAGGTCGGAAATATCGATCAAAATAAATATCGATACTATATCGTTGCATAGAAAAAAGTATCGATAAAATATCGATACATGATATCGATACAGCCGAAAACTTGCGACTTCCCAACAACTAGAGGTCGGAAATATCGATCAAAATAAATATCGATACTATATCGTTGCATAGAAAAAGTATCGATAAAATATCGATACATGATATCGATACAGCCGAAAACTTGCGACTTCCCAACAACTAGAGGTCGGAAATATCGATCAAAATAAATATCGATACTATATCGTTGCATAGAAAAAAGTATCGATAAAATATCGATACATGATTTTTTTTTTTATTTGATTTTCAAATTTGTCTGAAACAAATTTTTTCGGAGTGAATTTCTATTTTACATGATTGCTGTTTTGTAAGGTGATTACTTTTTCAACTGAAATGGGTCGATTACAAAAAAAAAGTTATATTTTCGTTTAATTGGTGGCAGTGATTTTAAGAAAAATTTAGATAATTTTCAACATCTTTTAAGTGTATGGCGAAATATTGAATATTGGTGCCATTTTAACTGTCTCTCATCCAAGTTCAAACTTTAGTTTTGAAGTTTTTGAAAAGGGAATAAAGAAAATTGAAAAAAACACATGGAACTACAAAACGATCATCAAAAAACTAAAAATGTTTGAAAATATCGATATATCGGTGACTTTTATCGATGTTTTTAGTATTGATATTTTTTTGCAAATATCGATATATCGCCGACCTCTTTCAACAACCCCTCTCCCCAACCACACATTCACTTTCCACAATCATGTACAATCACACTTGAACTTTTTTTTAAAATTATCATTTTAAAAATCGGATGTTTTTGCACTTAAAAGTACATGATTAGTAATGATAATTAAATGAAAAAAAAAATCAGTTTTATTCAAAAATTAATTATCTAACTAATTAACATTTAACTCGTTATAATTAGAATATTTTTGAACAGTGAGTACTCGAGTTTTATGGGACGAAGAAAAAAAAATTATGGTTGAAAATTGTTTGTAATATCATTCTTAATGTTATGAAACCTCTATCTTATTTCTAGAATATGCAGTTTATTTAGTAGAATTTTTTTTTTTAACATTGAAAGTAGAAAAAACTGCAATTTTTCTAAAAACTTTTGCTTTTAAAAAGCTAGAAAAATTAATTTTCTTTTCCAATCAATTTGACTGAAGGTTCAAAACATCTATCAGTTAATGCAGATTTGTATTCTCAAATCATTTTTCAAAAAGATTATAACAAACTTTACTTATCACTGTTTAAATGAAGTTTCACGTGCCAACAACACGATTTTCTAGGGAATGAGTTAAAAATATTCAAATTTATTTTCAAAACAATATAGTACTTCAAACTAATAAAATAGCTCTCTAGCTTTCAGATAATACCATTATCTTGCAAAAATTCTATCTAGATATTATTTTAAGTCAGAAATTCCCAAGGGCAGCCGAAGTCGGAAAATCGCCGACAGACTGCCTCGCCACACATTACATGGGGGAAGGCTCTATTGGATTCCATTGGTTACCATGGCAACGCATGGCAACGTCGCAGCGGAAACGCGTTTCAGGAACACATGGCTGCCGTTCGGAGGAAGTATCACCTTGATTGGAAACTTTTTTTTTTCTCTTGAATTGAGTATTGATTCAAGAAGTTCGCTGTTTAACGAATTTTGTTACAATTACCGTAGAAGTTGGATCTTCATTTTAGAAAATTGTAAAATATATAATTTTAGTTTTGAACTAATAAATTTAGACTGTAGCGCACGAGCCGCCACTGGTAAAGGGATAGTCGGGCTCTTTTTTTATAAGGAAGTGATAAACTCATCCGATATATTCAGATTTTAAAACTTGTCTCCGTATTTGAATGTTGCGAATACAATTTTGCGAACCTGTATATTTCAAATTCTACGCCTATCTATTGAACACACCACAAGTCTCTTCCTTTTTGCCTCTCGTTGTTTCACAGTTATCGTCATTTCAAGCTAAGGAGTCTTTTCTGAAAGACCCCTTGTACAGTGTTACACTCAACCAATCAAAACGAATTAACCCAATTTCCGGAAAGCCAGGGTAATTTGTTATTTAATAATGAAACAGTATTTTTTAAGAGGAAGTCCTAGTAAGGCCAATTCCCTGTACTATACTAAACTTCAACTTAACTAGACATCACTTGGACGATAGATCGTCACAGTGCTCATAGGTATTTAATCCATTTTGGCGGCGTGAAAGCATAATGTTCGCCAAACTACAACCCTGTAGAGAACAAAAGGCTCTAAGGTTTGGCGAGAATTATGTCTTCACTCCGCCAAAATGGATTAAATACCTATGAGCACTGTGACGATCTATCGTCCAAGTGATGTCTAGTTAAGTTGAAGTTTAGCATAGCTTTGTTATAATTTTCTAGGCCAGTGCATTTAGAAACTACTTTCTAACAAGCCTTGAAATTTGGCGAGAAGGTACGAAAAAGATCACTTATTAAAAGGACATAAATTGTTTTTAGTTAATGTGTAGCTATTATAAATGAAAATTATAACAACAACATACAAAACCAGATGGAGCCACTGCATATACCCTGGCATAAGGGTTTCAAGTATAAAATAAAATATATTAGACGCAGTTTTCGAGTTTTTTAATTTGAGTCATTTAATGAAGTGATCTTTTTCGTACCTATATTCACCAAATGTCAAGGTTTTATAGAAAGTAGTTTCTAAATGCACTGGTCTAGAAGACTGTAACATAACATGTATAGGAAATAATCCTTCAAAGACTTCCTTTATAAATTAGTGCTGATGCATGTGATGTGGCAACCACTCATCAACGTCATTTTTCGTTCAACCAATCACAATCCCCACACACTCCAATTTGAAAGTAAGCCCAACTCATCTAGATTATATTTCTTCGCCTTGGGCCCTTTAGGCTGTGTTTTGTGAAGTATAGGGTTGCGGAGAGTGGGGGAGGGGGGGGGGGGGGGAGAAGAGGGTAAGAACAGGGGTTTGGGGGAGAAGAGGGGGGGGGGGGTCCTGGTCTTTTGATTCATTAGCTGGGTCTTATGACTGCGAGGTATAAGCGTGCGCTCTGATTAGAATTAATCACCGAGTTGTGGAAATTGAGAGCCTTTTACCAGATAGAACTTTTAGTTGGTATTTTTTAAATATTTTTTTTCTTCTCTCCTTTAGTGAGCGTAATTAATTATCTGTGTTAAGCCTCCCGTTTTAAATGCAATTTCTTTAAAAAAGTTTTTTTTTTTCAAAAAAGTGTAGTTTGTTTTTGATGAGATAATAGTTTTTATTTATGACTGGAGATGGAAAGTGTCGTGATCTCCTTGCAGACAGTCTAGGTTCAGTGCTTGGACTGTTTGGAAACCAGGTCTGTAAGGAGATTATGGTACTTGCGTACTATCCGGTCGACCGTTGGCGTGACAAAAAGTTCGCCAAAAGGATTCTATAAGTTTGTCCAAACGCTGGTGCGAACTGAACCGAACTTCCGAAGAGGCTAGGTGGTTTGAACGTATTCTCGCTATCAAAAAGTCCATCAACGGTTGACGGTATAAATACTTAAGTATCAAAATTCTATGCTCATTTCCGGTTATTGTTAAGACAAAGACTGCACTTTAAACACTTAGATCGGGAGAATTCTTCTATTTATGATTATTCCGTTGGCGGGGATTTCGGTGATAATTGATGTAACTATTTTTTTTTTTTCTTGTTTGACGGTGATATTGTAAAAATACCGCAGCTTGCCAAAAGTAGCTGAGCTATTTGGTTGGTTGTTTTCAGATTATCTGGCGCCGTCAGCAACACGAGGGCTATAATGCGCCGAAACTTTCGTCATTAGACAAGCCAACATACATTTACAAACATCCATGCCTAACACGGGACTCGGAACCCGCAACCTCGCGGACTAGAAGGTAGCACGCTAACCACTATACCGTTTGGTCGGCGTAGCTGAGCTATATTTTCTGTATTTGGTTCTTAAATTTTTATAATTTATGGGTTTGCTGTTTCGATGCAGCCTTAATTGAAACACATAAATCACTAAACTGAATTTTTATGGGTTTTTTATTATTATTTAAAAAAAGAAATTTCTAACAGAACTTGTTGAAGTGTTCTAATTTTATTGCTTAATTGTATTTTATTTTAATTTGATAATCGCTTTTGTAATTTCATTCGAAATTCTTTTTTTTTTTTTTTTTTCAAAAGTTGAAATGGGACGGCTGCTTAAAAATTCAAATGTTAAATGATAGTACTACAACCCTAGGACAGTGATAGTAAAGTTTGTACGTTTAAAAGACTTGATACAGATATCGATATTTTTTTTATTTCAACTTGTCTATTTTCTATAATGGTTGAACGGTCTGATTTCTAAAAAAAATATTTCACTAAAGAATTATAATTTTTGAAGCGTGTGAAATTTTTTAAACATATTTTTTAGTCGCTGCTCAATGATTTAAATTTTCATTCTTTTTAATGCACATTATAGACCGACATATATAGAAGTAATTTTATAAACATACCGTTTCATTAACCTTTGAAATCAATTACATTATAGTATTTGTCGCTGAATTTAAATTTGGTATGAATTGGTGTAATTTATTGTTTAGGTTGGCGATTTTTTTTTTCTGCGAGGATCATCGCAATTGCCCCCCTCCCTCCCCTTCCTTTTCTCCCCACCCTGTCAAATTGGCGATTCTTAGCTGGAATTTCGGAATTGGGAATATTTAGAACACCTTAAAAGGCTTTACCACCGCTATTTCAATGGCAGCTTGTTTTTTTTTTTTGGCAAATGTTATTTTGACTAAAATCTTAATGTCTTATCCCATGGTCACCACTGTATACAAAAGTTAAACATCGAAGGTCAATCTGTGTCTGAACGTTGTACTGACAACAGATAGACGTACGGACCCGCACTTTTTTTTTTCTAGATAATTTTATTTTACTCAGGACATTGTCAAACGTGTAAATAAATAAATAAATAAATAAATAAATAAATAAATAAATAAATAAATAAATAAATAAATAAATAAATAAATAAATAAATAAATAAATAAATAAATAAATAAATAAATAAATAAATAAAGTTTTTTTTTTTTTTTCAACCTAATGCAATGCTTATAGTCCGAGAGGCGACTGCAATTTTTGGACCTCATCGAACATCATTATGAATTTTTTATAGAGATTGGAGAAAAGTGAGTAGATTAGGAATTCACTGGTCTGCCGTGGCAAAAATGGCCGAAACTGATCAAAAATCGACTTGGAATGAGTTGAACTAAAATCCGATTACCAAATATGCCATAACTTGCCAAAAAGAGAACAAACTTTTTCGTCTGTCAACCCTGTATTTTGATTTTCAATGAGAAAAAGCGCAAACGATTTTTGATCTCCGGCTTAGAAAATGTGTATCTTTTAAAATAAGCCAAATTGGCGACATCAGTTACGTCATCAGTGACGTAATGTTTATTGCCAACTTGGCTCCCTTTTAATAGATGCAAGTAGACCGTCGCCAGATATCTGAATCGTCTGCAACCTTCTTAATTGATAATTAAAGAGTGAGGGTTAACAAATAAAAAAAAAATGCTCATTATTTGGCAAGTTATGGCTCATTTGGCAATTGGATTTAGTTCAACTTATTTAAAGTCGATTTTTGACCAGTTTCGGCCATTTCTGCCACGGCAGACCAATGGATTCGTAATCTACTCACTTTTCTCTAATTTCTATAAAAAAAAATCAGAATGATGTTCGACAGGGTCCAAAAATTGCAGTCGCCTCTCTGTCTATTACTCAATATTACGTATTGGGTAATTGTAAGTAATAATTATTCGTATTTGTTCTGAACTTGTCTCTTTGAAAGTGCAAATTGCACAGTTTCATCTCAAGTTAAACACACAAAATCATATACGTCCCATTTAATTTTTTTTTTCCACTCTACTATAAAAAAAAAAAAATCCACAGAAAAACACCTTCTTCACAGGCACCCAAGCACTGATTAAAGAGTTTAAGTGGGCATGTCCCTCACATCCTACCTCTGCAACTAAACTCCCCCAAAAAAAAAACTCTGAAAAGGAACATAAAAACACATATATAAAAAAGAGGGAGTGATATGCTCACAGAAGTGGGTGTAATACCCACAAGAAGACGACAGTAAAAAAAAATATAGGTGGGGGGAGGGGTTGAAGTGCATGCGGGTGCAAAAGTGGATGATGGGAAAGGGCGGGGACAACAGCAGAAAAGAGCTAATTACTAACCTGTATTTCAACGTCGACACAAGTATAGTAATTAGTCCAAATTTTAATTAGCATCCCCGCATCCCCCCCCCCCTGGTGGCTGGCCCTGGCATCGCTTCTAATTAAGGATTTTGCTTTTACTTCTTTGCTAAATATGATATCGAGGAGAAGATTGCAGAGAGGCACATGCCTTGCCTAATTAACTGGCGTTATGAATAAAGTATAGGAGGAAAGCTTAATTGCTTGAGTTTTCTAAAGGGTGGAGAGAGAAGGGGTCGAAGAGAGAAAAGTTGAGAAGTAGACCGCCTGCTTGCGCTGTCGGACCGTTTTCCCGCTGATCAAAAATTTAACTTTCGCCGAAGATTAAAGTTTCTAGGTCAGAATTATAATTACCTTGGTGGTGGTCAGCGGATAGTTTTCTTGTGGCCACGCTTGGTTAACTACTTCGTTGTTTAATGTTTCTAGTTCGTTTTTTTTTTTTTTTTTAAGTTGATGGAAGTGAGGATGATATAAAACTTAATTTGAAATATGAAATACTAAACGCAAATTCGCTGGAGTTGGTGCAAGAAACCTAGAGCTCTTTTTTTTTTTTTCTGCTCGTAAACAGATTGGAATTGCAAAATTTCGATTACTGTACCCGGTCTAAATCCTGTTCGAATGAATATATCTTTATAAAATTTTGTACAACGATGGTATGGAGATCAGGATGGAGATATGATACATATATGAAAATGAATGTCGGATCTGTTTTTTGACTTTATATCAAAATATTTCGCTTTAAGGGCTAAATATGAATGTTAACTTTGCCAGTTGAACCTTACCGGAAAAGTTGAGAATAAAGTTTTAAACAATATAATTTACAGAATAAAAGCCTATGCTTCATCTCCTCTGTGGTCGACGTCCGTAGTTAAGTTTTGGTAGAAGATTTTCGCCTCTTGGTTGACCAAAAATTGGGGGAAATGTAGCAAAACCTTCAATTTGGCTGCTTATTTGAAATTCTCCCATTGTATGAAACCCGTAAGCACGTCTTCCTTGGGACATCTCTTCTTGCGCGAATTCTTTCCGTCATTGCAGATTACGGATGAGGCGTAGTGCCAGAAGAAATTACTTTTAAGGTATGTCTTCGCTGTCATCTTTATACGAATACACCGAGGTAAAACCGTGATAAGACCACTAAAATATTCACTGACTGTTGTAAGTAGCCTATATCGCAATGAATTCTGTAATTATTCGTTTTCTCTCATCTGAGGGAATTATCTGGAAGCAACGAAGCCTGGGAAAACAACCACAATCTCCTCCCGTTTTATGGGTAGTTGCACGAACTTTTTTTTTTTCCTAACTTCCATTTTTCAAGGGTTTCTCTTTCTCTTTTTTCTCCCCCTCCCCCTCTTTTTCGGACATCAGTAACCCCGCAACCATCGTTCGTCGAGTGGACCCTGATTGTTCTTACTTGGAGACCTCTATCTAAAACCCTCAAAATCACCCGTACCTATGATATTTATTGGCCAGAGGATTCCACGTGGTTAAACTATCTTCTATAACCTTGCAGATGACTGGAAAACCTCAATTTCGAAAAAAAAATTAGACCCTGATCGTTCTTTGCCGTGGCTCTTCATATATTTAGGGGGGGGGGGGGGATCTCAAAATATAAATTTTGTCTCGCAAATCTCTTGTAAAGGGTGATGTTCGAAAAATAAGAACCTTAATTCTAAAGTATATCTATCTGGGCTAAAATAATAAAACTCAAAATACTAGTAGCTACTTGGATATATATATATATATACAAGGGAGAAACTCACTACACTCTGTGGAGCCCTTGCTCCTAAAATAAAACAAATTTTACTGTCAACTGTTTGTGCCCTTTTTTATTAGCTGCGAAATGTTTACAAGTTGTTCAGTATTTTTAATATTGCTAAAAAAAATTTTGCGAATCTGAATAAAATATTTATTGAAAATGATTTTATATCACCCATTATTCTTAATGAATGCATTAATATTTCATGGTTTGTGGTCTGGTAAATTGAATCCCAACAAAAACATCGCTATAAATAGACGCCAAGAGTTCTTCAGGCAATAGCTATGACCATGAAAAGTATTGAGATTTAAAATACAGTCAAGTTTAAAAAGAAGACCTAATGGGGTTCATTTTCTATTCTCGCAGTGTTATAATCTTCTAGCCCAGTGCATTTAGAAACTACTTTGTATAAAACCTTGACATTTGGTGAGTAGGTACGAAAATGATCACTTAATGAAATGATATAAATTTAAAACTCGAAAACAGCGTCTAATATATTTTATATTCGAAATCCTTACTTCAATGCATATGCAGTAGCTCCACCTGGTTTTGTCTTTTGCTATTTTAGTTATTATTTATAATAAATAGACATTAAATAAAAACAATTTATGTCATTTCATTAAGTGATTTTTTTCGTAGCTAGTCACAAAATTTCAAGGTTTTATAGAAAGTAGTTTCTAAATGCACTGGGCTAGAAGATTATAACATAGCGAGTATAGGGAATGAACCTTAATAGGACTTCCTCTGAAAGTTGGTGTAAATTTCTGGCAATGAAAATTATTGATATTTTAAACAAGAGATTTTCCTCTCATTAAAATTGAATCTTCATAGGCACACAATTTTTTTTTTTTTTTTTTTTTTTTTTTTGCGTGGGGGATGAATTTTGACTTTTTTCGACTTTTGTTCCGTTAAACTGACATTCTCTTAGATTAAATAATTATTATAGATAAACAATACACATATAATACAAATATAACCGTACATCTCTGAAGAAATGATATCTCTCTATATATAAGGCAAAGCCCTCACTCACTCATCACTAATTCTCCCACTTCCCACATAGTCACAACTCCGAAAATTGGTACAAATATTAACAATGGTAAACATAGAAAAAGTAAACTATTCCGATTTCGATTAACCCACTTAAAGGGGTCGAAAAGGGGTTAAACGTCCCAAACGAGGGATATTCAAATATTCCACTTCCCATTTGGTCACAACTCTGAAATTTGGAACAAATATTAACAATGGGTAAATATAGAAAAAGTAAACTATTCCAATTTCGATTAACCCACTTTAAGGGGTTGAGAAGGGGTTAAACGTTCCGAACGAAGGAAATTCGAATGTCCCACTTTCCATTTGGTTACAACTTTTAAAATTGATGCAAATGACAACAAAGACAAATATAGAAAAAGTAAGCTATTCCGATCTCGATTAACCCGCTTTAACAGGTCGAAAAGGGGCTAAACGTCCCAAACGAGGGATATTCGGAGGTCCCACTTCCCATTTGGTCACAACTCTGAAAATTGGTACAAATATTAACAATGGTAAACATAGAAAAAGTAAGCTATTCCGATCTCTATTAACACACTTTAAGGGGTCGAGAAGGGGTTAAATGTTTCAAACGAAGGATATTCGAATGTCCCAACTCTGGTCACAAACTCTGAAAATTAGTGCAAATGACAACAAAGACAAATATATAAAAGAAAGCTATTCTGATCTCGATTAACCCACTCTAAATATTGGAAAAGGATAAGTACAGCTTCTATTATTGAAGAGTGCAATTTTGTTTTCTTTAGAGAGGATAAAGCATGAGCTGTTATAAACACAGTATCGTCCTATTCTCAAGTGTTCTTGAAATTTTAATTTTTTTCAATGTCCTGTCAATTTTTAATCATATTGTACAAAGTTTTACTTATAGTTAATACATAAGTTTTAATAAGTTAATAAAATAGTTTATGAGTTAACACTTTTCACTCCAGGCCTTTTTTGAGTGGAGGGACCAGCAACTCGAGACTTTTCCAAACATTTTTTGTTTGGTTCGCTGTTACAGATCCGTTTCAAAGAAACTAAACACAGTCACTGGCCTTGCATCGAATTTCCGCATCACACCTAGTGGTCCTCTAGAGTGAGAGTCACCTCTGGAGTGCAAAGGGTTAAATGTTAAAAGTATTTTTTTTTAAATACCCGATTACTTTTGCATCACCATGTACAAAGTTTTTCTTATACTTAATATATAGATTTTACTAAAATAGTTTATGAGTTAAAAGATGAAAGGATTTTTTTTTTTTTTTTTTAAATGTCCGGTTACTTTTGGATTACCTTGTACAAAGTTTTTCTTATAGTTAATATATAAGTTCTTTTAAAATAGTTTATGAGTTAAATGTTAAAAGGATTTTTTAAGTCTCACGTGTGATACAGAATTTAAATAGATAATTAGCTATCAAACTATTTTGAAGGAAATAATGAACAAAAAAAGGGAATTTTTTTAAAGGGATTATTTTATCTTTAAGATATAAACTTGTTTTTTATTTGAATTGCTCAATATTTCCCTCATATTATAAACTCTACAATCTTCAAAGATCATACGTACGGAATGGGGCACGCATTTTGAAGGTTTGCGTAAAAAAGATAGCAAATAGATATATCTATATAAAAAAAAAAGTGCACCACTCTTGTCCTCATCTTCTCTAGGACTCCATTTTAGTCCATTCTCTTCTCACTAGATGGCGACACCACATCATTCGAGGGCCGAGGCGAACGGAAATGAGGAGTGATTCAGGATTTCTACCCTGACATTAGATAGCGCCGAGTCAGCTGATAAGTCGACAAGGCAGGTAATTACTACGGAAATACGGCCAAAATTGGACGGAAACCGCGCTTACCAATTTAATACACTGAGATTTGCCGGATTCGAGTTTCAATGAAGTCTTCACGTTAAAAGGAGTGGGGAAAGGGGGAAGGGTTCGATTGTAACTGCATTAGGGCAAAAGAATTTTTGCCCTGAGGTCGAATATTTTTTTTTTCCCTTCTCTTTTCCCTTTTGCAGAGTAAGGATGACTAACAGGGGATTCTTTCTGGATTAAATGGGTTGATAGTAAAAGGGTTGCTTCGTGAGAAAAGGAAGTTTTTTAATGAAGGAATCCTTTTCAGAAAAAGGGTGGTTTGGGGATTTTTAAAGAGGTTTTTATCCCTGAATGGCAGATTCAGCGGAATTCGCTTTTTTTTTTTTTTTTTTTTTTATTAAATGGAAGATTTTTGTGTGTTCGTTTGGGGAAATTCACTCTTCCTTAATGATATGGGTCTCGTTTTAGCAGAATTCGAATGTTCTTTTCGAGTGTTTTTTATTGGAGGTTCAGCTGTAAGGAGTTTTTTTTTTTAACGTTTCACCAAATGGATATTTTCAATAAAACCGGGAATGCATGTTTTTAAACAAGTGAAGTATATACGTACCTTTGGACAAAAACGGGCAGCTATTCATAAAATCAATTATGTTTCTGAGGTTAATATTTCGAAATTAAATTAGCAGTCACAAACAGAACTGGTATTAAATTTAATTGAGTTATATGTGCTTTGAAATCTGTCTTTTGCCTTAATAAAGTGTAGAATTATTCCAAACGATAATCTTTGCTTAAAATAAAGTTTTTTTTTTTTTTATATACTTACGTATTGTCCTGACGGCTTTTTCGTTGTAATAAAATGCTCGCCAATATTCAAATGTCTTTTTAGTTGCCAAAATAAAAAACTAAATTTTGTCATTTATTGACCGCTTTTGGCCATCATTTCTTTTCCATTCGAAAGGGTTGTAAGGTTACTTTTGTGAACTTTGTGTTGACAGTCGATTACTGTGATTGGTCGGCTGCGTTATTCTTTGAATTTAAGAAAGTTTTAAATAGTTTCCCAACTATACAGAATAATGACTTGATAGAGATTTTTTATAGAGATCAAGAGATAGCATTTTTTACTTTCCCAAAACATGCAAATTTCAATTCCACTGTCCATGAAGTATTTATGCATTCAATGAATAATAATGTTTTATTTTCAATTTATAGTTCTTTCAAATTCTCAAAAAAAGCCTTGAAAAGAAAATAAACCCAAAAATTGACAAACACATAGTCGCCAACAAAATAAATACGCCAACGGGTAACATAATTATACACAAGTACTATTTTTTTAGAAAACATAATCAGAAAATATAAATATTTATCAAATGAAACACATGCTTTGTTAAATTATCATTCTTGACGAAATATCTGTCCCATTTGGAAATAAAGTAATAAAACGCGCAATTAATGTAATATATATATATATATATATATATATATATATATATATATATATATATATATATATATATATATATATATATATATATATATATATATATATATATATTGTTAAATCTTACTCAAGTGGAAGTCCTAGTAAGGATTATTCCCTATACTCGCTATGTTACAATCTTCTAGCCCAGTGCATTTAGAAACTACTTTCTATAAAACCTTGACATTTGGTGAGTAGGTACGAAAAATATCCCCTAATGAATTGACGTAAATTAAAAACTCGAAAATAGCTTCTAATATATTTTATTTTATATTTGAAATCCTTACGTCAATGCATATACAGTGGCTCCATCTGGCTTTGTTTTAGGCCATTTTAATGTTCATTTATAACAGATAGACATTAAATGAAAACAATTTATGTCATTTGATTAAATGATCATTTTCGTACCTACTCACCAAATTTCAAGGTTTTCCACAAAGTAGTTTCTAAATGCATCGGGCTAGAAGATTGTAACATAGCGAGTATAGGGAATGAGCCTTACTAATTCTCCCTATTAAATCGAATTTTACTTAGCTTAATATGCTAAGTATATACTGTTAAATGGGATGTTCTTCATCCACAATATACTAGAGAGCTAAAATTTGATTAAATGATCATTTTCGTACCTACTCACCAAATTTCAAGGTTTTCCACAAAGTAGTTTCTAAATGCATCGGGCTAGAAGATTGTAACATAGCGAGTATAGGGAATGAGCCTTACTAATTCTCCCTATTAAATCGAATTTTACTTAGCTTAATATGCTAAGTATATACTGTTAAATGGGATGTTCTTCATCCACAATATACTAGAGAGCTAAAATTTGATTAAATGATCATTTTCGTACCTACTCACCAAATTTCAAGGTTTTCCACAAAGTAGTTTCTAAATGCATCGGGCTAGAAGATTGTAACATAGCGAGTATAGGGAATGAGCCTTACTAATTCTCCCTATTAAATCGAATTTTACTTAGCTTAATATGCTAAGTATATACTGTTAAATGGGATGTTCTTCATCCACAATATACTAGAGAGCTAAAATTTGATTAAATGATCATTTTCGTACCTACTCACCAAATTTCAAGGTTTTCCACAAAGTAGTTTCTAAATGCATCGGGCTAGAAGATTGTAACATAGCGAGTATAGGGAATGAGCCTTACTAATTCTCCCTATTAAATCGAATTTTACTTAGCTTAATATGCTAAGTATATACTGTTAAATGGGATGTTCTTCATCCACAATATACTAGAGAGCTAAAACAGAAATACCAGGTGATATATATGTTATTATTAACATCTTGGTACGTGTGAATATAGCCCAATTAATACATTAATTGGGTCCAGTACCGAAATTTCTTCAAAAATCCCAATTTTTTTTTTCTGATTTTAAAAAATAGTTCATACATTCCTGAAGAGAATGATGTTCTTATCTTATTCCTCCGGTGATAAGAACGTCAAAAATTACCTGTGATTTAAACATCACTAATAGGCGTAACACTTTGAAGCGTCTGCTTAAAGTACGTTTTTCGAGCACTAGTGTTTTTCACGGATGTTGCATATTCAAATCGATATATCTCCAGAACCATTAACAATTGGCTATTCAAATTTTTGGAGCATTTAATTTATATAGTTTTAAATATTTTGTCTTCGCAGAATTTTGTTTTTTTAATTCTGTTTTAAAATATAACATTTAGCGTAAGAGATAACATAAAAAAAAGCAAAAATTTCAATATTTTAACTTTGAGAATTTTTTTAATTTTTTTTAATTCACCTATCAAAATTCTGTGAAGACCAAATTTTCTTTATATAGTTATGTATTACAGAAAGCTTTCACTTTGAAATTTTTTTTTTTTCTTTACGCTTTTTTTTTTTTTTTATACGCTTAAAATACGCAAACATCAATTATTATGGATTTTTCTTAGTTTTTAATTTTTTTTTTAAATAACTAAACACAATATTTAAAAAAACATTTTCTCAAAGATATATAAATAGTATCTCATACATAAAATAAATTTTTTACATAAAAATGTACATAAATAAAGTTTTTTTTTATTTTCGGTACCGGACCCCCTTAAAGACGGGCAGTTTATAAATTTTGGTTCCATAAACTGGTATTAACTTTATAAAATGTATTATATGGGAGAAGTTATCTTTTCTTTAATTACTTCACAAAATTTTAATTTTCTTAACTTGAATATTAAATCTAAATTCAATGAACTATTCAAGCATTTTTTTAAAAAATTTTTTTATTCAATTCTAAATGTTTCGAAAATGACATTAAATAAGAAAATTTCTGTTCACTGCTCTTTTTTTTTTTTTTTTTAAATTTGCAACAGAAGTTCTCTTGCTGATCTTTGTGAAGAAAAACGGTTCATTCGGCTTTAATTGAATGTGACGTCACTTAATCTGAAACAACTTGGCTTGAAACGTAGCAGCGGAAACCACTTTTGCAAGTTTCTCGCGATCCTGTACGGGATACGGCAACTGTCAACCAAACCAATGCCACGTAATTGGCTGAAACTTCATGATAACCATAGAAACGGAAGGATGTTTTGACGTCACAGCTATAGCTGATCGTTTTGATAGGATTGCAATCGGACGGGGTTACGGCGCAATTTCTTTTCTTAATATATTAAATATTTTAAAAAGAACTTTTGTTTGAATATTTGGATAAGGAAGAAATTCTTCATAAATATAAACTAATTTCAATCGTTTTTAAAAAATGCGGGAATTATCCATTATCTTATTTTATTCCAATCAGTATCATCCGTTTTATCATTTATAATTTTTTCAAGGCCCTAGTTTTACTATTATTATCTTTTATTATTTAATTAAAAAGTAATAATAATATGATACACAAATGTACAAAATATAGCTGTACTATTGACTATAGATTGTTGCACCTTTGATCACTTAAATAAGTAACACAACAATGAAGAATAAAATTGCATTCAGTACAAATAATAAATTTAAAACATGACATAATAAGAACGTTGTTAATGATCGAGTTTTAAAAGTCTTGTATTTATTTGTTTATACTTTAAAGAAAAAAAAAATCCACTCCAAATTACAAACATTCTAGCTGTCGAGCAGAATCATTAGTAGTAATAGGATTTGGAAGCTTAGCCACAGTGACTTCTATATTATTATCATACAACATTTCATCTTATAAACTTGTGAGTACCTTTAACCTGTTCAATATAATAAAAACTAATCATGGTCAAAAGTACAACATCATGATAGTGCAAATTGAAAAGTATGATACGGTTTTAGGATTAAGATAAGAATTTTCAAATACTTCAGAATATTTTCTAAAGAGTAAAACTCATCAGTAAAGACATAATACAAAAAATAGTATTAGGCAAAACATTATAAATAATATAATCCATAAAAATAAAGTTTTTAAATACATCCTTCACAAGCATTTCCAATTCTTATATTGATTCACACCACCGCCGACCAAACCGTATAGTGGTTAGCGTGCTAGCTTATAAACCGCGAGGTTGTGGGTTCGAGTCCCGTGTTAGGCATGGGTGTTTGTAAATGTATGTTGGCTTGTCTAATGACGAATGTTTTGGCGCATTATAGCCCTCGTGTTGCTGACGGCGCCAGATAATCTGAAAAAAAAAAACCAACATTCACACCACCGATTCTGTAATCTGTGTGTAGTTCACGTTGGCATCACATTTTAAATATCAAAAACATTTCTATGAACAAAATGTGCGGCAAACTACGTTTAAAAAATTAATTTATTAAAAGCGAACGTGCACTGGCATTCAGATGTCTTTTATTTATTCTGACTAAAACAATTTTATTATTTATTAAAAAATGTTGGCAACTAGAAAAGAGTTTCTTTGATGGTCAGTTAAATGCCATTTTAGCGCGATTGAATGACGGCAAGTTGGTTTATTAGTATTCCGTAAAAGCGACCTTTCAGTGACAGTTACAGCCCCAAAATTCGATAGAATGCATTGTCATCGACATCGAATCTATCTGTCAAGTTTCAGCCAGATTCGAAGACGGCAAGCGGGATAATTAGGCCTCAGCAGATTTTTCCTCCATAGACAAACTTACAAAATCGAAGTTAATATATAGGATTTAAAAAATTCTTGCATTTTTATGATGGAAATCGATTAGTATTATTCACAATAAAACCTTTATTGTTAAAATTATGAACAGTAGGTTGCATAAACCTTCTAGGAAACGAACTATGCATTATGTTCATTGCTTTTCAGTGATGATAGAGGGTTTGGCACGCTTGGTGGTCAAAGGAACAATATGGTCAGAAGTACAACAACTATGAAATAATATTTATTAGTCTAAATATACGTATTCAAACCGGTAGTAGTAATAACAAAAATTAATTATAATATGATGGTAATAATCGATAGTAGTAGGAATAAGTAGTTATAATCAGTAGTAGTAATAATATGTTGTTATAATCAATAATGAAGCAAATAAGTAGTTGTAATTCATATTTCAAGTTATACTCAATGGTGGTAAGTAAGGGTAGTTACAACCACTAGTGGTAAGAAATGGTAGTTACTACTAATAGTGGTCAAATAAGTAGTTATAATCAGTTGTGGTAAGAATAAGTAGCACTAATCACTAGCGTGGTAAGAATAAGTAGTTGTAACCAGTAGTGATGAGATTAAGAATCACAAGGCATTAACAATATAATCAACTACAATGTTCAGTTCAAAAGTTTTCATAGAGTAAAATGAATACTATTTTAACCATAGTAAAACTGTACAGTAATTGGAGGGTACAACACAAATTAAAGAGAAAAAAAATCTTTATCCAAAGAAAAAAAAAAAAAAAAACACTTCAAACTCCACTTTATTTTCTCTCTTCCTCAACCTTTCACCCCCCCTCCCCCCCAAAAAAAATATTTTTTTTTTGGTCGAAGTTCAAGACATTCCTCACCCTACCTCTGGAACCCAAGACACGCTTCACTCCATAAAAGAAGAAGAAAAAAACCTCTCACTATTTGCATTCCTACAGAGAATCCACTCTAACCTTAAAGAGACAGAGAAAAAAAGAAGAAGAAGAAAAAAAAAAGACTCATCTTCACAAGAGTCATAACACTTCATACAGAAAGACTCATCCCGATCCATCTGAAAAGTCTCCACACACACACACAAACAAAAGCGTTCGTCTCATCCCCTGAAAGACAAACACATTTGCATGTGTCCATGGCATAAGACGGAGGGGCGCCCACTTAAAAAAAAAAAAGAAGAAAAAAGGCCCGCACCTAGGCCGGGCGCGCCTATCAAGCAAACACTTAAACTTACCATCCATTCCCTACTCACGTCTTTTCCTTTTAACAAAAGCAGCACCGGCTCTTGATGCAGATGCATAACCCTCGTTTATTCTCTACTTAATTGTTATTATTTCTACTTTGGGTGCATCCCGAGCTCTTTGTTGGTTTTGCCGGTGTCTCTAGTTGAAATAACAGAACGATTATGCTGAGTCATTTACGAAATGCCTTTTATTTTGTTTAATTTTGCATGCTGCAGATGGAGTTGTGTTAGGGTATTTGCCTTATAGCAGGTTTTTCTCAAGCCTAAAGCAATTAGACCTTTAAATCTTACTTCGGGATTATTCTGTGGTTTTCTGTGAATGATTTAGTTTCAGCGATCTCGACTAACTTTTAAAGGCGGTCCGTATGACTTATGTTGGAGCCTTTTGCGGGTCGGATCCTATACTAAAGTCCAACTTAACTTAACATCACTAGACGATAGATCTTCACCGTGCTCACAGGCAATTAATCCATTTTAGCGGAGTAAAGACATAATTCTCGCCAAATCTTATAGCCTTTTGTTCTCTACAGGGTTGTGGTTTGGCGAACATTATGCTTTCACGCCGCCAAAATGGATTAAATGCCTATGAGCACTGTGATGATCTACCGTCTAGTGATGTCAAGTTAAGTTGAAGTTTAGTATAGAGTTCGGCGATTAATAGATACAACGATATTTTAATCGATATTTTTAAATATATATATATATATATATATATATATATATATATATATATATATATATATATATATATATATATATATATATATATATATATATATATATATCGTTAGTAAAAATATCGATACAACTCATCGATATATCGATAATTTCAAATATTTTTAGTTTTTTTGATGATCGTTTTGTAGTTAAATGCGTTTTTTCGATTTTCTTAATTCCCTTTTCAAAAACTTCAAAACTAAAGTTTTGAACTTGGTTGAGAGACAGTTAAAAAATGGCTCCCGAATCAAAAAGAAAACATAATGTAATGGAAAGATAAGATCACTTATTAGTTGTCATTAACATAGCGCCGTTTCTGTTGCCAACGTGTGCCTGGAATTTGTATCTAATTTTTAAATATTAAAAATATCTCTATTAGCAAAATATGCTGCAAAATACTTTTCAAAATGTCTTCTTTAAAAATAAATGTGAATTTATGCATTGACATCCAAATGTATTTTATTATTGATAATTTATAATAGCAATTTTTATAATTTATTTATTAGTACAATTTTGGCATGAATTCATGAAAAGTAGAAATGTGCCCCCAAAAAATTCGTTTCTGGCAAAATTAAAAGTCAAATAAAAATAAAATCATGAATCAATATATCGATATTTTATCGATATTTTTTTCTATGCAACGATTTAGTATCGATATTTATTTTGATCGATTTTTTCGACCTCTACCAAATCCACCAAAATATGTGCCTTTAACTATTATCGATTTAGTAATATATAGCATTTATGAAAACTGAAAGAAAAATATTAATATTTTTATATTAATAAAATTACAATAGAAACTTGATTTTTTTTTAATTATTTAAAAAATAATAGTTTTCATTATTAGTAAATCAAAGTTTTTTTTTTTTTTAAAAAAGGGACTCTTTTGTTTCAACGCAACAATGCGACCTAACTTTTAATAAAAGTATTTAAACTGTACTTCCAGATTACTCCGCTTAAGTTGATATCAATTGCGAGACAATGGCGGTCGAAATCGTTCAGTTTAATTAGTGATTGAGTCGATGTCTTTCGGAGTATTTAGCTGCAGTCAATTTTAATAAATAGTCCAAATAAGATTCAATTAAGTTATTCCTTTATTTATTCTTGATGAAAGCCACCTTACTGAAAGCTTCTTCCTACCATAGTATCTGTTGTTGTTTGTTGTTGTTTCTAATCTCCCTTTTGTCTGACGAAGTCAGACAATATCAGTGAAGCCATTGACATTAATGAAGTCTGACACTAGTTGTGGACAGTTATAAATGTCCTCCCAGTCCAGTCCAAGGCAGTCCAAAATGTGCTGAGGTGATGCCTGTTCTTTTTGGCATTTAGGGCAAAGAGGAAGCCAGTTTATCCTGCGAGACTGACGATGCAGTATCAGATACATTAGTCGACGTATTCATGGGAGGAAAAAGCAGCTTCTGTTGTCCGAAGACTGGAGCACCTAGAAGGTAGAAGACTGTCATTGCTCCAAAAAAAAAAGAGAAAAAGGGACCGCTCCTAACATGGAGAACAGACGTCCTAACAGCCGATCTTAACATAGATACAGACGCTGCGAAAAGGAGTGAACTACATCCCAGTCAGGCAAGTGCTTTATTTAAAATGGCGGCACTTACTCGCCATTGTCGAGTTGCCGTCTTAGAATATATGAGACATTTTGTAGAAATCAGTTTGCCAGGCTTATCCCACCTCATTCTGCTAGCAACTCCGCTGCCTGTCCGGGACCAGATGGCTAGCTTCTAGTATCTAGAAGCCATTCCCCTATACGCAACCTGGGGACCCGCTCGGTAGCATGCAGCTTTGCCTCTGGGAAGTCAACCCAGCCCGATCATAGTATCTTCGGGTACTTACCATCGATATAGATAAACAACTGGATAGACTGCTCCATTGTCAATGCAAAGAGAAAAATGCTCCGGGGATTGCGAAGCTGGTGGGATGATTAACCAATCACAGTTCACTTTTATAGTTGGATGGAAATGCGAAAAAACCTTGTAAAATGCTAGAGTATACATATTTTTTTGCACATTATTATTAATTAAGGTCTACTATTGACATTTCTGCTGTGTACAACCCAAAATTTTATTTTCAATCCTCGGCAATCCGTATTTTTTATCCAACCAACGGCATCTGACAACGGCTTCATTTTCCTAGCGTTAAGCAGTCTATCCAGTTGTTTATTTATATCGATGGTACTTACTGGAGAACTCTACTCTACATAGTTAACACATTATTTCGGATAAATTATAATTATGTAAAAAAGTCTACCCCGTGAAATTTTATTTTTTATTTCTAGTGGTGCCGGTGGGCCGCAGAAAAATCTGCTGCGGGCCTAATCTGGCCTGTGGGCCGTACAGTGGCTAAATCTGGTCTGTATTATTTCATTTTAACGCATTCTCATCAAAACACAAATAATCTATATAAATAGTAATATAAAGCTATTAAAAGAAAACTGTCACTATCAAACAATTCTTCGAACATTTTAGCAATTTAGAAATCAAAATTATGACGCAAATTTACCCAAATATCGTTCTTATCGATTCTATCGATAGACTTTTATTTTATAACTATTCAAGATCGATATTATGTGACATTGTGCAAACATAATTTATTCAACGTATCTAAAATATGAACTGGCTGCTTCATCAGCTAATACGATAAAACGAAAATTTTGCAGTTACACATTACTATCATTATTATTACATATTACAAATATTTATCTACGTATGTAATATGTAGTAAAAATTTATGCAATTGCAGTTTAACTGAAGAACATGAGACAAATTTCGTTTGAGCTGATTCTCCTGAGTCTATCTTTCGTAGCTTCACTGCGAATTCGGCCATTTTTTTATTGTAGTTATTCTACCATTTTGCCTAAGTGTTTTTATCTTACATTCACTGCCAATATTCTCTAGTATTTCTATCGTAGCTTGACTATCAATTTGCCGTTGTCTTTTTATTGTAGCTTCACTGTCAATTTGGCCTAGTGCTTCTATCGAACCTTCACTGCAAATTTATCCCAGACTTTTTATCGTACACTGTTAAAAAAATTTGTCCACCATGCACCAAAATTTGGTTCCCATTTAGCTGCCACCAACATTTGGTGCTTAGTTTCGCGATTTAGTGGTGCGCTTACGGTCCGAGGTTGCACCATTAAATCGTGAAACTAAGCACCAAATGTTGGTGGCAGCTAAATGGGAACCAATTTTTGGTGCAAGGTGGAACAAAATTTTTAACAGTGTAGTTTCCCTGCCACTTTCATTTGATTCAATAAAATTTGAATTATTTTGTTGAAAGATAAGAGTTTAGTTTACAAATTGATACATCTACTGATCTATTAAATCTTCACGTAAATATAAAATATTTTTCAAGTAAAATATTATGTTGCTTAACTTCATAAATTGTGCACATTTATAAGATATTCTAATATTTTTACAAATATTTAAGTTCACTTTCATGGCTTTTAAAAATAAAATTAGCAACAACAACAAAAAAAACTAAATGGAAATCCTCATTTTAAGAAATCACAATGAAAGAAAAGTGTTATTTACAAACATAGGTACCTGAAATTTAGGTACAAACAAATTTATGTATTTTTTTTACTATTTGTAGGAATTTAATAAAACTTGTGCAAAATAGCATACAGTTATCGGTTTATGATTCTGATGAAGAATTACAATTATCCATTGAACAACAGATAAAAAAAATAATTCGAAAACAAAAAGAATAACTTCCCATAAATTGTTGCCAGAAAAATTATAAATAATCTAGCTGTATTTGTTGACAAATTGTTACTTATTAATTATTCTCTACATGTATCTTTATTCAACTTCTAAGTTTCTATTTGAGAAACTCATTGCAATGTATTCGATGCTATTCGCAGTGGTTGGTCTTATTAAATGTTAAATGTGGGGCGTGGTAGACATTTCGTTTCTATTAGTGGTAATGTGTCTATGATAGACAACAGCTTTTAAATAGAATGTAGATAATAAATTGCAGTAAATTTATGGCTGACAATTAAGAGCTTATAATAGTCATTACTCAACATTGGTAAAAAAAAACCTACTTTTTATACCACACCATATGAAGTACATATACCATAATTAACAAACTATCATATAAAGTACTTTATATACCATACCGTTTAAAGTATTACCCAAAATACTTTATATACCACACAAAGTATAATATAAAGTACTTTTTATACAATAGCACTTAAATTATCATATAAAATACTTTATATACCACACAATGCATAATATAAAGTACTTTTTATACAATACCACTTAAATTATCATATAAAATACTTTATATATCATACTATATAAAGTATCCTATATAGTACTTTATATGTCACATAAAGTATCAAATATATAGTACTTTATATGTCATACAAAGTATTTCATGTGCCATATAAAGTATTATTTGAAATACCATATAAAGTATTATTTGAAATACCATATAAAGTATTATTTGAAATACCATATAAAGTATTATTTGAAATACCATATAAAGTATTATTTGAAATACCATATAAAGTATTATTTGAAATACCATATAAAGTATTATTTGAAATACCATATAAAGTATTATTTGAAATACCATATAAAGTATTATTTGAAATACCATATAAAGTATTATTTGAAATACCATATAAAGTATTATTTGAAATACCATATAAAGTATTATTTGAAATACCATATAAAGTATTATTTGAAATACCATATAAAGTATTATTTGAAATACCATATAAAGTATTATTTGAAATACCATATAAAGTATTATTTGAAATACCATATAAAGTATTATTTGAAATACCATATAAAGTATTATTTGAAATACCATATAAAGTATTATTTGAAATACCATATAAAGTATTATTTGAAATACCATATAAAGTGTTATTTGAAATACCATATAAAGTGTTATTTGAAATACCATATAAAGTATTATTTGAAATACCATATAAAGTATTATTTGAAATACCATATAAAGTATTATTTGAAATACCATATAAAGTATTATTTGAAATACCATATAAAGTATTATTTGAAATACCATATAAAGTATTATTTGAAATACCATATAAAGTATTATTTGAAATACCATATAAAGTATTATTTGAAATACCATATAAAGTATTATTTGAAATACCATATAAAGTATTATTTGAAATACCATATAAAGTATTATTTGAAATACCATATAAAGTATTATTTGAAATACCATATAAAGTATTATTTGAAATACCATATAAAGTATTATTTGAAATACCATATAAAGTGTTATTTGAAATACCATATAAAGTATTATTTGAAATACCATATAAAGTATTATTTGAAATACCATATAAAGTATCATTTGAAATACCATATAAAGTATCATTTAAAGTACCATATAAAGTATCATTTAAAGTACTTTATAAACCATGCCATAAAAAAGTATTTTATTACGTACTTTTTTCCCATACTATTTACAAATTATCGCGTAAAGCACTTTATTACCCATTCTATAAAAATACTTTATATCCCGTATAAGCATACAAGTAACATATAAGCACTTTATAAGATAATTTAAATGGTATGGTCAATAAAGTACTTAATAAAATATACCATATAAAGTACATTCGTTATTGGCCCTAATAAATGGTTAGTGATTATAATGGTTTTTAGTAATTACACGTAAATTTTATTGGAACAACGCAAGAAAGAATAAAATGTTGGATAAATTACAATCGTGTCTCTCTATTTCTGAAAATATTGTTACAAAGCACTAGTATACAAGGATCTGAACCTGATTCCACTACAATCTCATTCAATGATAGGAATCAATGCTAGTTTTGATGGGGAGGGGGTTACTACACAAGACATTTCTGTACATTAACAGCTTCATAACATCAGGACTACTGAAATTAGTCCAAAACGTACGGATAAAAGTCACACTCCGAAAGTTTTTTTTTACAGAGAAATTGCAGTGCATTTACACTTCGAAAATGATTAAAAAACATAGTGTTGCAAAAGTTTTCTGTATATAATTGTAAATAGTGACGTAATTATTTTAAAGCTCTATTTTATTTTATTTATTAACCGCGATAATACAGGTTAGAAAAAGGTGGCAACATCTAAATCAATCAGGACATTTCGAGACGGTTTCATCGGATGATTGGTTGGCTTTGTTTTATTAGAAATTTCTGCAGCGAAGTTATAAAAGCGCGGTGAATGGAATAGCGAGAGATCAGTCGAGTATCGGACGCTGTTCGAAAAGCATTATCTTTTGTTTACTTTCGCTGTGTCTGAATTATCGCTTTGTTCGAAGTTGTACGTACCAAAGTTTGTATTGGAGTTTGATAGAAGTTGTTCTGTTGTTCGGAGAAGTTTTGTGAGCCATCGAGGGAAGAATGAATTATAGTTTTTTTTTAAAATTTATTTATTGAAAACTGCGTCATCGTTTCCTTTGAGAAAAATACATTACAATAGCAATTCTCCCATCAGGCAACCGAATCTTATGATTTTATAAAGCTATTTCTTCAAAACTGCTTTTTGGGGTTAACGAAACCCAGATGTCTTGATGTTGCATGAGGCACCCTACCTCTGAGCCATCAGTTGGATATTATATCTCATCTGTATCACATCACAGTAAAGAGATAAAAAAAAATCAAGAACCAGACCCATTCTCGAAAGCAAAAAAAAAAAAAAAGAAAAAAAAAAAAAGAAGAAAAAAAAAAAAGAAAAAAAAAAAAAGAGAGCCTAATAGAACAACCGTGCGACATAGACAGAATGGTAGTTAAACATCCACCAACCCACACTCACCAACATTACTGTAATAACAAGGGCTGGAGCTGGGCGAACAATGGGGGCCTTTTGCTGACACAAGGCAGGTCGTGGTTTCCATCTTATTTCGCTCGCCGCACCTGCTTTTGTAAACGCACTTGGCGTGTGCCAATGGCGGTAGCTTGCTGGGCCCGCCTGCGGAGTAGGAGACAATGACGGATTTTGTGTGATATTAATTGAAAAAGGTATGACCTGTGGGAGGTTAGTCTTCTCCCATTTTGCGGTCAATGACTATAACTTTCATTTTTTTGATATAGCTCTGCAGAATAGCTTCTGCAGATTCGTGGTAGATTATTCTGATATTTATGCAACGGGAATTATACAGCAATGATATTTAAAATGTAAAAATAGTTCCTTTTGGTGTCGTTTTGTGCTTTTCGGGACCATCGATGCTGAATAACATCAGTCAATTTTGCAGCTTTCCTTTAATTTCTCCCCATCAGACTTTTGCCTTTTAATTGCCTCGTCTCGGACCCTGACTTATCAGTCAATTTTGTAGCTTTCTTTTAATTTCTCCCCATCAGACTTTTGCCTTTTAATTGCCTCTTTTTGGACCCTGACTTATCAGTCAATTTTGTAGCTTTCTTTTAATTTCTCCCCATCAGACTTTTGCCTTTTAATTGCCTCTTCTCGGACCCTGACTTATCAGTCAATTTTGTAGCTTTCTTTTAATTTCCCCCCATCAGACTTTTGCCTTTTAATTGCCTCTTCTCGGACCCTGACTTATCAGTCAATTTTGTAGCTTTCTTTTAATTTCCCCCCATCAGACTTTTGCCTTTTAATTGCCTCTTCTCGGACCCTGACTTATCAGTCAATTTTGCAGCTTTCTTTTAATTTTTCCCCATCAGACTTTTGCCTTTTAATTGCCTCTTCTCGGACCCTGACTTATCAGTCAATTTTGCAGCTTTCTTTTAATTTCTCCCAATCAGACTTTTGCCTTTTAATTGCCTCTTCTCGGACCCTGACTTATCAGTCAATTTTGTAGCTTTCTTTTAATTTCCCCCCATCAGACTTTTGCATTTTAATTGCCTCTTCTCGGACCCTGACTTATCAGTCAATTTTGTAGCTTTCTTTTAATTTTTCCCCATCAGACTTTTGCCTTTTAATTGCCTCTTCTCGGACCCTGACTTATCAGTCAATTTTGCAGCTTTCTTTTAATTTCTCCCCATCAGACTTTTGCCTTTTAATTGCCTCTTCTCGGACCCTGACTTATCAGTCAATTTTGCAGCTTTCTTTTAATTTCTCCCAATCAGACTTTTGCCTTTTAATTGCCTCTTCTCGGACCCTGACTTATCAGTCAATTTTGCAGCTTTCTTTTAATTTTTCCTCATCAGACTTTTGCCTTTTAATTGCCTCTTCTCTGACCCTGACTGACTACATATCCATAACAGACAAAACAAGTCAATTTATCAAACCCTTTGACTTTGGTTGGTTGTTTTCAGATTATTTGGCGCAACACGAGGGCTATAATGCGCCGAAACATTCGTCACTTGACAAGCCAACATACATTTACAAACACCCATGCCTTAGACGCGACTCGAACCCGCAACCTCGCGGTTTAGAAGCTAGCACGCTAACCATTATACCGTTTGGTCGGTCCCTTTGACTTTGGATAAATCATACAATATGAGTATTGCTGATAGAATAAGAAACTATAATAATGAAACATAGAGTCTACCTACCCCTCTGTAGAAAGCTACTTACAATAGGCGTAGAGCTCTGAAATGTTCAACATAAGTAATTGCGAGATTTCAATTTGACTCTCGAAAAACATGATGTTAAAATTTTAATTAGTTTTTTTACTTTAATTTGTTAATTAATTAAATTTGTTTTTGCGAAACAACTTCCAATAGGGCTACATTTCTGAAATTTTCAACATCAGTAGTTTTGGCCTTCTAACTGGACTTTTGAAAAACATAATGTTAGCATTTTAATTATTTTTTTATTAACTATTTCAAAACAATGAAACTTTTAGCGAGTGAGGCAAACTTGTTTTGATGTAGCAATGATTCTTCAGCGAGCGAAGCGCCAAAAGCTGGCACCTATACACCAATAACGGGTCTCCACAACGCAGAATCACGCAGATAGTACTTATAACAACAATAAAAAAATAAAAAAATCAGATTAATAGTACATAAATCTAAAGACACTGTATACTTATTTTCATAAAAATTACTTAAATTTAATTTATAAAGCTATTTTATAAGAGCACTTTCCAAAAAAAGATGTTTTCCCTACTGTTATCGCTTTTATTAGTAGTAGTATTATGATAATGCCGACTAAACGGTATAGTGGTTAGCGTGCTAGCCTCTAGTCCGCGAGGTTGCGGGTTCGAGTCAAGTGTTAGGCATGGGTGTTTGTAAATGTATGTTGGCTTGTCTAATGACGAATGTTTCGGCGCATTATAGTCCTCGTGTTGCTGACGGCGCCAGATAATCTGAAAACAACAAGTATTATGATAACATTTGCTATTATTTTTATTGTTTTTGTTGTTAAACAAGTATTATTATTTAATAAGGAATTCAAAATGTAGAAGTTGGTTTGTAAATTTCCAAATTGATCAAGTTCACCTCATACATTTAAGTCGATGAGTAAGGTTACTTTATAACTACACTTATAAATTGTAACCAGTCTGTATGCTATTACAATCATTTTTTTTTTTTTTTTTTTTAAAGTATCTTGTCAGTTACGCCTATATGCATTTTGAAGTATTAATTTTTTTTTTACAATTCTCTTAACAATTATTAGTTCCAAACCAAATGTAGAGTTATATGACTATAATGACTCTTGTTATTTTTTGTAATTTTTTTTTTATAGAATATTATAAGTTGTATTCTTTTATCGCAATAAACTTTTTTTTTTTATAAAATAATTATTCTAATCTGCGTGAAAAAGAAATGATTAATGCAACATTTTCTTCAAGGCTAGCTCATTAAATATTTGAAGAAGAGAATGCTTTTATGTTTTTGTATAAAGAAGCAATTTTTGCGTCGTAAATGAGACAGCTATTAGTTTTTAGTAAAATTCTTGAAGATAAACACGCATATTTTTTTTTCCTTATTTAACCATGCATAACTCCGTCATAAACAATAACTTCAAAAACGTTCAATCAGTTTTTCCTACTTAAGAAATGGTAATTAATTCTCATAAGACTTAGCAAAAAAAAAAAAAATATTAATAACTGCTGTGCTCATAAAATTGAAGAGTCAGTAGCTAATTAATTCTGCTGAAATTATTTCATCATAACGTACAGAATAATTAAAATGAACGCTTTGTGCTTATTTTAATAATCATTGTTGACTTCAAAAAAAAAAAAAAAAAATTGACAAAAAATTCTCCGAGGTGGAAATCTAAAAAAAAAATAAGGGAAGGGAAAAAAAGTTTATTTGCTATGACTAAGTGTTTGAACAAGAAAAAGACTCTTCAAACACTTTTTTTTTCTTTCTCATAACTGAAGTGACATTTTTAAACTTTATTTTTGTTTTTACATCGAACTGCTCAAACAATGCAGCGCTTAAAAAATATAAATTGAAATTATTGATTAAAAAAAAAAGCTCTCTAGCATGTAATTATACTTCAATTCTATGTTGTGTATTAATTAAAAAAGATTCTTCGTGACAATATTTAGAGAAGGTTCGATGAATAATGAGAATAAATACTAATCAAAGTATTTTTAGTGGTTTTGGAAAATCTTGTACTTACATATTCTAAAGTGCTTGATACTTGAGAATATATCTTTGAGAGACTGATATAAGTATGAAATAAGGGCTTTTTCAGTTCATCTGGAGATTTTTTAGTCATTGACTAATTTAAGACTTGACTAATTTAAATAAGAAGCAGGGTTTTTTTAGTTTTTTTTTTGTAAGTGAATTCATATGACTTTTTTTTTTTTTTAAATTTCTCATTTCTTAATTCTTGAATCAGCTTTCTTTCTTACGAGAGGAAATGAACTGAATTAATAATTTGTTAAAAAAAAGAACACTTTTATAAGTATCTTTATGCATTTTGTCCGGTAATTTTTTTAAAATTTTATTTTATTATTATGGCAAATCTCGATTTTATTTCGTTTAAAGAAACACTTAGTGTGGTTTTTTTCGCCACTTTTTGTGATTTTAATTAAAATTTTTCCTCGTAAGGTTTTAGAAGAGGGGAAAAATGTTTAAAGAATGTATTTCTTTTCTGTTTAAAATTAATTAATGGTACATGATGTGGAAAATATTTTTTTTAATTTGAAAGTGTAGTTATAATGGTAGAAGAATTATAATTATAATGTGTATTAGAATTCAGAAAAAGAATTTATATGCATGATTTTTTTTTTTTTCAATCCACTTACTTAATTTGAATTATATTACGTCCCATTTCATTTACAAGATTAGATTTCCTCTAGAATAATTTTTGTTCAATATACTAATTCGAAAGTTATTTCCCTATATGCTTCCATTGACATCTTCATTTTATATTTCAATTAATCCATTTAAAAAAAAAAAAAAAAAGGCCAAAGCCCTGACTCACTCATCAGTAATTCTCCCACTTTTCCCATATAGTCACAACTCTGAAAATCGGTATAAATACCAACAATTATAAACACAGAAAAAGTAAGCTATTTCGATGTCGATTAACTAATTTTAATGGAATATAAAGAGGTTGTGGGGGTCTGGTGTACAAATGACAGATACAACACCTAGACATTAGTGGTCACTTTTATTTAGTGGTTAGCCCACTGTTTTATGATCTAAGAGATACCGGAGTTCGACTTCCCGGTAGCACACAGTGCAGTGGTGACCCGTTTATTCGAACACATCATTGACACCATCTACTGCACGACTTCCACACCACCAACTCAGCAAGAAACCTCTGGCGACTGACTGCCTCAACTAACACGCGAGCAACTCACTGGGATGGTGGTCTCGTGTACGAATGACAGATACAACACCTAGACACTAGTGGTCACTTTTGTCTAGTGGTTAGCGCGCCTGTCTTCTGATCTAGGAGTCAGGGGTTCGGCACCCCGTTAGCGCACTCCACTACAAGGTCAATTGTTTCATACTAGAAATATTTAAATGTTCCACTTTCAATTTAGTCATAGCTCTGATATTCGGTACAAATGTCAGCAAGGGTAAGCATGGAAAAGAAAGATATTCCTGAACCGATTAGTTAATTTTAAATGGTCAAAAAGGTATTGAAATGTTTCAAACAAGGAAAATCCCTATGTCCCATTTCCGATTCGGTCGTAACTCTGAAATTTGTCTCCACCACTGCACGACCTCCACACTACCAACTCAGCAAGCAACCTCTGGCGACTGACTGCCTCAACTAACACGCGAGCAAATCAATCATTCACCCCTTCGCGACTCACTATGATGGTGGTCTCGTGTACAAATGACAGATACAACACCTAGATACTAGTGGTCACTTTTGTCTAGTGGTTAGGGCGCCTGTCTTCTGAACTAGGAGTCAGGGGTTCGACTCCTCGTTCGCGCTCACCGCTACAAGGTCAATTGTTTCATACTAGAAATCTTTAAATGTTCCACTTTCATTTTAGTCATAGCTCTGATATTCGGTGCAAATTTCAACAAGGGAAAGCATACAAAAAGAAAGCTATTTCTACACCAATTAGTTTATTTTAAAGAGTCAAAAAGGTATCGAAACGTTCTAAATTAAGAAAATCCCAATGATCCGATTCGGTCACAACTCTGAAATTTGTTACCATGGGTCGCATATAAAGTAAGCTTTTCCAATATCGATTAAAAGGAAATCCTAGTAAAGATCATTTCCTGTATTTGCTATGTAACAATCTTCTAGCCCAGTGCATTTAGAAACTACTTTCTATAAAAGAGAAAATACTTTATAAAAGAGAAACTACTTTCTATATCCGAGCCAAAGATCAGAAATCGTTTGAGCTTTTTCTCATTGAAAATCAAAATGAAGTGGGGTTGCCAAACGAATAAGTTTGTTCTCTTTTTGGCAAGTTATGACATATTTGGCAATCGGATTTTAGTTCAACTCATTCCAAGTCGATTATTGATCAGTTTCGGCCATTTTTGCCACGGCAGACCAGTGGATTCGTAATCTACTCACTTTTCTCCAATTTGTATAAAAAATTCAGAATGATGTTCGATGGAGTCCAAAAATTGCAGTCGCCTCTCGGACTATTAGGAAGAGGTCAGTGTGTATAATTTGAGGCAGTCCGTGTGATTTTTAGAGCTATATTGAAAGGTTGGTTGGTTGTTTTCAGATTATCTGGCTCCATCAGCAACACGAGGGCTATAATGCGCCGAAACATTCGTAGTTAGACAAGCCAACATACATTTACAAACACCCATGACTTACACGGGACTCGTACCCGCAACCTCGCTGTCTAGAAGGTAGCACGCTAACCACTATACCGTTTGATTGGCCTGTATTGAAAGGAGCTTAGTGCCTGATTACTTTGTTGAAGATTGATTTTCCGCTGTTACTGTGAAGTTTTCATTAAAGAGAGCTATTGAATTCACTGTTTCTTATGAAGAAATCCTAGTAATGATTATTCTCTATTACTCGCTATGTTACAATCTTCTAGCCCAGTGCATTTAGAAACTACTTTCTATAAAACCTTGACATTTGGTGAGTAGATACGAAAATGATCACTTAATGAAATGACATAAATTGTTTTCATTTAATGTCCATCTATTATAAATGAAAATTGAAATAGCAATAGACAAAACCAGATGGAGCCACTGCATATGCATAGACGTGATGATTTCACATATAAATTATATTAGTCCGAGAGACGACTGCAATTTTTGGACCCCATCGAACATCATTCTGAATTTTTTATACAAATTGGAGAAAAGTGATTAGATTACGAATCCACTGGTCTGCCGTGGCAAAAATGGCCGAAACTAGTCAAAAATCGACTTTTAATAAGTTGAACTAAATTCAATTGCCAAATGAGCCATAACTTGCCAAATAATGAGCATTTTTTTATTTTTTATTTGATAACTCTCACTCTTTAATTTTCAATTAAGAAGGTTGCAGACGATTCAGATATCTGGCGACGGTCTACTTGCATCTGTTAAAAGGGAGCCAAGTTGGCAAAAAAAATATTACGTCACTTACGACGTAACTGATGTCGCCAATTTGGCTTACTTTTAAAAGATATAAGTTTTCTGAGCCGAAAATCAGAAATCGTTTGCGCTTCTTCTCATTGAACATCAAAATGAAGTGGGTTGCCAGACGAATAAGTTTGTTCTATTTTTGGCAAGTTATGACATATTTGGCAATCGGATTTTAGTTCAAATCATTCCAAGTCGATTATTGATCAGTTTCGGCCATTTTTGTCACTGCAAACCAGTGGATTCGTAATCTACTCACTTTTCTCTAATTTCTATAAAAAAATTCAGAACGATGTTCGATGGGGTCCAAAAATTGCAGTCGCCTCTCAGTCTATATGGAAAATCAACAATATTTAGCATACATTTTATAACTCCTTCAATAATACATACTCACTGAATCTCCAATACCCATAATTGAAATCACTGACACACGTTGTCATGGATATGTTCCTTAATTGCATTATTTACGTCTTGGGTGTTGTGCAGTGTACTTTCAGCGTACATTATACAACCCCTACACTCCACAAAGCTTACACACAAACCGATTCTTGCTCTTTTAATGTACTAATAAAACACGTTTCGCGTAATACTTAGGGAACATTATACAAACCCTTGAATCCGCAAGAGTAGCCGGGAAAGTCTTAATAGCTTATGGAAGAGTATCGCCCAAGAATAAAACTTTAATCTTTTTTGTTCATTAAGGGGAGTAAATGATATGGGGGGGGGGGGGGAGAGAAATGCTTATCACGGAGCAGGGAGAGGGTTGCCAGAATGGGACGTGTGGCCAAGCCAATTATAATTGCATTGTGGATAAACAATGCCAAGACGTTTTTCTCGCCATTTCTTTTGGCGGCGCCATTTGCGATTGAACATTTTCTGCTTATTCGCGTAATATTGAATTATACAAACTAGTAGGCCCAAACTTTAATATGCAGCTGCATTGAGCTGAATTTACGCTCAAAACAAACTACTGGTACTTTTTTTTTTTCGAATTATGATGGGAAATAATTTTCAAACACAACTAAAACGCTGTCATTTTTAGAATATCTTATCACAAGTAAACTCATGTGCAGCATGCAGATTTAAGATTGCTTACAGGACTTTCCATTTTAGAAACTCATCAGAATTGGATATTGTATTGATGAAAGATATATTTCTAAGATTTCCTCAAAGTGCTTAAATTATGTTTTTCTCTTTCCGATCGTGCTGCCCTCTACTTGATACCATAACAGCTTAACAAATTTATTGACTGTTTATTATTATTTTAGTTCCGATTTTTAAGCAAAGAAGCAGGTAAGCAATAAACAGGTTGACGAAAAAATGTAGCCTTTAGAATGATATAGCATTTATCAAATTTGGTTTTGTATAAGGGAATAAAAATGAACCCTGCAAAACACATCGTTCAGAAATTATATATATTTACTGTAAATTTCAATTTTCGTTATTTATATACGTAAACAATACGTACATACACGTTATACAAATACGTAAGATTATAAAGTGTATTTTATGCAATAATATATGGATAAAGGATGCCACAGCACTTTTGCCTTTTTCTTTAACCTTTTTTGGCTAAAAGCATTGACAAAAATGTGTTTATTTGCGTATTATTTAAATGTAGAAAATATTTACAGTAAATTTACAAAATACACTATAGTACATTATGCATAAACATAGTAAATAGCGTTGCGGATACGAAGGACGAAATCAAAACCCGATATTTTTTTTTTTCCATCCGAAAATAGAACCTTTACAGATTCCACAGGTATATTTTTCTTGTTCAGTTCGCCCTACTTTCCCTCTCAAAATATTCAGAGAACGATACCAAGCATATGAAAATCAATACATGAAAAACTTTTCAAACGCGTTTTTCTGACAACCACCTTTCGTTGAGTTCGCCCTTCGTATCCGCAATGCCTCGTATTTAAGTGTATAATGAATCTTGTAAATTACGCCCAATATTTAAGTCTATAATGAATCTTCTGAATTACGCCCCATATTTAAGTCTATAATGAATCTTCTGAATTATGCCCCATATTTAAGTTTATAATGAATCTTGTAAATTACGCCCAATATTTAAGTCTATAATGAATCTTGTGAATTATGCCCCATATTTAAGTTTATAATGAATCTTGAAAATTACGCCTCATATTTAAGTCCATAATGATTCTTGTAAATTACGCCCCATATTTAAGTCTATAATGAATCTTGTAAATTACGCCCCATATTTAAGTCTATAATGAATCTTCTGAATTACGCCCCATATTTAAATCTATAATGAATCTTGAAAATTACGCCTCATATTTAAGTCTATAATGAATCTTGTAAATTACGCCCCATATTTAAGTCTATAATGAATCTTGTGAATTACGCCCCATATTTAAGTCTATAATGAATCTTGTGAGTTACGCCCCATATTTAAGTTTATAATGAATCTTGAAAACTTCGCCTCATATTTAAGTCCATAATGATTCTTGTAAATTACGCCCCATATTTAAATCTATAATGAATCTTGAAAATTACGCCTCATATTTAAGTCTATAATGAATCTTGTAAATTACGCCCCATATTTAAGTCTATAATGAATCTTCTGAATTACTCCTCATATTTAAGTCTTTAATGAATCTTGTGAGTTACGCCCCATATTTAAGTTTATAATGAATCTTGAAAACTTCGCCTCATATTTAAGTCTATAATGATTCTTGAAAATTACGCCTCATATTTAAGTCTATAATGAATCATGTAAATTATACCTCATATTTAAGTCTATAATGAATCTTGTAAATTACACCTCACATTTAAGTCTAAAATGAATCTTGAAAATTACACGCCATATTTAAGTTTATAATAAATCTTATAATTTACGCCCCATATTTAAGTCTATAACGAATCCTGTAAATTACACCTCATATTTAAGGCTATAAAGAATCTTGTAAATTACGTCTTATGTTTAAGGCTATAATTAATTTTGGGAATTACGTCTCATATTTAAGACCATAATAAATCTTGTGAATTACACCGTATATTTAAGTCTATAATGAATCTTGAAAATTACACTCCATACTTAAGTCTATAACCAATCCTGTAAATTACACCACATATTTAAGTCTATAATGAATCTTGTAAATTACGCCCTTCATTTAATTCTATAATGAATATCTTGCAAATTTTATGTCTTAGTTCGTGGGCCATTTTGGTAATACAGATGTTTAATGACATAATACAATTTCCATCTTTCCCTATTTTTATTTTTTTTTTCATTTTTTATTTATAAAACTGTTTATGCGTTTTAAATCTAGATTAATAAACAAGTGAAGTGTAGATTGTTGTAACTAGGATCGTTTCTTTGTGGTATATTTGTAAAATAATCTCATGTAAACAAACCTGCATCTAATAGTCTGTGAACGGCAAAGTTTTAAATGAAAGCAAACTATAAAAATATGTACATAGCAGTGTTTTCTTTGGGAAGCTTTAAAACTGGGAATTTCGTTGTTAGTAAGGAACTAATATTTTCCATTGACTTGAGATATTCAGAATAGTTTGTTGCTTTAGTATTAGATTTTACTATTTCATTTAGTTAGTGTAGTTAAAAAAAAAAAACACTGAGGTATTACTGCCTAGCTTTAAAGATAATGTTTCCAAGGATACTTGAAACGATGTCGCTTGCCAAGTTATCGTTTTTGTAACGGTATCAAACTTTAAGTTCAATGAAGTCTGGCCACATACACGAGTTATGTAGTTTGATAATCTCTTTAGAATTCTTTATTGTTTAAAAATGTTACCAGAAGCGATTTAAATATTTAACTGGAGTAAGAATTCTACGTCAAATTACATTGTATATATGGAAAATACGTATCCTGATTTCTAACTGTTTTATCGAGTGGGAAAATTTGAATGTTTGGTAAAAATTTTTAAAGCTTAAATTTTCACAGGAACTCGGAAAACTCGGTGAAAATATCCTTTTTAAATCTTTCCAAATCGCCGAAATTTGTTGACCACGTCTCATCAATCTTATATATCCTTATCAATCGGTGAATTTTCTACCGGTTAATCACAAGCAAGCATTTTATTTCAGAACCTCTAGCGATGTGTGCTAACGAGAGTCGAACCAGGGACTCCTAGATCCGTAGACAGATACTTTACAGCTATGCAAAAGAATACTCCAGAGCATAGAAGCTTTATCTGTTAATTGTACACGAGACCGCCACGTAGCCTCTTACCAGTGAGTCGTGAAGGGACCAACGATTGAGTTGCCGGCGCGTGAGGCAGTGAGTCACCGGAGGGTTTGCTTGCTGTTTTGGCGGTGAGTCGCCAAAGATGCTGAGATGATATTGTGGAAGTCGTGCAGTAATTTGAGGAGGTGCCGATAGATGGCAGCATGATCTAGTTGTCTGATAGTCACTAATGTAGCGATGTACGCTAACGAGAGTCGAACCAGGGACTCCTAGATCCGTAGACAGATACTCTACCGCTATACAAAAGAGTACTCCAGTGTATAGAAGCTTTATCTGTTATTTGTACAAGAGACCACCACAAACCTAAACAAAAACCAAGTTATTTCACACAATTTTATAGATATACTGTACAGCGCACTGAGATCACTTATTTGTCACTAGAAAAGTTATAGTCATACTATAAATTTTACAATAACATATAAGTTGACTCAGTACGTTACACATGTAATGTTAAATTACCTATTTTTATGTGCATTTTCTTAGAAAGTTCTTCACTAATCAGTTTAAATTTTTTTAAACAGGTTAATTTTATCTTATACTTGGTAGAAAATATCATCAGAATTTTTTTGTAATTTATCATAAAAAACAAATTTGAGAAAAACCTATTTTTTACTTTCAATTACCCATATATATTACATAGGGTAATGAAAGTATAGTATTCATTTAAAAAAAAAAAAAAAAAAAAAAAAAATCCACGTTTTGGAACATCCTAATATCAAAAAAGTGATCTAGAAAAGATGTCTGTGTGTATGTGTGTCTGTGTTCAGCGCAACTCCTGATCAAATTGGCCTATGATGCTCAAATTTGGTGCGCGGGTTGGTGGTGGCACAAGGACCAACCATTAAGGTTTTTGTCAAAATCGCGCATGCCCATAAGGTAGCCGCCATTGAAAAAATCGTGTTTTTCAAGGATTGCTAAAAAACGACTTTAACGATTTTTATCAAAATCGCCGTGGTAATGCCTCTGAAGACCTCAATCCGACCACCGAAATTCCCATAAAAATGCGATAAAAGCGTAAAAACGAGTGCCTTTAACACAGAGCTCTTTGCCCTTGAGCATCGCACTTCAACGATTGATTTTTTTTTTTTTTTTTTTTTTTTGATTTACACGTAAGCAAGGACAAATTTAATGTCTACAGTATAAATTCCCCAATTTTGTAATTTTTTTTTCTCATGTAAAAATTATTACCAAAAATATCGCGCCAAACTGGTCATTTGTATTGAAATGAGAAAGAAGATTACACCATGTCAAATTTTACTACAATGACCAATATTATATAGTCTAATTGAAAGTTTGTGCGATGTTCTACACCCTTAGTTTGACTAAGATTTGGTATTTTTAAAAATAATTACGAAAATAATGCAGTATCTTAGTTTGATTTACGCTAATTTTATGCAGTCTGTAGAGTTAAAAACCACTCAACTCGTCTTTCCCTTTTGCTTCAATACAGGTGAAGTCGGTAACTGTTTTTTTTTTTTTGTAACAATAAATGCTATACGTTTTATGACGAGTTAGATTTTTTCTAATCATTCCACAAAAATCCTACTAGAAGGCACAGAAAATAACAGGAATTTTTTTTAACTTAATTTTAAGCTGTCGGTTATATATTACAATTTCATAAAAACATTAATGGTATATCTCTACTAAATAGTTATAAAAGTTGCATTGAAATTTAAACATCGCTTTTAGAGAAATTCATAGTTAAAGGTAAGTCTTATATAGTTAATAATTGATAGTTGGCTTTTTGAAAACAAAATATAGCATACTTCTAAATTTTCTTTACGATTAGAAACTAAAGTAATATATCAATGAAAAGACAAAAAATATAAAATCGTATGAAATAAAAAACCCTAAAAATCGATTTTTTTAAAAAATTTTTTTGAGTGTACTGAGTCTCCTTTTAAATACAGTAGAACCTCGATTAACCGTCCCTCCTTTATCCGGAACTCTCTGTTAACCGGCAATCATTTAGTCGGCATCAAAAATCTCCCAAATGAATAATAAATCATTAATTCTTTTTTAAACCGTAATCTTTTCCCTTGCTCTGAAGTTACATAAGTAATGGTGGGGCTTTTGCATATTTTTCTAAAGAACTGACATGGTTAGAGCAACCTTCGGATGCCGATCAAACTGAACTATTGCCTTCAAAAGGACTCCGGGATAGAGCAGCGAAACAAAGATTATGAAGATTATTGCAACAAAAACTCATTTCCAACAATTACGTCATTAAACATTAAAAGTCCTGTATTCAATAAACGAAAATCATTTACTTTTTTATTGCTTTTTCACAACTCTCTTTTATCCGGAATTTTCGCTTAACCGACCTACCTTCGGTCCGAATTAGGTCGGTTAATCGAGATTCTGCTGTACATAATTCTAAACGGTATTTGAAGTTGAACTGAGAAAGTTAACACACCACACTTAGTGTATTGCTTAGTGTGCGATGGCAACTGCGAAGCCAGGCCTAAACGCAGTTTTGCATACCAATGCGAGAGCTGTCTTCAATTACAAGTTAGTGAAACGCACATAATTATACGTTAGTGCACTATGGTTCAACTTCGAGCATTGAATATTGAGTGGCGTGCAATTAGCCGAAGCATTTCCTCGTATACTGTTTATTTAGCCACCGTGTGCTCTGGAGTGTGTGCTAAAGCTAATTAACCTTTAGCATGCTGGGGCCAGCACAATAGTAGCTCGACACCTGCATTTTGTTAATAATGTTTGCATTGGATAAATAAATGTAACGAGCCGCTGGAAGTAATCATTAATGGAACGTGGAGCTGTATTTGTGATGACATAATTTTATATTAATGTTGGATCGTAATGTTATTAATCCGTATGGAAATGTTGAACATTTTTGATATGGTTGGTAACTTAAGCATTATCCCGTCGATTGTTGTCGAATTTTTTTGTTGGCTAAAAAAAAAAGTTCTCCAATCGTTGAACTTCTTTCCTGGTGGCAAAATTTTGAGCAAATCTAGATTTCTCACTAAATGCATAACTGCATCATGGCCTGTGATTCGGTAAACTAAATTTTGTGTGTTTTGGGAGAAATAAATACATAAAAAAAAAAAACTTTCCTACACTCACATACACTACATTGTTGAAAATATAATTAAAATTTTCTTAAATGTCAATAACAATTTAAATGTAACCCTTTCACTCCCAATGATGCCAATTGGAATCACAACATTTACAATTTTGTTTCTCCTCACCTAATACTCCCAGTGAATTCGAATCAACGTTTTTACAATCATCAAACTATTCTCTGCCCAAATATATTTTTCTTTTTCACCAATATATGGCTGCACGGATCCTGTTGCTGAATGAAATGAGGCTTTTTTTATGTTTTCTCAATTCCGAAAAAGATGCCGAAATTAATTTAATTTTTTAAGTAATTTAAATTAAATAGCTCTTTTAAATATGTTCGTATTATTTTCTTTAATATTTAAAAATTGTATATTAGCCATTTTTAACGAATAAATATTTTAAAATTGTAACATTTGCAACGATTGAAAAGTGATGATTCCATTTGGCATCAGTGGGAGTTAAGTACAACTGAACACCTTTTCCCGGCTATATTATTTATTTTAGATTCGAACTGTTATTACCACGTTATTGCTATTTTTTTCTAGCAGTATTCACTACGTTAAGATATATTTACGACTAAATAGAAGATTTCAAATTTTATTTTATTTATTTAGAAATGCCGAAGCGAAATAGCTTTAGACTTGTCCTATACCTAATGCCCAATGATGCCATTTGGACTCATTTTTAATTTTAATTAAGAAATTAAACAAAAAAAAAATTGCTTTCAACCCTGTTATTCTGGATACCAAATGAGTATATTTTATAAATTTCAGATTTTTAAAATGAAAAATAAATAATTGGGACTGAAAGGGTTTTAAAGAATAATGTGCTCGAATAATCTAACAATTCACGTAGCTGACCATCAATGAAGAGTTCGCAAACGGTCGACGGGGTACTATTAAACGTTAGTACTATTAAAAGTTAAGCAAAATTGCAGGTAACTCTACAGCCGTTTGGAATAGAAAAAAGTTATGACAAAACTGAATAAATAACACATTTAATTTTTCTTTTCTTTTTACAACATTTAAAAAATTCAACAGTTAGTCAACAGGATCCATTTGTAACTACCAAATTATTTATAAGTCTATCTATCAATTGTATAACCGGAAAGAATAAGCCTTTCTAAAATTTCAATGAGATTTTACACACGCTAATTCAAAAGTTACCAATAAGTTAAAATAAATTGTATTGGGGAGTCACTGTCACTAAAATGTCTCTCCTTCTTAGAGTTCTATTACTGTTCAACATGTTCAGCTACAAAACGTGCACAATTTGTTGACATTCAGTGATTGAAATCTCTCCCTGCTAAGGTTAGATGACGTATGGTAAGGAAACAGTCACAGGTACTTACGCATTATCCTGTCGACCATAGATTAACTTTTTGTTAGCGACTAAAAGTTTGAACCTTCTGGACCCCTTGGAGGTTCAATTGTACTAGCTTCGAGACCTTCCTCTAGATGGCCTTACTTGTGCGGTGAACCAGACAAAGCGTTTTGATGGACTAAAGCCGAATTAAGGCTTTGGGTGATTTTTTTATTTTTTTTATTTCACCAACGGTTAAGGGAATAATACAAAAGTACAAAAAAATAAATAAAAAAATATGTCAATTAATTTTGTTGAAGAATAGCAATGTCACAAAATAAGTGAGTTTTGGTGTCAAACTTTTCATTGAATAAAACAATTTTATTTCTGAAACCTGCAATTGAAGCCAAGATGTAAACTTCTTACAGATTAAGGGCTTTTGAAAAAGCATGTTGTTAATTAAATAGAATTTTTCATCAGTAGTTAATCAATTAATCTCGATTATATTAACAATGCCCAAACATCTTTATTAAAAAAGCTTAGTGCAAGTAAAAAACTAATAATTGTTTTTTTCTTTTGTTATTCATGCAAATTAATTATTATTATTATTATTTTTTTTTTCAAAATTTAAGGTGTAGTTAATTATTTCAGATTATATATCTATAGAGAGCAAAGAAGAAAGACACATTTGAATCAAAACATAAATCTGTTTAAGAAAACAGGCTCTAAATTACAAAGCTGTTCAATATTTTCATGAAAAAGTATACGTTTGAAATGTAATGCTATCAATTTACTTTTATAAGAACAACAGTTTAAATATTAGAACTTGATAGTTCTTGGACTACGTAAAATAAAATAAGAAATTAAAAACTTTGATTTCTTTTTATTTTGAACCAATATCGAACAATATCAAAAAGTTGTAAGTATTCTGTTTTTCTATTTATGCACTGATTTCTGAGTCATTTAGAATTTCGAAAAGTATTTTCTTTAGATTATCATCATCATTGGTTTATATTTCACCTCTTTCTGACAGCTAAAGGTACTGTCATAAGTTGGTACAGAAATATATATAAAAATTAAACAATTCACTTGATATATATATATATTTTCTTCTACAAATAATAATATATAATACACCCCCATCATTTAACCATTTTCCATTATATTAATGGAAAATTAACTTATTTTTTCCTCCTTCCACTTCCCTTGTACATCGCCCTATCTTTAACGGCTTCTTTTTTTACGGGGATAAATCGCCAAACATTGCACACAACGCAACAGAGAGAAAGCTCTTAAACCCACCTAACACAAAACGAAATCATTTTACCGGTCGCTTTCTACTCTCTCTCCCCCCCCCCCCTCCCTCACCACCCTAGTTGTTTTCTCTGCTAAGCGCGCACAGCCCGCTCAAATAATTAAATTGCTACGGGTTCCTTATTTGTCGCCCTCCTTAATTACAAGAAGGGGGGAGGGGGAGGGAAGGTTCACCTTTCATTGCATCAGAGAGAGAGAGGGTGGGTTGTGGAGCGGCAGCGAGCAAGGAGCGGAGCCCAGAGAGAAAGATCCTTTGTGTGCGGCCATTAGAGAAATTGAAATTTATCTATTGACAGAGGCGTTATTAAGGAAATTGGCGAGTCGACGGTAATTGAACAATGTTGGGTAATGAACACACTGCACTCTCCCCCCCCCCCCCTTCTTTCTGCAGACGAGAAGGAAGTGGGGTATGGCAGAAGAAGAAAGATGCCTTCCCAAGAGGGGGGGTCGGGGACAAATTGCGGAGAAGACGTTGTTTAGATGTTTTCTGTAGAAATTGTTCTGTACTGATAACAGTGCAAGAAAGTATGGATTATCGAGTGTCAGGTGCAATCTGGGATGTCGTTTTGGAGGGGAAAACTCCCTCACATTTGTGTCCCGAATGGGAGAAAAACTGGAAACCCATAAAGAAACTGGCACGCTGCTGTTTATTAAATTTATTTAAAGTAGGTACGTTGGGAGTAGGTTTTTGAGTTTATGGTTTGCTTGCATACTCAAAATGCCATCTTTATTCTGGTAAATTGAAATTGGAGATGAGGTTTGGGGTTTATTTTCTGAAAGTAAACTCTTGTTTTTGCGTAGAACGTAACTTTATTAACTAATATTTTTTTTTTTAATATGTAGGTAGGTTAGTGCATTTAATTAAAATCCATCTAAAATTTAAAATTATTAAAAACTTTAATCGAGCCACCTGAAGGCTGTGTTTTTGGCGCTCTGGTATTGCATGCTAAAGGTGCCCGGTTCGAATTCGGGAATTTTGCGTGGATATTTAGTGTGGTTTGGAATACACGTTAGTTAATAGGTCCCGGCCTCATTACGTTTAACTGTGCACAAAAATAGGTCGTTGAGCTCACAATCCAACTAACCATTTTAAAAACATTTAGAAATTTCAAGAACGATTGTGGTTTTTTGTTGTTGGTGATTCTGCATATTTATTTAGCAAGTTATGTTATTCAGTAACCCATTATTTTCAATATAAATTTTTGCGTAAATAAAGATCGTATTTCAAAAGAAAGATTTGAAAAACCGTACTCGTCTAATTGCTTCTGCTAAGGATTTCTTTGTTGTTTTTTCTGCAATTGGCTTATACTGCCAGGGTAACACATTTACTGAAACCAATTTAAATGTAGCAATTTCCATTTGATTGAAAGCATTAGACACTTTTTAAATTGGTTCGGAATTTTGCAAACCTATTTGATTTAAATTTATTAGGACATCGAAATTATATAAAGATATTTTTTATAATGATTTTTTTCAAAAAATATTTGATCACAACCATAATGATTTTTTTAAATCATTAATTAAAAAAAATTTTAAATGTCGAAAAAATTTCAAACTTTTAAAGATGAATAGTTACATTCTTCATCAAAATAATACTTATTGGCATAAGAAAATTATATAAGGTTTTTTTTTTTTACTAAATTGTTTTTAATGATTCTTTTAATATATTTTATGTTTAGATATGTAAATAGTAACAATATATATACGTAATAGCAGTATAACTGTCGTCATAAGCTAAAAGTACTAAATAAATAAATAAATGAATGAATAAACAAACAAATATTTTGACGCTTTTTGAGTTAGTCCTTTGAAATTATGTATTTTTTATTATTGTATAGGTAAGAACTTGTGCCATTCAATAAAATAAAAAAAAATATTTTATAAGGATTAATCAGAATGTGTCCAAATATATGCAATTATTTTTTTTCTGTTTTAAGGCTATTTAACTTATGACGGCAAATGATGGCAAGTTGATAGGAAATATCAAATTCAGAGTCTTAATACTTTTTAAATCAAGTGTATACGTAAACTGTTTTACATAAAACTATTTTACTACTTTTCATTACAAAAAATTAGCTCCATTATTCTAACATTTCGCAAATTAATATTTTGTTCCCTACGCATTTAAAAATCATTTTGGATTTGGTTTGTACGTTCAATTACCTATTTCTGTGCACAATAACGGTTAATCAGGCCGGGACACACAACTTAAAGTGGATTCCGGACCACAACAATCAACCATTCTTAACTCCAGGATTCGAACCCTGCACTTTTGGCATGCGAGAGCGCATACACTGAGTTTTCGGAATGGGACCTTTTTTTGTTCATATTCACGTATAAATTTTGCGTGAACGGTGAATGCATGTTATGTATACAGAGATTAATTATAAAAAAAAAGTCTTTAATCTAGTGAATGTTTGTTCCCCTATTTGTAAAAAAAAAAAGGGGGGAGGATCTTTCTTTTGATGAGAGAGTTGGGGGGGGGGGGGACACTCTGAGCGCCATTTCGAGTGTCACACTCTGAAAGGGCACAAAGCGGACATTGCATTGGGAATCTAAATTAACGCTTCCCTCTCAAATAAGAAGACGAAGAGGGCTGATTCTCATATTACCCCTCGTGGAGTTTGTTCATACTGGTTAACCCTTTGAAGCACTGCGGTTCCACACAGAAACAACTTAAATTTTTTATTTCTAGACGCAGACTGATTTTACACCGAAACCACATCTCATATCATAAATAATCTATGTAGTTTTTCAATTTTTTTTTTATGACCTGAAACAAAGTGCAATTTTTTTTATGCAGAAGAAGTTTGATTAGGTTTGTCATTTGTGTTCACCGTTACTTGCATTGTGGTTTCATAACGTAACCACTTACAAAAGTTAATATATATATATATATATATATATATATATATATATATATATATATATATATATAATAGAAATCCTTTTTTAGAACCAACATTAAATTAATTCGTCTTTTCAAAGCCCGAAATCCTCTTTAACCAAATCATTCAACAATTTATATTGATAACTGCCCACGCCAACTTAATGTGCGAGATCTTTGCAGAGTCAGCATTCTTGTTATTTGTATCCCATAATTAGTATTCCGTTCTGGCGTCTTTATACTTGCCTTCTCACTTCTATGTTTATGAAATATCCTTGCTAACTCAGTGATTCCCACGGTTTTAGCACGACGCTGCTCTCTGTTCGACAATAATACGCACTGCATTCTAAATCCTAGCATTATGTAGTAAAGACATAGCTTTTCACGCTCTCTCTCTCTTCGGTTTATGGTTTTTATCTTGTTTAAAATTGACTTTTCACTACGGCTCCTACGACCACTCTGCAAATAACTTAAATTAAAATGGAATAGTACATTATATATATATATATATATATATATATATATATATATATATATATATATATATATATATATATATATATATATATATATATATATATATATATATATATATTGCAAAAAGGAAGTGTATTCATTTTTCTACACATAAAGTCGGCCCATACCAAATGTCATTAAAATAGGATATAAAATCGAAATTCGTGCTTGAAATGGTTTAATAACATTCTAATTTTAACTTTCCAGAAAGAGTGGTTTTAACACACACGATGTACCATTGACTTGTTCTACAAACCACCACTTTTTAATCAAGATGTTTTGCTGGAGATTTCCATGTCATACATTTATAAGTTTTCACATGTATAAGTGTTTAAATATATATTACGTCGGTAAATTTATCATTGTTGCTGGTGTTGTTAGTATTATTATATTATATTATACTTAAAAATCCTATTCTTGTGAGTTTCGGTACATGAATTTTTAGATACTTAATTTTCAGCCGGAAAATTAATCTACTATACTAAACTCCAACTTAACTTGACATCACTAGACGATAGATCTTCACCGTGCTCATAGGCAATTAATCCATTTTAGTGGAGTGAAGACATAATTCTCGCCAAACCTTATAGACTTTTGTTCTCTACAGCGTTGTGGTTTGGCGAGCATTATACTTTCATGCCTCCAAAATGGATAAATTGCCTATGAGCACTGTGACGATCTACCGTCTAGTGATGTCAAGTAAAATTGAAGTTTAGTATACAAATCTACAAATGGAAAGACATTAGTTTTTCTAAACAGTTAAAGTTGAATTCCAAAGAGTAGCACTGTCTAAAATTTGTTCGTTTTATTATCGTGTTATTTTCTAAAACTGATCGCTTGAAGGGAGTAAAGACCAGACTAGAAAAACTGCTGACTTTTTGTGTGGACACACTAAGTGGTTATAATAAATTATTTAGTTATAATTCATTTTCAAATAGGGCAATTTAAACTTTTATTTTAAAACAACTTACAATAAAATAAAGGCTATTTTTTTTTCTTTTCTATTTGACTTGAATTGAATGAGAGATAGAGTGAAAAAAATTAAAGTTTGTTCTTGAGTTAATCTATTAATGAAATGTAAATACCCCAGGCATGTGTTCCACTTCAAATAAGAAATAAAAGCCTAAAAAGATAAACTTATTAATTAACCTAATAAATAAATAAATTTGTGGTGTCCAATTAAATAAATAATTAAAAAAACTGAGAATGCAAACCGACAAAGACCACTTTTTTTTTGTGGTTATTTATATATAGTTTGAAGAGTTATTCTTCAAATTCCCTATTACAAAAATTTACTTAATTTTTACTTTATTTCCAAAGAAACAAAACAATAAAGCAGCAGCATCCGGGTATTACAGAAAAATTGGACAATTTTGGAAACTGGGGTTCTGGAAAATGGTCAATTCTGGCCGAAATTCGAGCATCGATCCAAAACACACAATTTTAAAAAAACATAACGAAACATATTTGTACTCTCAGTCCTATATTATAAATAAAATATTTCAATTTCAAAACTGTGCATCAACATTAAAAAACTTCTAGTATATTTTATCCAGCATTGAGCGAGTTTGATCAATATCGGAATACAACGGGCAATAAACAACATTCCACATAGGGATTGGCAAATGTTAGTTCATATTGTCTAAACTTATTATACTAAGGATTTCAACTATAAAATAAATTCATATAGACATGCCTAATATATATATTGCGTGGATGAGTTCGAAAGACTTGAAGCCAAAACAGATTAAAGCTTAAAGAAATTTATTCCGATATAACTCTTCGTAGATTCTTTTACAACTCCAGAGCTTCCCGTTCTAATAGACTCAATACAGCTCTTTACACAACAATGGAGAACAAACAGCAGTTAAAAACTAGATACACAACTGCTAAAATCGACGCAAAAGACAATGCTATACAGTTCACTTTCGCAATACAGCTCTCTGAATGCTCATTGAGAGACAACTAACTAACTCACTCACTCACTCTACTCTTTATTGGCCTTAAATAGGAAATCTTCCTTCGCGAATCTTCTAGAGATAGAAATTTGGAGAATTTTCCACATCGCAGTCGAAAAGCCCTATATAGGTACATGGCGACCAAAATTAGTCGCCAAAACCGTCGTCAACTTGGCTTTATGATATCCATTAACCATAATGTTAAATGGCCTTCTCCTTGTAAAACTCGCTTTCCAGCATTATCTCTGTAAAACTCGTTTTCAAGCATTAAGAGACGCATTGCAGGAAAGCGAAGTAAAGACAATCTCATGCACTGCCTTATGCGAAATGTACACAAATTTTTCTTTTTACATAATTAATATTACGAAATATTTACAAATATACAGAAATTCGTAACAATAAATATATATATATATGTAACATTCACCCCAAACCAGACTTCGAAATCTAACATCCGAAAGAAAAGAAAGACCTCTCCCAACTTCAATTTGTGGCCGTCCCCTCTCAAAATCCCTCTCGATCCCCCAAGGGAGGCAAGGGTGGAGGGAGGGGTGCGGTACCCAAGGGTGCCCACTAAAAGCTACAAGGCAATTTCTCGCTTCAAGAACTCAGACATGGACGCTGTAATGGACAACGGGACTGCAATTTCCTAGAGAAAGGCACACACACACAAGAAGAAAAGGAGAGAAAAGAGGAATATAAGGGCACAGTACCTGGCATGCAATCTGTTAGGAGAAGGCCCTGGAATTGATGAGATGTGAGGGCTTCTTTCAGCGGAAACTGGGGGACTGGATGCTTTGCACGCGAAATGGACTGGGGGGGTGGTCAGTGCCCGATTTCTGAACTGGTTGTACTAAGCCCAGGCTTGGAACTCAAAGATTTTCCAAAAAGCCTTTGAACTGTTGAGATCAGACTGAACATTTTCTATTTTAAATTTTCTACTGAGATTTGATCCGAAATAAATCGTTTTTTTTTTTTTTTTTTTTTTTTTTTTTTTTTTTAAAGTCTTACAAATTAAATAACTTTAAATACCAAAAAAATTAAAAAATCCTGTATCTCAGTCTTTTAAAACCGTAATCTTATGCTAGTAATTTTACATAAAAATTCATGATTTCCCGTAATTGGTGTGAGTAGTGTGTATCAGTTTTTGTCATAAGTGTTCTTGCATTTGATTATTTAATTTTTATTTTACATTTTTCGTTGGTTAACTTAATCTAAATTTATTTGTTGTTTATTTATTTATTTATTTATTTAAATATTTAAATATTTATTTATTTATTTAAATATTTATTTACTTATTTAAATATTTATTTATTTATTTAAATATTTATTTATTTAAATATTTAAATATTTATTTATTTATTTAAATATTTATTTATTTAAATATTTATTTATTTAAATATTTATTTATTTAAATATTTATTTATTTAAATATTTATTTATTTAAATATTTATTTATTTAAATATTTATTTATTTAAATATTTATTTATTTAAATATTTATTTATTTAAATATTTATTTATTTAAATATTTATTTATTTATTTAAATATTTATTTATTTATTTAAATATTTATTTATTTAAATATTTATTTATTTATTTAAATATTTATTTATTTATTTAAATATTTATTTATTTATTTAAATATTTATTTATTTATTTAAATATTTATTTATTTATTTAAATATTTATTTATTTAAATATTTATTTATTTATTTAAATATTTATTTATTTATTTAAATATTTATTTATTTATTTAAATATTTATTTATTTATTTAAATATTTATTTATTTATTTAAATATTTATTTATTTATTTAAATATTTATTTATTTATTTAAATATTTATTTATTTATTTATTTATTTAAATATTTATTTATTTATTTAAATGTTTATTAATTTATTGTTTGAAACTATTTTATATTGTTTAAAATCTTAAGTAAGATACTGAGATTAATATTTGGTAAAAGTATCAGATTTTTTTTTTTTTGAAGCCAGCTCTTTTTTTTCATAAAGATTTGGTATTTTAAAAAATAATTATGAAAATAACAGAATTTTTTTTTTACCTTAGCTTAAATTGTAAGTTACGAACTACAATGTCATAAAGGAATTAAAGGTGGGAAAAAAATATTATCTCTACCAATTTGTTAGAAAAAGTAGATTGAAGTATAAAATATCTTGTTTTAAAGAAAATCAAAGTTAAAGGTAAAAGTCGTGTAGTTATTAATTGAGTTTCCTTTTTTAAAAAACAAAGTATAAATATTTCTAATTTGAGTAAAAACTAAATATCCATGGAAAAAAAATGATATTTATTATTTATTGGGTACTGAATCCCCTTAAAATACATTTTACTTTTAAGTAGAAAAATTTGGAATGTATACAAACTTGAAAATTTACTTGATAAACCAGTTATTTGAAAAACTTATATTTTAGCAATAAATTTACTTTTTTAAAAAATGTTTGCACATTTTCGATTTTTGCTTAAAACTGTTTACACATTTAAATTAATTTTTAAGGTATCAATACTTAAATCTGCCGAAATAAATTACTTAGAAATTCTCTCTGTTGATAATTTTATTTCAAATTTTCTGCTATTAAGTTACAAAATTAAGAAAGGTACACGATTCCCACAGAATTTATGTTGACATTTTCTAAATCAAATTCATAATAACAGGCTCATTTTTGTATTTTTAAAATGCTTTCATATTTAGCATTCATTGAAATCATTTGTAATCATTGTCGATTGGTTGATTGGTTTATGGAATTTTGATAGTGCAAGGGTTACTCATGGGGCCATACTGAGCAAATGCAAGGTATTGGGAAAAAACAGTTTTTCTCATAGTTGAAGTCCGGTTGAAAGAGTAAAAAAATAAACTTGATAGAGCATGCCAACAATTATTATTCTAAAGTAAAGTATGACATTTGTCGACATTTAATGACCAAAACCTCCCTCAGTTAAGCTTTAGAACACACGATACTGAAACAAAAACAATGCCAATTTGATATTTTTTTATTATAAACAAATATGTCAAAAATATGGCTCTTATTTTGACTAGAAAACTTGTCACTAAATATCTGAGAACTAATATGAAATCTTAATTTCAGTTAAAATATGAACTTCCCTCATTTATACCTTTTTTTTAACATTTAAACTTTAATTTTTTTTTTTTTCACTGTACATGGGATAAGTAGTGAAGTAGCAATATTTTGGCTCATTTGATAGTTCGAAAATATTACACGAAGTCCAAATGAAAAGTGAAATATTATTTCCCATAAAAACAAAGTTTTTAATATAATTATCAAGCTAATTTTTACACTTGGAGTTTGCATCTAATTTTAAATATTAAAAACATCTCTATCAGCAAAATATTCTGAAAAATACTTTTCAAAAATTATTCATTAAAATGATTGATTTTGTGCATTCACATCCACATATTTTTTATTTATTCTGATTAAAACAATTTTATAACTTTTTTTAGTAAACCAATTTTGTCAACAGGAAAGAGTTTTTTCTATGATCAGTTAAATTCTATTTCAGCGCGATTTGATGACGGAAAGTTGGTTTATTTGTATTCCGTGAAAGCGACCTTTTAGTGACAGTGACAACCCCCAAAATTTGATAGTCATCGACATCGAATCTATTTGCCAAGTTTCGGCCAGATTGGATGGTGGAAAGAGGGTCAATTAGGCCTCAGCAGATTTGTCCGCCATCGTCATACACAGCCAAACACCCACACATACACAAAATATAAGTTTTTATAAATCATTAGAAAAAAAATGGGCTTCACTTCTCAATCACCAACAACTTTTCCATACCTTCAACAACTGGATCTCTACAATACACACAAAAATCCTACAAACCACAACGGTTCAATTTGTGAAGGATCCCCTTTTCTCGGCCCTTCGGCAAACCTCAAGATAGCCTCCTCAGATGCGGAGGAGAGTCCACGTGAGGAGACTGAAAAATCGTCTGCAAAAGAGAAAGAAAAAAAAAAGGAAGGGGTATCTCTCCTGGAATGTCCCTTCATTTGTGGAGTCCCGGAGATTAGTTTGATGGAAAATTCCTGGGGACACCTTCATTTGTTGGTTCCGGCCTCTCTCTGCAAATGTTTTTTCCTTCTCTTTTCAGCCCCTTTTCAAAAGAATGAATTAAAGTTGGCGTTTTGGTCTTCTCCTCTTTTGAAATGAAAGAAACGAGATGGAGATTTTTTTTTTTCTCCACCATTCTTTTTCTTTGGGATTTCTTACCTACTACATCGTTTCATATTAATATTCTTCTCTTTTTTTCTTTCTCTCTCTCTCTCATGAAAGAAGACGGACTCATATTGCGCAAGGATGTGAATTAGCCCTCTTCGTATTCTTGAGATCTCTCTCTTTGAGATTGTACTCATACAAAATTTTCAAGTGAAATGTTTTTTTTTTTTTTTTTTTTTTTTTTTTTTTTTTTTTTTTTTTTTTAAATCTTGATTGTGTGAAAAATTTTAAGCAATTTGGTTCCTAAATATTGGTTTAGATATTATTTATCTTAATTCTCAATTTATGTTCATCTTGTCTAATACATCGTTCATATTAATATATTTTATTAAATCATTTTTTATTCTTGGTCTTTCTTTTGTTATCAGAACATAGATCAATTTTTCAGGGCGAAAATTATTCTTTTCATATTTTGAGCTCTCTTTGAGATTGCACTTAATTAAAGGGAGACCCGTACCTTAAATATAAAAAAAATTTGGAATTTTTTATTTTTATTTTATTGCATAAAATTAAGCTATATATATTCAAGAAGACATGGGAGAAAATTTCAAACTTTTAGGGAACTACAAACATTCTATTTTTAAACTTTTACATAACAATCTACTATGTAATTGTATTCAAGTTTTTATTTTTAAGTTCGTTTTTCTTGAAATCTCGAATAAGCGATTTTGACTGTGTTTAAAATGCTAAGGCTTTGAGAAAAATTTACTTAGATTTTCTGTTTTTATTTAGTTAAATTAATTTAGATTTATATTGTTTACATTTGTGTGTGTGTGTGTGAAATCTTCAATATCTGCTTTATAAATGAAGGGAGAGTTTTTTTTGGTAAATTATACTAGCTTTTTTTTTTTTTTTTAAATTCAAAAAATAGGATTTTTTTGTGAAAACTTAGAAATTTCTTGTGAAAAACACAAAGCATCTTTTTAAAATCCCCTGTCAAACTAATTAAAAAAAAATCTCCCCCTACATCTCTAGAGTACACTTTAATATAGTTAATTAGTTTTGAAATTAATAAAAATATTAAAAATTGAAGGAGGAGCAGTCTTATTAAAAAGGCGTATATTTTGGCAGAAAAAAAAAATACTAAAAAACAAAAATATCAAAAAACAGGAAATTTAAAAAAGAAAAATTGTCTCAATAATTGTTTGAAAACAGGTGTTTCATTTATATAAAAAATTTGGTGCTACTAAATTCATGAATAAAAATTTTAGGATTTTGCTTGCGGGTCCCCATTAAAGATTTCTATTGTAAGAGAAATAAATTGAAATTATCCCGCTATACTTTTAAGTATGTTTTAATTAGCATTATTTATCATAATTTTTTGTTAACATGTATTTTACGTATTAACTCTTATACCTATTATTTTTGTTCTTATCAATCATTTTTTATTTAACTAATAACCATTTATTTTTCCCCTATTAACCATTTATTATGTTATTATGTTCCATTTATTATGTTATTTTGTTCCATTTATTATATATCTATTAAAATCTTATGATGTATGTTTAATTGGTAAATAATAACATTTATCTAGCCTGCTTATTTAAATTTGTTGGTCTTATGCTGCATGGCATTTGTTAATATCGCTATGAAGTTCAATATTTGCCCGTTAAGTCTTTTGTTTTTATTTTTGTATTGTTTATTCTATTGAAAGATTAAAGATTGACGAAGATTATTTGTTCAGTTAAAGCTGAACTTGTATTAAAACGATATGAATTAGCATTTTAATATTTTACTTGGTCTTATAGTCCCGTTTTTCTAAAAGTTTTCTTCGGTTTTAAATAAATATGAAAAAGGTTTGATCTATGGATAAATTACTGAAGTGAATGAATATTTGTTTAGACGTTTATAAAATTCACGTTTTTAACTTTTATAAATGCATTTAGGCTCATAACTTTGGGAAAACTCTGTGGAAATATAGCCAATGTTAAAAATTAAAAGCTTTCCTAATATATTTAACAATTATTTCTTAACAATGAGAAAAACATAAAATTCTGTTACTTCAAAACTAACTATTTTGCATTTTTTTTTTTTTTTTTACTACAAAATTATTAATTGCTTTCCATAAAACCGCATTTTAAATAAACAACATACCTAAGTATTAATAATTGTTGTGCTGTTTAATTTTATAATATATGTATTTAATAATTAATTCAAAATACAAACTATGATCAAGTTTTTTTTTCTTTTGAGGTGATTATTTTAGAGAGAACTATAGATTTTACTAATAATATATGAAATAGTTTTAATAATTTTTTTATTGTATTTTATTGTCATAGTTTCTAACTTATGTGAAATTTTTAAATTTTTCATTTGTATTTCACTAGTGCATTGCTCTAAACTATTTTATTTTTTGATAAAAAAATAATTTTTTTTGACAGCAACAAAAATAAATAGCTCTTTTTTTTTTTTTTTTCTTCTTTTTTTTTTTTACGTAATATTTGATATACTTTAAAATAAAATGTACTTTTATATTTTCAATTGATATTTTCATGCGGTAAAAGGTTTCATTCCTTCTTAAAAAACAATAATTATTTTAGATATAAGTATGTTTTTTAAAAAGTTATCAAGTGAAACGTAAGGATGAAAAATTAAAAAAAAAAAAAAAAAAAAAATTGAACATAAGTTACCCACGAGATATTTTATTAAGTTTCTAGAATGAACTCATTATAAATAAGGAAAATTAAAGCTAATTTGTGGGTTTATTCTCTCAGACAGAATTAACCTTTAATACAATATTAATACATTTTTATGTAAAAAGGGAAAATTTTAATTATAAACTTATTTTCTAATTATAAATGCCATTTTATAAAAAGCTTTGTGCTGATAGATTCTCAATTCTTGCTTCAGAGAATGTAAAACTATCACGTTTATTCCCATACAATTTTTTAAAGAGATAGGACAATAACTTTTTTTTATAATATTGTGGGTAACTTATATTCAGAATTCTTTTTCTAAATTTTCCATATATATGTATATATATATAGAACTTCAGAACTTCTCGTTCTAACAGACTCAATACAGCTCCATACACAACAATGGAGGACAAAACAGCAGTTAAAAACTTGATACACAATTGCTAAAATCGCCGCAAAAGACAATGCAATACAGTTCGCTTTCGGAACTCTCTGAATGCTCACTGAGAGACAACTAACTCAATAACTCCCCTAACTCAACTCACGGCTGGCCTTATATAGGAAAGTCAATCCTTCGTGAATCTTCTAGAGATAGAAATTTGGAGGATTTTCCATATCGTAGTCGAAAAGCCCTATACATGTAAATGGGGACCGAAAATTTCACCAAATGGTCGCCAAGTTTGGCGACATTTGCTATTTCTCGCCAAATTTGGTGACAAAAATTAGTTGCCAAAACCGTCGCCAACTTGGCGAGATTGCCATTAATCATAATGTTAAATGGCCTTCTCTTCGTAAAACTCAGTTTTCCAGCATTATCCCTGTAAAACTCGTTTTCAAGCATTAAGAGACACATTGCAGGAAAGCAAAGTCAACTCTTGCACTGCCTTATGCGAAATGTATATAAATTTTCCCTTTTTACATAATTAATACTACGAAATATTTACAAATATACTGAAATTCGTAACAAAATAAATAAATATATATAAAATAAACAATGCGCCATTGTGAATAAACATTCATTTGAAGTGGAGGTCTTAATCTTTAAATATGTAAATTGGTATATCATTTATCCATTTTGATTTTGTATATAAAGGGAAAATGTGATCACCCCTACCCCAAAAATAATACTTTAGATAAAAGGCCAAAGTATATATATTTGTTGTGAAAATTTAAATATATTCAATTAAATTGAATAGATCATTTGAACATGCAAGTATTGAACAAAATGTATGTTTAGTATCTCTATAAAAACACAACCATGCTTTAATTTTTTACATACTACAAATCCTTTAAAAGTGCTTTCTTAAGAAAATTAGATTGCGGGATATCATCGCAATTAATGCAATAAGAAGTGTTTCCAATTAAAATTCTTAATTAATGCATTTTTAAAACCATTGAAGTGTAATATTAGTAAAATAAATGCTAATTAACTAATTAACGAGGTTACTTTAGATTGCGGAATGATTTATTAAGCTTTCCTCGAAGCAAGCAATTTTAAACATATTTTAAAGGAAAATTAATGAAAAAAAAAATGAAGAGAGTAATTTATACATTTAATGAATAACACACCATGCTGTTTATCATACATTCAATGGCTAATTAATACAGAAACATTCCAAAATATTTTTTGTTAGTATTTGAACATGCGTTATTCATCCGTTAGCAGAAAAGAGTGTGTCTACAAACTGATTTTCTTTTCTGTATTCTATTTTCCTGAAAATTATCTAAATTTAGAGCTACTGTTAAGAATTTTTTTTTCAGAGGAATGATGTGATACTGGAATATTTTCTTTTATAGTCCGTGAGACGACAGGAATTTTTGGACCCCATCGAACATCATTCCGAATTTTTTATAGAAATTGGAGAAAAGTGATTAGATTAGGAATCCACTGGTCTGCCGTGGTAAAAATGGCCGAAACTGATCAATAAAATCGACTTGGAATGAGTTGAACTAAAATCCGACTGCCAAATATGTCATAACTTGCCAAAAATAGAACAAACTTATTCGTCTGGCAACCCACCGCATTTTGATTTTCAATGAGAAAAAGCGCAAACGATTTCTGATTTTTGGCTCGGAAAACTTATATCTTTTAAAAGTAAGCCAAATTGGCGACATCAGTCACATCATAAGTGCCGACCAAACGGTATAGTGGTTAGCGTGCTAGCTTCTGGACCGCGAGGTTGCGGGTTCGAGTCCCGTGTTGGCATGGGTGTTTGTAAGTGTATGTTCGCTTGTCTAATGACGAATGTTTCGGCGCATTATAGCCCTCGTGTTGCTGACTGCGCCAGATAATCTGAATACAACCAACCACATCATAAGTGACGCAATATTTTTTGCCAACTTGACTCCCATTTAATAGATGCAAGTAGACCGTCGCCAGATATCTGAATCGTCTGCAACCTTCTCAATTGAAAATTAGAGTGAAGGTTACCAAATAAAAAAAAAAATGCTAATTATTTGGCAAGTTATAGTACATTTGACAATTGGATTTAGTTGAACTTATTAAAAATCGATTTTTGACCAGTTTCGGCCATTTTTGCCACGGCAGACCAGTGGATTCGTAATCTACTCACTTTTCCCTAATTTTTATAAAAAATTCAGAAAGATGTTCAATGGTGTCCAAAAATTGCAGCCGCCTCTCAGTCTATTAGTATTCTTCAAGAATTTTACACTTGTAAAACAACACCAGTGAAAATGATGAATATAACATACATTTTAATTTAATATACACGAAGTATTTATTAAATATTCAATTTTCCTTTTATTATTATACAAATGATAATTATTTCTGATAATTATATAAATGAAATGATAAAAAAATATTTGACTAAAAAATTATGAATAACCTATGGAAAAATTACATTGAGCATGAATTCAACCTGTTTCCATCGTTTGCATCTTCACTGATAACATAATAGGCACTATAATAGATTTGTGAGTTACCCATCAATCTAATCTACTATCTTTTTATTCATTAACATAGAGTTTATTCTGTTGTCAGCGTGTGCTTGGTGTTTCTATTTTTAAATAATGAAAAAACCCTTAACAACAAAATGTGCTGTAAAGTATGTTTCGAAATTTTAACCGTGATCGGTTAAAATTATTTAAAATACAGCGTTACTACGCAACTCAATGTTAAATTGACTGGACCCTGCTCCATTATGAATTTTTTTTAATTGATATCCAATTTTCTTTTATTTGTTTTGATAAAAACAACTTTGGCAACAGGAAAGAGTTTCAACTATGATCGGTTAAAATTGAACTTATAGTTTTACAGAGTAAATAAGTGAATAGGTTAACTTTTAATACACTAAACTCCAACTTAACTTGACATCACTAGACGATAGATCTTCACCGTGCTCACAGGCAATTAATCCATTTTAGCGGATTGAAGACATAATTCTCGCCAAACCTTATAGCCTTTTGTTCTCTACATTATGCTTTCACGCCGCCAAAATGGATTAAATGCCTATGAGCACTGTGACGATCTACCGTCTAGTGATGTCAAGTTAAGTTGAAGTTTAGTATAGTAATTCATATGTTGTAGTGTAAATCTATTGCAGACTAATTTCAGTTAAACAATTTTAGGAACTTTTAACTAAATTTTATTTCATAGTTTTCATTAATTTAAATGTCTCTTTAAATTTTCTACGATGTACACCTAAGTATGCTGCAGAACAAAGTTGCACTTAAATTATTAATTATTGCAGAATTATTGAAATATGAAAGCGCATCTGCTTATTACGTAGCATTTGCAAATGTTCCAATAATATTTTAATTGTTTTGTTTCAACTATTGACAAACTATGTATGGGAAGAACTCAACAAAAATGCAAAACTTAAAATTTACTCAGAGTTAATAAAGAACTCTGATTAAAATGTCTGACATCATTTTTTAAAATTGTGGAATGCAATGATGCAACTTTTATTATGGATGAATATAAATCAATATTTTCTATGGAAGTACTTTTTCCTTTGTAATTTCAACTGAAATTATTTTTAAAAATTTGAATTGTATTTTTAATATACATTTCTAACCTTTATTATTTTCTATTACCCTAATGTATACAAAGGGTAATAAAATTATTATTATTATTTTTTGCATTTCTCCACGTTTTGGAATATCCTGATTTCAAATAAGTGATCTACAAAAAATGTATGTGTGTGTCAATATTCGTGTCTGTGGTCAGCATAACTCCTGAACAAACTGACCTACAATGTTCATATTTTGGTGTGCGGGTTGGTGATGGCACAGAGAGCCTACCAATAAGGTTTTCGTCCAAATCCCGCATGAGCATAAGGTAGTTGCCATTGAAAAAATCATGTTTTTCAGTAATTGCTAAGAAACTGCTCTAATGATTTTGTTCCAAATCGCTGTGGTAGTGCCTCTTAAAGTGTTCTAAACATCTCCACCTCCGAAATTTCCGTAAAATGGTTTTAATGGAGCAAAAAGTGGAAAATATAATGCTTTTAACACAGAGTTCTCTTTCCTTGCGCATACCTCATCAATGATATTCTTTTCTTCTCTCCTCAGTTTCACTTATAAGAAAGAATAATATAAGAATTATTGAAAAGTATATCACCCAAATCATCTATCTATTTGGAGAAGTAATTTTTTTTTTTTTTTTAAGATTTTTACAAGAATTACGGTAAAAAATATCGCCAAACTGAACATTTTTTCTAAATGAATGATGAAAATATGAAACGGTAAATAACATAAATCTTCCTTAGTAACATAGTGTAATTAAAATTTGTGCTCTCTTCCACACCCCTTTTTTCTCTTCTCCTTTGGTTTATTTATAAGAAAAGGTAATGTAAGAATTATCAAAAAGTATATAACCAAAACCACTATTTTGGTGCAGGTATTTTTTTCTTCTTCTTTCTTTGTTTTCTTTAAGGTATATATATACATTAAGAATTGCGAAATTTGACTCAAGTATGTTTTTTTGTTTTAAAATATTCCCGAATTCATTACCATTAAAGTGATACCATTTTCTTTCTGAGACTCAAATTACTTTTTTAATTGCGGTAGGTTTTGTGAACCTGTTTTGCATCACGTTCATTAGTATAGTAAACTTTAAACGCGTTGTCTGAAGAATGAATGACATTTTGGTGTTATATGACTTAACGCCAACGATCATAACTTTATAATAAATGGTCCGATTTACAAAATTCTTCTTTTGTTTTGTAGACAATAGTTGTGAATGTCTTTCCTATTGAGAATCTAATATATATTGTTATAAATACATTTTTATGCATATTTTTTAATCTTAATTTTTTGTTAAAAACTATGTATTTTTTTAAAACTATTTATTTAAAAACTTATAATTAAATAAATATTGAAGCTAAAATCAAAACTCACCATAAGAACATGCGTTAATATAATATCTTTTATTTGCAATAAAAATAATACCTCTAAGTTAATTACAAGTTTATTTATGTGTGTTCTATTAATGTCCTAATTAGTCACTTTAATCGCAATTAGCTGATTAAAAAATTGACTGAAAAAAACAAGTTTATATATAAAAATTCATCATTTTTAATTTTGATATGCTGCCAAAAAGTTTGAAATTATAATCTAAATATTAAAGAAAATCATATCAATTGTATATGCATACCTTAAAGTCCTAAACAAGATTTATCGCCAAAAATATCGTCAGACTGACCATTTTTTCTAAATGAATGATGAAAATATAAAAACGATAAATAACACAAATGCACGGCAGTAGTATAGTATAATTGAAAGTTGTGCGATGTTCCACACCCCTATTTTGATTTATTTAGATTTAATTATATTCATATGCATTAATATTGTCAAAAGCAATATTGCAATTCTAATTCTAAGAAATTGAACTTAAATAAATAATCAGCTCCAATATTAAAGAAACAAATTCAAACAAGCGCCCTTTATTTTGATCAAAGCTAATATATTTCTTTTGAACATTAAAAGAAATAAATTTAGTCTTTCGAGATTAAATACGAGTAGCATTATAATTTAATTATCCTAATTTAATATAGTTTTTACTAAACTTGCGTGATTAAAAATATAGCCCGATTCTCATAACTAATAAACATTAAAACATATTTTGTAAATCTCTTTGTAAAAGACACAGCGTTATAAGAAATTTAATTACTTTTGAAGCAATTTTTAATGCATGTCACGGAAAAAAGTAATAAAAATTTATGAATAAAATTCAGTTAAAACGATTTATATGCAGAATTGGAAAACATTCTAATCAAAACATGGTTTAAATATTCTATTTACGATAAATAAGGCTGACAATTTGCATTAATTTTTTCCTTTGCGCTAAAGGCAATCTTTTCATAAATGTTAACAATTATTAATGTATCATTTTAATAGACGCAATCGAACGAGACTCAAAATGCAGAAAATACAAATTAAGTTTCCTTTTGTCATGAATTAGATTATTTTGATTCAAATGAATAATAATGAATCAAAATTCTTTTGAATATATTTCTTCATTTTTTGGAGATAAAAAAGAATTTTAAATATCGTTCAGAGTAGGAATAAAAAAATTAAGGTACTTAATTCGAAGAACTCGTTTTAATGGAAATAATCCATTTAAGTACTATTGCAATAAAAATATTTTTCACTTATCTAGAACGTCAGGCATACACTAATTAAATTTCCTCCAACTAAGATGTTTCTCATAAAAGTGTAAGTTTTTTTTTTTTTTTTTTTTTTTTAATAAAGCGTTGGCAACAGAACGGGAACTTAAAAAAAATAATATATAAATTAAGTCGATTTCTCCATTATTCTCGATTAAAACCAAGTTCACATTTTACGTTTGCTTAAAAATGATTTACTTTGATTAACGCGGAATTTAAAATAATTATACGACATGGTTTTCTTATTTTTAATCAGAATATAATGCACAAACACTAAAGGTCAATTTATTCAGTCTTAAAAGTAAATCAGAAGTTGTACGCTGTAAATATTCAGTGTTGTTTTTAAAGGGTAAAAGCGAAGGCAAGCTGAAGAACTCTTGTTTATCAATTACAGTAAAGAAAAACACAGCGGTGCCAGGAAACAATCATGGGTAATTTTAAATGCATCATGGCGTTTTTTTTCACTTAGTTTTTATTTTTCGCATATAGTCATTAAACATACATTCCCGGATGGAAGGATCCGTATTTCTTTCATTCGCTTGATCTAATATATCAACATCTGAAGCACGCCCGGCTTAATTATGTCATCAATTTATGGTAACAAAACTAAGCCTTAATTAATATTTAGTTACGCCATGCTTCATAAACGATAAACTCGGATGAATGCGTTTTGGGCAGACGATATTTTGGACGCCGCCATTTTTATTGTCATCATTTCGGTAGGCGAATCTGGCAACACATTGTGGCGTCCGCTCCTTACGCCCTCTATCGATGAGTTTTTATTTATATATATATATATATAACAGTTATGTATCGAGTATTAATTATTTCCAAATTTCCTTCTTGGAACAGAAAAATGTCGTCTTGACAGATGCGTCAAATTTGCCTTATTCGATTGAAAAGTAATTACCAAAACGTGTTTTTTTTTCTCTCACGAAGCAGTTTCCCTAATTTGATTTCAATTCTAGTTGATGTATTGATTGGAAAGCGTCAGTAAGTTTTTCCTCCTTTTTCGTGATCGAAAACTAATGATGCTTCGTTAATTAGTAATTTTTAGACACTTTTATACGCACTTGTTTGTTTTCTGTGTCAGATCTATCGATGCATAGATGACACTTTATTATTTATACGCCATTTGGGTTCAAAAGTTTGCCGCGTTGATCTAACTTTAATTTGCATATGATTAAGGATGGCTACTGTATTGATGTTTATGCACTAGCCATCTGCATATTTTATCTCTGAAAATGCTTTTTATTTTTTTTTATTTTTTTTTATTTTCAAGGCTTATAGCTTTAAAGTAATTAAATAATTTATATTCTATAATACTCCATTATATATTACTTTGTAAAAATGAGCATAATGCCTGAAATTGAAAAGTTGAGAAGTGCTTAAAAATATGTGCATTTTTATTATTTTAAGGCTGAATATATTAATCAAATATGCTGAATTTGAAATCTTTCTTTGTTACTATACAAGCCAACATACATTTACAAATACCCATGCCTTACACGGGACTTGAACCCGCAACCTCGCAGTCTACAAGCTAGCTCGCTAACCACCATACCGTTTGGTCGGCTCAGTATAATAAGAAAACAAAACAAATATAGTGAATCTGAGTTGTTGGCTGCTGCCAGATGATGGATGTTTTAGTCAATTTTCAAAAGATGTATTTTCAAAAGATACATTGTGATTGACTGGATTGTTGAATTTGGAAATTCATGTATAAAGTCCATTTAGAATATTTGTTATTGGATATTTGAAGTCGTTGCCATTCTGCTCACAAAAATACATCCGAATTTAGGCGGCGAGCAAGGGAATTATATATATAGATTTGCTCAAATTTGCGTAAAATATATAATTTATAAATATATTTATAATATATAAATATATAAATATTTTTTTTTATCTCCACACTTATACTTCTTGGGATGTTATGTTTAAGTATAAACATGCATTCAAAACATTGAAAAGCCATAAATGATTGAATATATTCAATACACTACTTTTGTGTATTATTATAATATTTTACAGCACATTTTTAAAAAATATAAAAAATTAATTAATCCTTTCATTTGGTATTCTATTTCCTTTTAAATAAAAAACATTTTTTTAGAACTTCAGTTTTTATGTAACGGAAAGTAGGCCCAAAATACCTACCTATTACAACCCAACCAAAACCTGTTTTAGTATAATCAATTCGATTAATAATTCGATTAAGGCTTCATTAACGACGCATTCCATACTCCTACAACAGAACTGAAGTTTTTAATACCATCCAAACCCTGTACTGAAACCCATTATGCACGTGTACCGGAGTAGGTAATAAATTTTACTTCATATGTTAATCATTTACATCTCAAGATGTCCCCCTATTCTGTAGTGTATGTTCGACAGGGATTTCTTTGTCAGATAATTACTTTGTAGAAAGAGGGTACGTGTACCTACAATGTTAAATCATCGTAAATCAATGTCAGCCATGTAGGACTGAGTAACTGTTTCCGATTGCATGATCTATCCATTGAGATGTGGTCAATGAAGGGAAGGATATCTTTTTTAGAAAAAGAAAAAAAAAACTTCAAAGAATACGAGTTGTAAGATCTCGAAACTCATGACAAATTACTCGAATTGTATTTTTCAATAGTGATGAATTGTATTTGAGTATTCGTTTCATAATAAATCGCTTCGAATTTGTTTTGCTTTCACAAACATGGTGGATGGTTATGATTATTGAAATAATGCGTAAAATAGGGAATTGAAGAAGAAAGAATTCAATAAATGACACAAATTTAAATTAAAGTAACTGTTGTCATAAACGGCGATTAAAATTAAAATGTATTTTTAAATCTTGTAAGGCAGACACTGCTATCGAGGATTATTTAGCCCTGAATATCAAGCTATCTAATGATCTTTCAGTTCTATAAGGGAAATGTTTTGAAATAAAGTAAATTAAAATAAAACGGAATTGAAAATGATATTTTTTCTAGTGGAATATACCCCAAAAGAACAAAAATGGCAAATCTATATTATCCCAATACCTACCTAAAATAGTTCAACTTATAAGATTTTCATCACCTAAATTTTGCATATAAATATAAATTTATTGCGAATATATATATATATATATATATATATATATATATATATATATATATATATATATATATATATATATATATATATATACAATGCTGATTAAATATTCAAAATTTTTAAATTAGTAAAATTGATTTGAATGAAAAATTAAAGGCTGTGGAAATTATTCTCTTAAAACAACTACAAGTGTGAAATAATGCTTAAGAGACCTCATAGATTAAATACTATACATTTTTAGATCAAAATATTTCTTGAAGTAATGTTCTGAAATATACGATTATTCAGATAGGTAATAACAGCAACAATTAAAGGTTATTACAAAATTTTGAAGGGAAAATAACTCGGTGTATATTTTAATTACCCTTTTAAAAGCTCTTATAAGATAACTCATAAACATTTTAAGAAGAAAAAAAAAAAACACAAACCACTAATTATTTTTCTTCGAAACTTCGTAAATAATACAGGGTGTCTATAAAAGGTTGGACACATTTTGATGTTGAATAATTTATAAAATAATGAAGAGAAATTTCAAATTGATAACACTAATGATTAGATCGACTCACAAATTTGTATAGTCCTTGTCAATGGACTTCCACATAGTGCGCCGTTTGGCGCACGCAGAATATCAAGACGGTAGTAAATTTTGAGCCAGGTACATGCAAGCATGTCGGCATCCACAGAGACGGTTACGGCTATCCTGTAATCCTGGTCTTTAAGGTATACATATACAATTGAGAAGATTTCCTTTAATTTTTAGGTTATAATTTCAAACTTTTTGGAAGTATATCAGAATTAAAAATAAAAGCATTTTTATGTATAATATTTCTTTTTCCGTCAATTTTCTAATCAGCTAATTGCAATTATAGTGACTAATTAGGGCATTATTAGAACATACATAAATAAACTTGTAATTAACTTAGAGGTAATATTTTTATTGCAAATAAAATATATTATATTGACGCATGTTCCTATGGAGAATTTTGAGTTTGGCTTCAATATTTATTTAATGACAAGTTTTTAAATAAAAAGTTAAAAAAAAAATACATAGTTTTTAACAAAAAATTAAGATTAAAATATGCATAAAAAATTTTTCATAACGATATATATTAGATGCTCCATAGAAAACACATTCACAACTATTGTCGACAAAACAAAATTAGAATTTTGCAAATCGGATAGTTTATTGTGAAGTTATGACCGTTGGCGTAAAGTCATACAACACCAAAATGTCATTCTTCAGAAAACGTGTTTAAAATTTACTACACTAATGAACGTGATAAAAAACAGGTTCACAAAACCTACTGTAATTTGAAAAGTAATTTGAGTCTCAGTAAGAAAATGGTATCATTTTAATGGTAATGAATTCAAGGAATATTTTAAAAACAAAAAACAAAAATGCCGACTTGAGTCAAATTTCGAGATTCCTAATGTATACTATGTATACCTTAAGTCATTCGACACTCTCCTCCTGTAAACCATGTCCTTTACGAATCCCCAAAAGAAAACATCAAAGGACGTTATATAAGGTGATCTGGGTGGCCAAGAGGGGGAAAACATACAATTAATAACGCGCGCAGACGATATTTACAAAAGAAACGAGAAAAACATCTAACTAATAACACGGGCAGACGATATTTACAAAAGAAACGAGAAAAACATAAAACTAATAACATGGGCAGACGATATTTACAAAAGAAACGAGAAAAACATAAAACTAATAACACGGGCAGACGATATTTACAAAAGAAACGAGAAAAACATCAAACTAATAACACGGGCAGACGATATTTACAAAAGGAACGAGAAAAACATAAAATTAATAACACGGGCAGACGGTATTTACAAAAGAAATGATATTTAAATGGGAATAAGATATATTCTATATCAACGTTCAGTATAAATGAAAATGTATGAGTTAGTCTACGTATAAATGCCATAAGTTTATTTATATCTTCATTGTTTCATGAATTTTTCTACATCAAAATGTGTCCAAAATTTTATAGACACCCTGTATCATTACTGTTGTTAAGCCTGGTGAAAATTATCCTAGGTCGTAGAGCAAAACTTCGGCTGATATTGTGGTCAAATATTGAGCATTATTATACTATTTAATATTGTCCAATATTAAGTATTATTGAGTCTACGGGGGCACGAACAAAATGGAGCTTTCTTTTTGTCATTTCCTTTGTTGGAATGGAATATCCTAAAAGAAGTTGTAATAAGATTTTACGAATTTTAACTCAATATTGTTGCATAACAGTGTTAAGAATTTTCCATAGGAATTGATGACCCAGCTTTACAAAATAAGACCGATTATTCATTACTTTTTCTTCGTTTAGGGATTCATAAAACTTTTTTAAACAACAAGGAACTCGCTGTCAAGCTTAAAAAAGCTTCAGTACCTGTGACTTCAGAGCACATACACAGAACTTCCACCTCTCGGTGCTTTTTATATCCTCGCAGGCGAACTTTCCCGAAAAATCCAGAGCAAACGATTTTAACCAACCGGAACGTGATATGAAACATCTCAAAATTTCTCGATTTATTTGGATGTTGCCAACTATTTTCTAGCTTGTATTTTTGTTTTTTAGCAAATAAGTTTAAGAAAACAGAGCTTTCGAAAAAAATAAATATGCTGTTGCTTTTTATATACTGGCGGGAGAACTTTTCCAAGCAATCCAGATCAAATGATTTTGGCGATCAGAACGCGATGGGGGAACATCTCGAAATGTCTCGATTCACTCGGGTGTTGCCAATTTTTTTTTTTTTGCCTATATTTTCGCTGTTAACAAATAAATTTAAGGAAACAGAACTTCAACTAGGGGTGTGGAACATCGTACAACTTTCAGTTACACTAAATACTGACGTGTATTGGTGCTCCTTTCTTGTAAGTGAAACTGAGGAGAGAAAAAAATACGATCGTTGGTGAGGTATGCTCAAGGGAGAGAGAACTCTGTGTTGAAGGCATTTCGTTTTTCAACTTTTTACACCATTAAAGGATTTTTACGGGAGTTTCGGAGGCGGAGATGTTTAGAACACCTTAAAGAGGCATGACCACAGCGATTTTGAACAAAATCGTTAGAGCCGATTTTTTTTTTTTTTTAGCAAATACAGAAAAACATGATTTTTTAAATGGCCACTACCTTATGCGCATGCGCGATTTTGGCGAAAACCTTAGTGGTAGGTCCCTGTGCCACCACCCGCACACCAATTTTGAACATCCAAGGTCAATTTGTTCGAGGTTTTTGCTGACCACGTACAAGCAGACATACATTTTTTCTAGATCACTTTTTTTAAAATCAGGATGCTTCAAAACGTGGAGAAATTTCAAGAAGACAAGAAAATTGAAATTTTATTTTGACCGAATGCTATACTTTCATTACCTCATATGGGTAACGTATGGGTAGTTGAAAGTAAAAAATTTATCGCTTTTTATATTCTCGTGGTTGAGCAAACGATTTTGGCTATCAGAACGTGATGGGAAACAACTCGAAACTTCTCGTTTCACTCGGGTGTTTACCAAATTCTTTCTAGTCTGTATGCAATACAGTTCGCTTTAGAACTACTCGGAATGTTCACTGAGACTCAGTAATTCCAGTCAACTCACTGACTAACTTTAGTCAACTAACGGACTCGGCTAACAACTAACTCCATCACCCGCTCTCTTGAACTTTTATAGGGGAGGCGAACATACGTGAATCTTCTAGAGATAGACATTTGGAGAACTTTCCAGATAGTAGTCGAAAAGTCCTACACATGTACATGGGGACCGAAAATATCGCCAAATAGTCGCCAAGTTTAGCGACATTTTGCAATTTCTCGCCAAATTTGGCGACAAAAATTAGTCGTCAAAACCGTCGCCAACTTGACTCTATCTCGCCAATTTGGTGATTGCCATTACCATAATGTTAAATGCCCTGCTCCTTGTAAAACTCGCTTCCCAGCGTTATCTCTGTAAAACTCGTTACCAAGCGTTAAGACCCATATTGCCGGGAAGTCAACTTAAGACGAACTATTGCACTGCCTTATGCAAAATGTACATAAATTTTCCTATTTACAAAATTAACACTACGAAATATTGACAAATATACGAAAATTCGTAACAATATATATATATATATATATATATCCTATTTACAAATTAGATAAAAAATGCGTAACAATATGTTTTTATCGATGACACCATTTCGAATAACTGTACAACTCAAGTGGCATTCCATGAATGCACCATTTATTTACCTACATACATTAAAACTCTCTAAGCAAATCTTGATCGGTCATCCGTCATTTTTCACCGACTCAGCTTAAACAACCTTCCTCTGAGAGAGTGCGAACAAGCAAACATACCTCTTCACCTGTAGCAACAAACCCTAAAAAACCAAGTCACCAATGAAATTGCCATCTTCACTCCTCCGAGCAGGTGTAACTTCATTTGTTTACTCACGACATCTCTGAAGGGGGAGAAGAAAAAAAATATATAGTTTTATGATGAGACTTCGGCTACACTCACACACATCAGAAATTATGCATTCATAACCCAGTGAAGCCCGTGCAGCTGGAGTGACTTGTGTTTTATGGATGTTACGCTGTCGTAAAAGGAACACCTATTTGCCAGCTTTTATTTCGCTTTACGGAATCGTAAATTTTTGGGTTAATGGTGTTGTGGTTCGAGATTTGTGCATATATGGAGGTATGGTAATGGGAGGAATTTTATAACTTGTGAAGACTGTGATGTTTGGGGTGTTTGGCGCTGAATGTCCAGAGGTTGATGTAAAAGGTTTGTTTGTGGAATGATTTGAATTTTTATTCTTGGAGCTGTTTAGATGTTGAAAAGTCAATGAATTAACCCCTTGGGTACAGATTTATTTGGGAAAATTCTTGCGTTTTGAACGGTTGGTTCAAAACAATAAAGGAACTTTAAAGGAATACAGCCAAACATTTTTTTTTTTTTTTTTCAAAGTATAGGTAAACCAACCGATGTTTGACTTAACCAATCATGGCTCTTGTGACATTAAAATCTATCCAATCAAACTAGTTTGAATGACGAATTAGGTTCGTCATTATTAACAGGCAAAACAAGTGCATGACGAATCTCAGCCGTCAAATGTACCTAAAGGGTTAATCTTATATGCAACGTGTTTTATAATTAAAGTTCAACTTTAAACTAGGGGTGTGGAACATCGCACGACTTTCAATAACACTTAATACTGGTCACTTTATTTAAAGTTGCCGTGGATTGGTGAAATTTACCGTTTTCGTTTACATATTTTCATATCGGGAAAAAAAAATATATATATATATATATATAGTTGGCGATATGTTTTTTGATAATTCTTATATTATCCTTTCTTGTAAACGCCGACCAAACGGTATAGTGGTTAGCGTGCTAGCTTCTAGACCGCGAGGTTGCGGGTTCCGAGTCCCGTGTTAGGCATGGGTGTTTGTAAATGTATGTTGGCTTGTCTAATGTCGAATGTTTCGGCGCATTATAGCCCTCGTGTTGCTGACGGCGCCAGATAATCTGAAAAACAATAACAACAACCTTTCTTGTAAACGAAAAGTGGAAAATCTATCGTTGATGGGCGTAACTCAAGGGAAGAGAACTCTGTGTATTATTACATTCATTTTTTCAATTTATGACTACTTTATCGTAATAAGTTGAAAAACGTAATTTATAGAAATATCGGAGGTGGAGATCTTTAGAGCGCCTTAAAAGCCATTACCACAGAGATTTTAGTCAAAATCGTTAGAGCCGTATTTTGGCAATAAATGTTATACATAATGTTAAACACGATGTTGACATAAGTGTTTCAAAGAAAGCCATTTCCTTATGCGCAGGCGCAATTTTGACGAAAATTTTAATGGCAGGTCTCATTTCCACCATTGACCAGCACACAAAATTTAAAAAAATTAGCAGTATAAAATTCAATCGTAAATTTTTTTTAGTGCAAAAAAAAAAAAAAATTGTTTGTCTAAATTTAAAACTTTCATTACCTTATATTAACATATGGTTAACTAAGTTTTTTTTTTTTTTAAAGAAAGAAAGAAAAAAAAAAAAAATGCTTGTCAAGTTGACTTGAAATTTGACTTGTATCTACTCGAAGAAAAGGGAAATGTTTTGATATGAGAAAAATAAACTATTTCGAAATAATTTTTCATATGCCACAACATAACATTTTAAAAGTCATAGTTTAGCATAAGAAAAATTGTCATGACCTTGAAATCAAGCTGTTTGAAATTTGAGCCTGGGATGATTCTAATTTAAGTTCAAATTTCAAAAGCTGCAAAAAAAGAAACACTCATCAGAATGATTTCAAATTTGACCTGAATATAAGCAAAAAAGGGAAAATTGCTGTGGTACAAGAAAAAGGATTTTTTTTTTTAAAATAGTTTTTTTTTCCCTTATGTCATATCGTTTCCCTATTCTTCGAATAAATACAGGTCAAATTTCTGGTCATTTTGACCAGTGCTTTTTTTTTTTATAGCTTTTAAAAAGTTGAACTTTAATTATAAAACCCTTTGTATTGGTTCTGGTAAGTGCTTTTTTTTTGTGTTTTTGTGACTATCCCTTTCGACAAAACCAAAATTAATAAATGATATACCAATTTAAAGTTCGCTACTGACAAACAGATTAATTACAATTAATCAAAGTGTTATGTATTTGAAACTCGAAGTTAAAATATCAAAAATCGAACAAACACTTTTGTGTTGTAATATTATAAAGTAGATGGCAGCACTTAAGAAAAGAGAAAAAAACAAATTTAAGCACTTTGAGGAAACCCAAGTTACCTTTTGTCTCTCAATAAGAGAGTAAAATATTAACTATGAGGAACTTTTAAGGGCGTTATTATACAGAGCCACTCGAGTGGCAAACATACGCTTGCCTCTTCATTCGCTCTGACAAGCCACTGGAAGCGAAACATGCAATCCTATGGAGCTTAATGTACTGAGCCACTGCTGTGGCTAGAGGTTGCATCTGTCGTTTGTGACGCTCAGATCTTAAGCGAAATGGCCTTATTATACAGTGCCACTCGAGTGGCGAATGCGCGCCACCGCTTCAAGTCATTGCTGCCGCTCAGTATAATAAGCTCCATAGGATTGCATGTTTCGCTTAGGGTCTGAGTGCCACAAGCGACAGACGCAACCTCTAGCCATAGCAGTGGCTGAGTATAATAAGCTCCATAGGATTGCATGTTTCGCTTAGGGTCTGAGCGCCACAAGCGACAGACGCAACCTCTAGCCATAGCAGTGGCTGAGTATAATAAGCTCCATAGGATTGCATGTTTCGCTTAGGGTTTGAGCGCCACAAGCGATAGACGCAACCTCTAGCCATAGCAGTGGCTGAGTATAATAAGCTCCATAGGATTGCATCTTTCGCTTAGGGTTTGAGTGCCACAAGCGACAGACGCAACCTCTAGCCATAGCAGTGGCTGAGTATAATAAGCTCCATAGGATTGCATGTTTCGCTTAGGGTTTGAGCGCCACAAGCGACAGACGCAACCTCTAGCCATAGCAGTGGCTCAGTATAATAAGCTCCATAGGATTGCATGTTTCGCTTAGGGTCTGAGTGCCACAAGCGACAGACGCAACCTCTAGCCATAGCAGTGGCTGAGTATAATAAGCTCCATAGGATTGCATGTTTCGCTTAGGGTTTGAGCGCCACAAGCGACAGACGCAACCTCTAGCCATAGCAGTGGCTGAGTATAATAAGCTCCATAGGATTGCATGTTTCGCTTAGGGTTTGAGCGCCACAAGCGACAGACGCAACCTCTAGCCATAGCAGTGGCTGAGTATAATAAGCTCCATAGGATTGCATGTTTCGCTTAGGGTCTGAGCGCCACAAGCGACAGACGCAACCTCTAGCCATAGCAGTGGCTGAGTATAATAAGCTCAATAGGATTGCATGTTTCGCTTAGGGTTTGAGCGCCACAAGCGACAGACGCAACCTCTAGCCATAGCAGTGGCTGAGTATAATAAGCTCCATAGGATTGCATGTTTCGCTTAGGGTTTGAGCGCCACAAGCGACAGACGCAACCTCTAGCCATAGCAGTGGCTGAGTATAATAAGCTCCATAGGATTGCATGTTTCGCTTAGGGTTTGAGCGCCACAAGCGACAGACGCAACCTCTAGCCATAGCAGTGGCTGAGTATAATAAGCTCCATAGGATTGCATGTTTCGCTTAGGGTCTGAGCGCCACAAGCGACAGACGCAACCTCTAGCCATAGCAGTGGCTGAGTATAATAAGCTCCATAGGATTGCATGTTTCGCTTCAAGTGGCTTGTTAAGCGACTGAAGCTCGGTAGCGCGCGTTCACCACTCGAGTGGCTCTGTATAATAAGGCCCAAACATACAATCCTATGAAGCTTAGTATCCTGAGTCACAGCAGTGGCCAGAAGCGATGGCGCGCGTTCTCCATTCGAGTGGCTCTCTATAATAAGGCTCTAAGAAAGTTATTCTTCTAAGTAGGCCGACCAAACGGTATAGTGGTTAGCGTTCTAGCTTCTAAACCGCGAGGTTGCGGGTTCGAGTCCCGTGTTAGGCATGGGTGTTTGTAAATGTATGTTGGCTTGTCTAATGACGAATGTTTCGGCGCATTATAGCCCTAGTGTTGCTGACGGCGCCAGATAATCTGAAAACAACCAACCAATCTTCTAAGTAGTCGCAAATGCGCAGGCCATGCATGGGACCACTAGTTACTTCATTATGTAAACAGCCGAAACACAAAAGTTGACTATCACTTACTGAACCATAACTTGAGATGAACATGAATATTTTTATGGCAATTTGTTCGTGATAGAAATTTTTACTTTTGAAAACATTTGTGGCGTTTATTTGCACAATTTGGGAATTAGGTCGAGGCAAAGATTTTCAATACTTGGTGGTGTGAGATGTGTAATTATCTGTAACAAGCATTTTGGCATGCATCATTTTCCACACAGTAGTTTATTTTTATTTGTTTTTTAGTGCTGTTAACATGAATATAATAAGCCTGATGATCATTTAATAATTATCAAAGTCTTTTAAAAGGCTTTTGGTATTTATAACCTTTGGGTAATTTTTAGGTCATTTTTAAAGTCTAAAACATTCTTATTTTGTTGCTTTTACAAAAGATTTTTTTTTTCATATAGCGGGAATTTAATGGTTAAAATTTCACGGAAGAAACTAAATAGACCTTTTAAAGCATAGCTTAGTTGGATTCTTGAGTTAAAAATTAATTTAATTTTTTTTTGTGTTTTCTTTACTATTCATAATTTCTCAATCAAATACATTTTTCCTTTTAAATGCATACTCTTTGTGGCGTTACACATTCCAACGCATTTTACTTTTAAATTGATAACGAACTTATGTCAGAAATGTTCCAAAAGAAACCTTCTTTACAGTATACGACACTTCGCCATCTGGCCACTAACGAAGATTTTAATAACCTCCTTGGCGCAGAAACCTTCACGCCAACTTAGATATCTGTTGTTACTGATGGCAGAAAAGAAAAGAATAACCCTTTGTTAAACATTTTTTTTTTTTTTTTATTATTTCTCTTGTTCCATTTTTTTTTTTTTTTTTTTTTCTAAGACCGTTCTCAAATGTTTAATTTAATCTAAGGCGAGCAACCATTAAGTTATTTAATTCCTTTAGCTGCACGGAAGAATTTAAAAGCAACTTATAATTTCTCTCGGTTTTTTAATAACTCTTAAAGGGTGTAATGTTATGGGAGTATTTTTTTTTTTTTCAATGTCTTTTTTTCTTCTTGGGGAAAATAATTTTAGAGGTTATTTCGGCTGAATTAAGTATATGAAGTTATTAAATCTGAACTAGAATTAATTGAAATCCAATAGCTGTGTGGCTCATTTTCCAAAGCAGTTTTTAGAAATTACTTTTAGATCTTGATTAAAAAATGTGACTTAAATACCAATTTTTAAATTTTTTTTTTTTTAATATTATACAAGTGTAGTGTGTGCCAGAAAGATTTTCATGCTAGATTAATAAAACCTGGTAATAGTAAAAGCAAATATTCTGATTATACGAATTAATGGGGAGTATTTTTTATTTAATTTTTCCCGCAATATCGAACCACCGTTTTATGGAGATTAATTCCAATTATTTGATTAAATAGTCGTGCGCGTTCTATAAACTTCAGTTTAAATTGGGTTTTCCTTCATAATTAAGATTTTTAAACGAAAATCTATAAATGATAAATCTTGAATAACATAGAATGAAATTAAATTTTGAAAAGATTGGAGGGATTAACTATATTTCTTATATTTTAAGTGGTGCTTTTTATATATATATATATATATATATATATATTTCTTTTTAGAAAAGCGCATTTTGGTTTTAAAGACTGAATTTAATTATATTTTTGAAATCATCTTTAATTTTCTTTTCTTTATCTATAAAGTTAGCTTTATAGAAAATTAAACATTTGATAAATTTTAAAATAGGCTAATAAAACTAAAAGTGTATTTTACATAAAATATCTCAATATCCGGATCTGAAAAATAAACTCATAAATATTTGTTGTTGTTGTTGTTTCTAATCTCCCTTTTGTCTGACGAAGTCAGACAATATCAGTGAAGCCATTGACATTGATGAAGTCTGACACTAGTTGTGGACAGTTATAAATGTCCTCCCAGTCCAGTCCAAGGCAGTCCAAAATGTGCTGAGGTGATGCCTGTTCTTTTTGGCATTTAGGGCAAAATTCATTTCCGTGGATGTCTACATGTGACGGGATCCACTGAAAGTGCACTTTGTGCAGTCGGGATATGCTCTTGACTTTGCGTACAACAGAAGCTGCTTTTTCCTCCCATGAATACGTCATAAATATTTAAGTTGATTTAGTGAATTATATTCAAATTGGGAATCCATCTTCTCTCACATTTGTTATACCTCATGCTTTTTTTTCTTCTTTTTTTTAAAAAAGCAATGCATTGCTGCACTTCCTGTTATTATATAACTAGCTGCATGGACCCGCGTTGTTGGGTACCCTTTGTGACATAATAGGTCTTTGAATTTGACAATTTAGATTACAATACAGGTTGGCAAGCGTAAAAGAGGCGCTAAATTGTTTTTAAAACAAAAGTTTGGAATCGATCATTTTAAATTACATTTAATAATCTGAAACGCGTTTCCTCTTAGAATGTGGGATCTCTTTTACTCTGGCCACATTAAATAGTTATTGCAAAATAAACATCATAAAAATAATAGACATTAATCGTGACTGTTCTATGAATGATTTCAGTAGGAACCAACAAATAATATTTTTAAAAAGATTTGGACAGTTTTCGGTAAAACCGAAACTGTTGCCAAAACGAAATTTTATCACACTGTTATTAATAATTACCGCCAAAGCTGTATTTTGGCGACAGTTTTGGTTTTGTCAAAATTGGAAAAAATTAAATAGTTTGTTTATTTAAAATTTCAGGTACTTACACAATCTGTTTGCATTTTATGAATGAATACAAAAGTGTATAAACTTTTGTTGGCACCCAGTAATGGCAATGATTTTCTTACTTTCTGAGCTTTAAATTGTTTAGGGCTTCAATCATCATTTTTTCGAGCCAATTCATCTTTTTTACGAAGCCAAGATAGCAGCCGGCTATGTGCAGGAAATTTTCAAGGAAATACAATTTTTTTTTTTTTTAAGATAATATGATATTTTTTGTTAGAGATGGCCGGCCGTTGATACTCCCATGTGCGGTAGGGATGGCGCCTCAAGAATTGTTTACATAAAATTGCGATAAATTATGGCAACCACAGGCAGTTAATTTGTTATCAAAATACTTCGTTTGCTACCATTTATTGGCGAAAATCACTTAGGTGCAGAATCCGTACCTTGTTTCAAAGTACCAACGGCCCCTCTAACGTAAAAGTACCGATAATATTACTTAAACCAACTTTTTAAATGGAAATGAAGCCGTTGTGTACATCAAAAAGATCATTTAGAAAAGCTTTGTTCTTCGCTGCAGTAACCTGGAACTCTAGTGGTTGAAAAGTAATTTCTGGAATTTAAGTGTTAAACCTATAATTTTTGTATGTCATGGATTGTACTTCCCGTTTCATCAAGGATTCTTTGAAAACTGTATCATATTCCATCGACAGTATATTTCACTCTGGTCTGATACGATACAAAAAAGGCTTCAGGTAAATAAAGCAACAACTCTTCCAACTCTTGTGTGGATTCGTAGCTATAAGTTGTTTATATTATATTAGTACCAAATTAGAGCAATCTGAGGCATTGCATCTGCTGTAATTTGTTTTGTTTTGTTTTGAAATCACCGACTGTTTTATTTCTGCCACTTATAAAGTGCTTAACACATCCAAATACGTCTCGTTATTTTGAGCATCTAGAAGAATACGAGATCGAAATCTTCTAGTGTAAACCCCTCTCTCCTATCCCACCACACCAACGAGAGGACATTGAGGCCACGACAGATTTAATGCGCACCAGCCCCCATTAGGTACACACCGATACTTGGCGGACGGAGGCCCGAACCCAGAACCCTCCAGTTATGAGCTCGATACTCCACCGCAAGGCTATCGGGAGCCCAACACCTTGGTTCGAGAATTTTTCATTTGTTTACATTAAATTGTTGCCAACGCTGTTTCATTTCCGAAGAAACTATCTGCTCAGACGTAATTAAAGCTTAGACGGCAATATGACAAAAATTAGTTTTTATGCGTAATTACCGTTCTTTGTGTAGTTAAAGTGTAGTAAAAGTGTACTCTGTAGAAACCGCATCCAATAATCTACCAATAGACACAAATTTTATCCAAACCAGTTCTGCAGATCTTGAGTTATAGCCATTCATACATACAGACTTTCAATTTTATATATGTGTATGGTTAGACAATACCATTTTGTTGTATAAAATTATTAACTAACATATAATTATGTTATCATGTTGCATTATGTGCGCATGATCATATTATGTAGCATGTCGTTTATATACCAGGCTACATAACTATACCATTGAAACAGCATTAGGAAAAATAACAATCACAAAAAGTTTAAAGTAATTTACACTGACGCATGACATGATATGCCCAATGGAAACAGCTTTATTGCTACACTCAGGTTATTATGAAAGCTGTCAGTTATCAAATTAAAGGTAAACTTTTACAGAGACAGGAAGAAGAAAAAAAAAGCATATTTTACTGACAAACAAACAAAAAAATTCTTTGCATCACAGTATATAAAAGACGCTTTTTCATTCTATTGAAACATTTTGATTAACATCACCATAAAGAGAAGGTGTTTTCCAAAAAAAAAAAAATTAATAGTATCACGCCATTGAAACACAAACAAAGCCATCAACGTCGGCTATGATACACCACTGACAGCTAAAACCACCAGAACAAACCTCCCTACTGGAAATCCATAGGAAGACCAGGAAACGAAACTTAGAGGAAAATTACCACGGCCCTTTTTTATACCCTTTTTCTTTCACAGACGGAGGAGGAAAAACCCTTTTTATAAGCTTTCAAAGACAAATTGTACCCACTTCCTACTAGAAGGAAATGGACGACCATCAAAAACACTTCAGCCATGTACAGAACACGGGCTGGATATTAAAAGAAATTCGAGGCCTTTTAAAGCTAGGAGGTTTTCAACTGTTTTTGATCGCCTTCTATCCTGCGTCATATGTGAAAGTGGTGCCTCTATCGTATACTTTTTTTTTATTTTATTTATACCCCGTTTTTTTTTTCCCTTTGGTGTTCTTGAAGGGTTATTTCGGAAATGGTTTTACGTCTCTGGTTTTAGATTCTGCTGGAAGATATCATCTCTCGGCGCTCAGTTTTGAATTAGTCTTAAGTAGAGAGGACTAACTTACTTTTTTTTTTATTTTTATGGGGTAGGTGGAAATCATTGAGTGGAAGCTTTTAAGTTAATTGAGGGAGGTGCTGCCAGTTTTTTTTTGTGTGTGGTTGTTTGCTAGTGGGGTGGTTTTGTTTGTAGTTCAGTCATTGATCACTGCTCGCCACCGTTAAAATTCCGCTTTCAGGGTTTGGAATTTAGTGCTAATGTGGTTGGGGAAATTGTAAGTAAGTACAGAATATGATATAAAAGGACTTTTTACATCAAATTACAGAGTGATCTAAATGAAAGTTCTTCTGTTTTTAAGAGGAAGTCCTAGTATTAGAGGTCGGTGATATATCGATACGACGTTATTTTTATCGATATTTTTTTTTTAAAAATATCGATACAAGTCACCGGTATATTGATGTTTTCAAACATTTTTCGTTTTTTGATAATCGTTTTGTAGTTCCATGTGTTTTTTCGATTTTCTTCATTCCCTTTTCTTAAAAAACTTCAAAACTGAAGTTTGGACTTGGCTGAGAGACAGTTAAAATGGCACCCTAACCAAAAAGAAAACACAATGTAATGGAAAGATAAGACCATGTGTGAGGGTTGGTAATTAAATAAACCCCGCTGACTGTGCCTAGGGGCGCCTGGGTTATTGGATAGTGGTTATTAAGGAATATGAGATTTATTTTGATGATGTCATCTGGAGATTTTTTATTTTTTTTCCCTTCCTTTTAGTCGTTGTTATTGGGAGATGAAAATTAAAATGTGTCGCTAGGTAATGTTTTATAGACATCATGCTTTGTTTGATTTTTTTTTTAAAGTTAATTTATTATTTGATTCCGAGCCATTCCGATTAGATGAAGGTCCATTGTACAATGAGATGGCTATAGTGATACCGCTGGATTAATTGATTTCTATCTTAGTTTTATGAAACTGTTAATCACTGAATTCGTTTTGGTAATCATTTTTAATTATATCTTTTTTACTAATTCGAATATCAATTGCACTTGGATAATATGTCTTCTAGATGACACTTGGATCTGAATCTGCTGGTGAGGCGAATAACTGTTGACGCAATATTTAAAACCCAGATTTTGTATTGTATGAAAGAAAACATGGGAAACTACTACCTGACAGGTAGTGAAATAAAAAAAAGATCCATAAAATATAACCCATAAAAACAAAGTTCTTATAAATCCTTTATATGCATTGACAATTTTTATGTTCATTAACATAGCGACGTTTCTGTTGTCAGCGTGTGCCTGGAATTTTCATCTAATTTTAAATATTAAAAACATCTCTATCAGCAAAATATGCGATAAACTACTTTTAACAATGTCTTCGTTAAAAATAAATGTGAATTTAGGCATTGAAATCTAAATGTATTTTATCTATTCCTGATTGATAATATAATTTATTTATTCTGATTGATAATATAATTTATTTATTAAAACAATTTTTATGATTTATTTATTAAAGCAATTTTTTTAATTTATTTATTAAAACAATTTTTATAATATTTATTTATTAAAAAAAGTTTATAATTTATTTATTAAAACAATTTTGGCATGAGTTCATGAAAAGTAGAAATTTGCTCCGAAAAACTTTGTTTCTGGCAACATTAAAAAAAAAAAAAAAAAAAAAAAAATTAAAAAAAAAATCATGTATCGATATATCGATATTCTATCGATATTTTTTTGTATGCAACGATATAGTATTGATATTTATTTTGATCGATATTTCCGACCTCTACTATACTCGCTATATGTTACAATCTTCTAGCCCTGTGCATTGAAAAACTACTTCGTATAAAACCTTCAAATTTGGCGAGTAGGTACGAAAAAGATAACTTAATGAAATGACATAAACTGTTTTCCTTTCTATCGATTATTAATGAAAATTAAAATAGCAAAAGACAAATCCAGGTGGATCCACTGCATATGCATTGACGTAAGGATTTCTTACATAAAATAAAATAATATTAGACGCTATTTTCGAGTTTTTAATTCATGTCATTTCATTAAGTGATCACTTTCGTACCTACTCGACAAATTTCAAGGTTTTATGCAAAGTAGTTTCTAAATCCACTGGGCTAGAAGATTGTAACACAGCTAGTACAGGGAAATATCCTTTCTACGACTTCTTCCTCTTAACTGTCTTTGAATAATGTCTTTTATTCAAAGACACAATCAGCTCAGGAACAGATGTACTTGGTCTAAAAGTAACAGGTATAGTTGTTATAAATCGGATTACTTTTAATGTAACCACCAGATGGCGCCAAAAACCATATTATTAAAGTCACGCGTAGAGTTAAACAAGTTAATAAAATGATAGGATCGAATATTGAACGCAATTTAAAAGTTGGAACTTTTTTTTTGAAGGGGGTGAGTTAACTAGATTAAGTGCAATATTTCTGAAAGATGGACTCGTGGTCTGCACTGATGGAGAATTACTATTTGTGTCGGAATTGTGATCCTGATGACTCGATGTAGATGAAAATATTATATCGATATATTTGCCCTCACAAATAGGCAAATAAAGTAATTGTTTCTAACGTTTTCTCATATCTAGCCCGTGTTACAACATTCTCCTACAACTAGTACAACTTGCCCCGTAAAAACGGGGTTAACTTTAACGTGTTTCTAACGTCAAAAAGACGACCAAACGGTATAGTGGTTAGCGTGCTAGCTTCTAAACTTCGAGGTTGCGGGTTCCGAGTCCCGTGTTAGGCATGGGTGTCTGTAAATGTATGTTGGCTTGTCTAATAACGAACGTTTCGGCGCACTATAGCCCTCGTGTTGCTGACGGCGCCAGATAATCTGAATACAAACAACCAATCTAACGTCAGAAAAGCATGTTTGCTGAAAATTATATTCGTCGAAAATTGTGCTCAAATATATCACTAGAAAAAGAAGAAATCAATCATCCCCTAGTATTCGAGCGCAGTATGGTCCTATAGTCTCCTTGCGTCATAAAACCCCAACCAACCAAGTATTCGAAAATCAACAGTACTTCAAATGCTACAATCAAATATGTAAAAAGTGTTACTTCTAGACTTGGTCTCCCCCTACAAAAAGCCCACCTGATGGCATTGCTGTTAGCGCTCTGGCCCCGCATGCCATATGTACTGGGTTCGAATCTTGGATTAGCATTGGATGTTCGTTGTTTTTCGGAATCCACGGTAAGCTGTAGGCCTGATTAACAATCCCTGTGCATAAAAATAGGTCGTTGAGCGTACAAACTAACTAAAAAATCATAAGAAGGTTAAGAAATTAAAACTGAGTTTATGCATTCAAAGAGGGGGGAAGTTTTAGTAGTAAAGATCATTCCCTATACCCGCAATGTTACAATCTTCTAGCCCAGTGCATTTAGAAACTACTTTGTAGAAAACCTTGACATTTGGTGAATAGATACGAAAATGATCATTCATTCAAATGACTAGAAAATGGCGGCTAATATATTTTATTTTATGTTTCATATCCTTACGTCAATACATATGCAGTGGCTCCATCTGGTTTTGTATTTTGCTATTTCAATTTTCATTTATAATAGACTAGTTGAATACCAGTGCTGCTCTAAGAAATTTTACCATGTTCCTTTGTGCAATAAAAAGACATTCATGTATTCTACACTTCAGACGTTTGCTTCCATTTCGACCCCGACAATTTGAATTATCAAAATAGGAACTTTCCTTTGTGGGAAATGGGACATTCGAATATCCCTCGTTTGGGACGTTTCGCCCTTTTTCCACCCCTTTAAATGGGTTAATCCAGATCGGAATAGCTTACTTTTTCTATGTTTGTCTTTGTAGTCATTTGTACCAATTTTCAATGTTGTGACCATATGGGAAGTGGGACATTCGAATATCCCTCATTTGGAACGTTTAACCCCTTTTCCACGCTTTAAAGTGGGTTAATCGAGATTGGAATAGCTTACTTTTTCTATGTTTATCCTTTTTGACATTTGCATCGATTTTCAGAGTTGTGACCATATGAGAAGTGGAACATTCGAATATTCTTCGTTTGGAGAGTTTAACTCCTTTTCCACCTCTTAAAGTGGGTTAATCGAGATTGGAATAGCTTAATTTTTCTACTCCTGTTGACATTTGTACCAGTCTTCAGAATTGTGACCAAAATGGAAAGTGGGACATTCGAATATTCCTCGTTTGAAACGTTTAACCCTTTTTCAACCCCTTAAAGTGGGTTAATCGAGATCGGAATAGCTTTATTTTTTTTATGTTTACCATAGGTAATACACTATCTACCAATAAGTATTTGGACACTCATGCAATTGAGAATGTCTGCAGTCCTGATCTAAGTCACCCTTGATTCCAATTCATGGTAGACTCAACGCTGACTACTACTCCACTAATCTAGCTTCTTACGCTGTGGCAATTTTACGGGTTGGATCATTGTTACTTCCAATATGATAAAGCCACTTGTCATGTTGCGAGGTCCACCATGGATTAGTATGATGACAGCAGGCAGAACTGACTGGACTGGTCAGCTCAGAGTCCAGACGTGAATCCTATGGAACACCTCTGGGACAAGTAGGATCGCCGAATTAAGGGGTGCAGCAACCGTCCAAAATCGATGAAAGAACGCACATGTCCATTCCAAGACGAGTGGAAGAAAATACCACTGCACATCATCCAAACACTTGTGGAAAGCATGACCCGGAGTGTATGTACTGTAATTGCCTCAGGTGGAGGCTCAACCACCTATTGAATTTGAATAAATTGTGTTTATCGCTTTTATCACAGGTGTCCAATTACTTATTGGTAGATAGTGTATTTGTACCAATTTTCAGAGTTGTGGACATGTGGGAAGTGGGAGAATTAGTGATGAGTGAGTGAGGGCTTTGCTTTTATATATATATAGAGAGATAAACATTAAAATAAAACAATTCATGTCATTTCCTTAAGTGATATTTTTCGTACCTACTCACCAAATACCAAAGCTTTAAATCAGAGTAGTTTCTAAATGAGCAAGACAAGAATATTGCAACATAGAGAGAGTATAGAGAGGGATCCTTAGTATGATTTCTTCTTGAAGATCATTTTTTGTTGTTATTGAAATCACATACTTGGATTGTTCCCTCCATCTCATGTTACTAAAAAACCATCGTAAACATTGAGTTGTTTTTTGGATTATTTTCCTATTAAGACATCCTTTTTTCTCGTTAAATCCCAACTCCACTTCCTTTTTTTTTTTTTTTTTTAAAGTCATTAAACGCTACCTGCACAAACCTTAACTTCTTAGCCACTTTTCCAACCGTGGGTAGAGATGGAGAGGGAGGGGGGGGTAGTAGTGCCTGAAGAAGAGTCATGCCAGCCTTTAGTGTGCCCCTGAGGATTCTGAATTCAAAGTTGTGATTATAGCCCCTCCCCTCATACTTTATTTCTTACTTCGCATGGGAAGCAGAAAAAGTTAAGAAAAAAGGCAGTGGAGTGGCCAGTGGTGTTGGCCGAATCTCTTAGACCTTTGGTGTTTTTAGTTTTTTTTTTTGCTCTTGGGCTTCTTGAGGTGCTCTCTTTATTTTGAGCTTAATGGACGTTTTATAATGGCCGTACCGTGGGATATCCCCATATAATTCAAGGGGGATTTCCTGCATAGGGGAGGATGCTTTTTCCTGTTTAAAGGGGGATCGAGAAGAAAGCGTTGAATTTTTGGGAAGGAGAAACTCTTTTTTTTTTCTTCTTTTTTTTGGGGGTGGGGGTATCTTTACTTTGGAAACTAGTTGGGACTTTTTATAATGTCTGATTTCTTTCTTTAATTGCGTTCGTAAGGTTCTGTTTTGGTAATGCTTTTAATCAGTGACGGCTGAATGGAGGCATGTGATTTTTTTTCTTCTTCTTTCTTTAAGAAAAAAGTGTTCTTTCTCTTGTCAATTTGTGAGTATAAAGTTGTTTTTTGAAAGTATGGGGAGCAAGGAGAATGATATTTATTATGGGAAAAAAACTTTAATCATATTCGTTGCTTTAGTGTCATATGACGGAAAATTTCTTATCTCTGAAAAATTACACTTAAAAAATGAATATAATTACACTAAATGAAATGAATTTGGATTGGATGGTTAGTGAATAACTCATTGTGGATTCGTTTCCAGTTGACTATTTCTATAACTTAAGTTCCAACACACTAGGCGAGACCTCATAATTGAACCGCTAAATTTAACTATGGATGTGGAACGTTCCACATATTTCAATTACACTATTATACTGACATGCAGTAATGTTATTTACAGTTTTTAAATTTTTATCATAAATTTAGAAAAAAAAATTGTCAGTTTGGCGATATTTTTTGCGATATTTCTTATATGAGACTTTAAAAAACACACCGCCAAAATTGTGATTTTGACGATATACTTTTCGATAATTGTTACATTATCCTTTCTAGTAAGTGAGACAGAGGAGAGGAGAAAATCAATCTTTGATGATGGATACTAGAAGGAATAGAACTCTGTGTTAGAGAGATTCGTTTTTCTACTTTTTACGCCTTTATTTCATTTTCACAGGAATTTCTGAGGTTTGGATGTTTAAAACACCTTAAGAGGCCTTACCACAGCAAATTTGTTCAAAATCGTTAGAACCTTGTTTTAGCAATCGTTGAAAAACATTATTTTTTTTCAATGGCAGCTACCTTATGCGCATGCGCAATTTTGATGAAAACCATAATGGTAGGTTCCATGGCCACCACTAATTCATACACCAAATTTAAAGATCGTAGGTCAATTCTTTCGAGAGTTATGCCAACTACGTAAATATAGACACACATATATACATTTTTTCTTGACTACTTTTTGAAATCAGGATGTTCCAAAACGTGGAGAAATGGGGGAACATTTTTTTTGGTCCGAAAACAATACTTTACCCATATGTTAACATATGGGTAATTGAAAGTAAAAAGAGGTCATGTCCACTTATGTACTGTAATGTGATGTTCCCTTTTGACATTTAATGATTCAATTTGTTCAAATGGCGAGATTGACGCCCACCTTAATCCAAAGTAATGTTACGCAAATTTTCTGTATATAACTGTAAATAGTGACGTATTTCTTTTATAGTTCTATTTAATTTAATTTTATTTGTTAACAATATAGGTTAGAAAAAAGGTGGCAACATCTAAAATCAATCGGGAAATTTCGAGGCGTTTCCATACTGTGATTGGTTGGCTGAATTTTGCTAAAAATTTCTGCCGTGAGACTATAAAAAGAGGCGAAAAGTAGAATTGCCACATCAGTCGAGTATCGAACGCTGTTCGGAAAGCATTGGATTATTTTTACTTTCGCTGTGCCAGAATTATCTCTTTGTTCGAAATTCTAAGAAGCGAAGCTTGCATTGAAGCTTGACCATAAAAGTGTTGCCAGGGTAAACTATATATAAAAATAAAAAAAATAAAAAAAATACACTTAGATTTCCAATTTACTAATCCTGGATCATTGACATTGTTGAGTGGAAAAAGTTCCTTTTGAAGAGACATTCTAAAATTATCAAAGTAGAGATATGTTGCTTATTAAGAAATTTCCAAACATATGTTTAAATAAAAACATATTTTGACTTTAAAAATGTAAATTTTCCAGTAATAACAACTAAGAAGCCACCTAAACGCAACAAAATATGAGTTATAGTTGATTTTGGTCTTAATTTTTAATTTTTAACAAGCATTATCATCAACATTATTAATTGGTTCCTTTCAGAAGTTATTAAGAAAAGTTTCGGTGTTTACTTGTGATCAAAAATAATTAAGACAAGTTTTTGGTAAGAAAAATCAATAATAATAACAAAATTAGTATTAATATTAATAATAATAATGAATAAAATAAAGAAATAAAATAAAAATATAGAGAATTTTCTTCACAAAACCCAAATGTAATAAATTTTAACTTGACTCTACTTCAATGGCTGTCCCTTTGCCACTAATTCGATGAATCTCGTATTATTGAATAATATTGGTAGCAAAAAAACTTTGGTCTATATTTTAATGGAAATATATTTTGAAAGTGCCTCGAATTTCATTGTAAACAAGAAAAAATAAATAATAAATGACAAAATATGATCAATAGTAATATTTCATAATATACATACATAAATGCTAAAAAAAAAAAAAAACAATTTAGAAAATAGTTTTTAACACACGAACATTCAGGAATATACAGTGTGTATGAAATTATATTTTTATTGCAATTTCAAACTGTTCAAAATTTAACAATTTAATGAACAGTAAATATCAAATAATCATTTATTTCATATTCAAATCACATTTCAGTATCACACAAACCCTTAACCTCCTTATTTACCGCCTAACCTCCATTCAATTCATGTGACCTACCTTTCTATAAAAATAAAAATATATAAATATAAAAATCACCACCAGCAACCTATCCACCTCAACTTGGCGTCAAACCTTGGCGCGAATTCGTCTCTCTACCCCCAAAAACCCGGCAACCCTACTCTCGACAAACTCACAACTCCGCCGCTAGTAGCGCTGTTCGGAACACGAGGATCGCAGCCAACCAGAGATCAGAAGAAACACCGCTTGGGATGTTGTTTTTCCAAAAGCAGACGACACCTTAACTAAAACTGTAGTGCGTTCCACAACTCTTCGATCCTGAAAACAAATCGTCTGATCTACTCAAAATCGTGTTTGAAATCGTCTGAAACCCATGTTCCAAAGGACATTCTAAGTGAACTTCGTGGAAGATTTCGCTGGATGGAACACTGAGAAAGAGAGGAGAAATCAGGTAAGGCTTCCTTTCGTGTTTGACCGCCCGATCGCCAATGGTCACTGCGATGGTGTTTGTAAGGTTGCCCTTGTTTAGGCTCCGTATGGTAAGAATAAGGTTTCTCTGCGTGGCTCTCTGTGTTTGTTTGCGATATGTTTGTGTGCTGAATCAAGCGAAAAAGTTTAAGTTCTTTAGGTTTCTTGTTCTAGTCAAAGTTAAGGAGCAGAGTTATTGAAATGTGCTGTTAAAAATAGGATTTTTTTATTTTTTTGTATTATGAATAATTGACAATTTTTGGAATTTTTGTTTAAAATTTGCGTTAATGAGTAAACGTTGAAAAAACCCAAACTTTTGGTAAAACAGAATTCGGCGTAATATAGGAAATTATAGTAATAAGGCAATTTAATACATTAAGTTGTTTTAATATTCAGAATATTTTTATCAGACGATTTTTGTCCTAAAAAGATTCAGGGAGCAATTCGTGTAATTCTATTATAAAGTAATTTTGCAGGGTATTATTTTGTGTGGTATATTTTATTAAAAGTATTTGATTTAGCAAAGAAACTTTTGAAATGTTGGGAATTCTTATAGTTTTTAGAAATCTTTCCTAAGTGTTTCTTAATTTCTTGGGGGGGAAAAAAGTAGATTTTCGTTAACCAAGAAAATCATAAAACAAATGAAATTCTCTTTAAATGGCCAAATCTCTCGCAACGAAGAAAATTCTTTCTTCTTTTTTATTATTCAGTCATAAAGGTAAAAAATACAAGAGAATTTTTAAGTGCATTTTATTCAGTTTTGTATTAAAAATGTTTCCATCCAGGAAAGTAACAGTAAAGTTTTCAAGGAAAACTTGCAGAGCTAAACTTGTTGATGGTCAATATCAACTTTTCAAACAGAATACATATATTCTTTAAAACTAGATTTACAGTGATTTCAAACATTTTCTTTTGATTGTGATCGCTTCAATTACTACAAATTAGAATAACCATAATGAATTAACTATGACGTTTTTTTTTTTGTTAAAGTGATTGTGTTAATACGATCATAACAAAATGTTATCTAGACTATTATGTGTTTAAAAAGCATTAATAGAACCTTGTTAGTGGCTTTACTTTCTGTAGTTTAATAAATGAAAGTTGCAAGTTCAGTTACGGATAAGACTATATTCTCGATACACTTTATAGCTTGTACTTGTAATGGATACTTGTTGCTCTGACCAATGAAGCGTAATCTCTTATTAATAAGTAATAAATAATATAACCCATGAAAACAGAATTAAAAAAAAAAAAATCCTTTATATGCATTGTCAATTTTTATATTCATTAACACAGTGCTGATATCAAAAACATTTCTATCAGCAAAATACTTTTCTAAATTTATTTGTTAAAAGTGAACGTGAATTTTTACTCTCATACCCAAATATCATTTATTTGTTCGGATTGAAGTAATTTTATTACTTATTTATTTATTAAAAAAAAAATTTGGCATCCTGAAAAAGCTTCAACAATGATAGGTTCAATGCAATTTTAACGCGATCGGATGACGGCAAGTTGGTTTATTTGCATTCCGTAAAAGCGACCTTTTAGTGACAGCAACAGCCCCAAAATGTGATAAAATGCGTTGTCATCGACATCGAACCTATCTGCCAAGTTTCAGCCCGATTTAATGAAGGCAAGGGAATAATCGAAGTTAATATAAAGGATTTAAAAAATATAGGAATAACTACAGTTTTAGCAAATCATACTTCGACAACATCGTTATATTACATATATTTCAAAGTTTTAATGAATTGTTGTTATTTTTTGCCTAAAACGTCATTTGAAACCTTCCATATTAGGCTCATTTTTTTTTATAGCTAACTTGTATATAAGTCTTTTATGTGCCGTACCATCTAGTGAAGAGATTTTGAACTGAGATCCCCCCCCTTATCCCCTTCAGATAACCTTTTCCCGTTTTCAAAATGCAGAGTGTCTATAAAGTGTTGTTCACATTTTAATGCTGAATAATTCATAAAATAACGAAGATAAATTTAAATTGATAACACTAATGGTTAGATAGATACAAACACTTTTATGGCCCTTGTCAATGGACTTCTACGCATGCGCCGATCGGCGCACGGTGAATATCAAGACGGTAGTCAATTTCGCGCCAGGTACAAGCAAGCATGTCGGCATCCACAGAGGCTATTGCGGCTGTAATCCTGGCCTTTTAAGTCATTTGACACTTTCCTCTTGTAATCGATGTCCTTTACGATTTCCCGAAGGAAAATAAATGTTCAGTGGCTTTATATAAGGTGATCCGGTAGGCCAAAAGGGAAAAACATACAATTAATAACGCGCGCAGACGATATTTACAAAAGAAACGAGAAAAACATCAAACTAATAACACGGGCAGACGATATTTACATAAGAAACGAGAAAAACATCAAACTAATAACACGGGCAGACGATATTTACAAAAGAAACGAGAAAAACATAAAACTAATAACACGGGCAGACGATATTTACAAAAGAAACGAGAAAAACATAAAACTAATAACACGGGCAGACGATATTTACAAAAGAAACGAGAAAAACATCAAACTAATAACACGGGCAGACGATATTTACAAAAGAAACGAGAAAAACATCAAACTAATAACACGGGCAGACGATATTTACAAAAGAAACGAGAAAAACATCAAACTAATAACACGGGCAGACGATATTTACAAAAGAATCGAGAAAAACATAAAACTAATAACACGGGCAGACGATATTTACAAAAGAAACGAGAAAAACATCAGACTAATAACACGGGCAGACGATATTTACAAAAGAAACGAGAAAAACATAAAACTAATAACACGGGCAGACGATATTTACAAAAGAAACGAGAAAAACATAAAACTAATAACACGAGCAGACGATATTTACAAAAGAATCGAGAAAAACATAAAACTAATAACACGGGCAGACGATATTTACAAAAGAAACGAGAAAAACATCAAACTAATAACACGGGCAGACGATATTTACAAAAGAAACGAGAAAAACATAAAACTAATAACACGGGCAGACGATATTTACAAAAGAAACGAGAAAAACATAAAACTAATAACACGAGCAGACGATATTTACAAAAGAATTGATATTCAATTGGGAAAAAGAAATTTTCTATGACAACGTTTACTAAATATGAAAATATATGAGTTGTTCTATGTATAAATGCCATAAGTTTATTTCTATCTTCATTATTTTATGAGTTGTTCAACATTAAAATGTGTCTAACAGTTTATAAACAACCCTGTACTCAGATTTTACAACAATTCAATATCGTGACTAATTTTACAATCCGCAACATAATATTTTTCTATCTTTTTCTGTATCTCACTGTATTGCAGTTGTGTCATTTCAAAGTTAGAGATTTCTTTCCGAAAAATACTGTATATTCATTAGAATAAGATTTAGACTTCACTAAAAACTTTACTTTAACATATTACTCTCTTACTTTAACATACTTTTACGAATTCGTGCATCTTTGTTGTAATATTTATGCCTTACAAATATCTTTAATGGGGATCCATATTCTAAATGTTGCTTTTTTTTTTTTTTTTTTTTTTGGTCTTGCATTATCTAGAAATAAACTTTATTCGTTTTTGTTGTGTCCAGAACTCCAACCTTTTGATTATTTTAATATTGAAATAGTTTTTAAAAAAATAATTTCAATTCAAAACATGAGATTATTATCGTTTTATAAAATTGAATTATTAATGTTATGAATAATGAATGTTGATAAATTGAAGAGAAATATCTGAAAATATAATTTAGAAAAATATCATGAAATTGTATTAATATGCTACTTAAGGGTTCAGAAAGATGAAAGTGAAAATTCTCAATCGAAAGTTAACTTTAAAAAAAAAAAAAAAAAAAAAATATTCTGCAAGCTATATAAAGTTATTTTTTAGAACATTTATAAAGTAAACTAGCGTAAATTATTTAAATAACAGAAATAAATCTTCCACCTTCTCCAAAATCTGCTATCAATGATCAAGCAACGATTAAAAAAAAAAAAGCTATTGCTGATAAAAAAATCAAGAGATCTCTTGGATAAAATTTAGCATAGTATACAAAAAAAATCTTCCTTCTCAACCAACTCAATTCGCATTTCTAAAATTCTCCCTTGCAAACTTTAAAATCAACAAAACGCCCTCTCCCCACCCAACACCCCCTACAAAACCCCGCTACCAACAAAACAAAGAGCCAAACACTTCCACTTTATTCGCTACATTCTATCGCCATTAAACTTTCTTTAAATAAAAAAAAATAATGCCCCACCCCTCCACCTATTCTCTCCCTCTCTATTCACCAAAATAACAGAAACCTAATTCCGTATTAAATCTCCCTCCCTGGCGACGTTCTTCCGTCGCCAAATATTGACGCCATCCGAAATGGGCGGCGAGTGGCTTTCACAGGTGAGCTCTTGGAGTTATTGGGGAGAAAAGGCACTCGCCTCCCCCGCACTAGGACAGATTGAGAACGTAATTGTGGTACTCCCTTCCCTCTCCCATTCCCCGTCCCCATACTCTTTGCACTCTCTTCCCTTTTACGGGGGTCGAACACAAATTGAGTAGCAGATGATAATGTTTTGTTTCCAAAGCATGGTGGCTTTGTTTATGTTTGTGTTATTATTCTTTAAGGTTGCTTTAGTTTATAAAATGGCGTAAAAGAACATTTTACTGATAAAGTAGCTTAAGAGGAATTCCTAGCAAGGATCATTCCCTATACTCGCTATGTTACAATTTTCTAGCCCAGTGCATTTAGAAACTACTTTCTATAAAATTTTGAAATTTGGTATGTAGATACAAAAATAATCATTTACAGTCCAAGAGGCGACTGCAATTTTTGGTCTCCACCGAACATCATTCTGAATTTTTTATAGAAATTGGAGAAAAGTGAGTAGATTACGAATCCACTGGTCTGCCGCGGCAAAAATGGCCGAAACTGATCAAAAATCGACTTGGAATGAGTTGAACTAAAATCCGATAGCCAAATATGTCATAACTTGCCAAAAAGAGAACAAACTCTTTCGTTTGGCAACCCACTGCATTTTGATTTTCGATGAGAATAAGCGCACACGATTTCTGATCTCTGGCTCGGAAAACTTGTTTCTTTTAAAATTAAGCCAAATTGGCGACATCAGTTACGTCATAAGTGACGTAATGTTTATTGCTAACCTGGCTCCCTTTTAATAGATGCAAGTAAACCGTCGCCAGATATCTGAATCGTTTGCAACCTTCTTAATTGAAAATGAAAGAGTGAGGGTTATCAAATAAAAAAAAAATGCTCATTATTTGGCAAGTTATGGTGCATTTGGCAATTGGATTTAGTTCAACTTATTAAAAGTCGATTTTTGACCAGTTTCGGCCATTTTTGCCCCGGCAGACCAGTGGATTCGTAATCTACTCGCTTTTCTCCAATTTCTATAAAAAATTCAGAATGATGTTCAATGGGGTCCAAAAATTGCAGTCGCAGTCTATAAAAGAACATTTTACCGATAAAGTAGCTTAAGAGGAAGAAAGTAAGGATCATTCCCTATACGCGCTATGTTATTATCTCTTCTAGTCCAGTGCATTTAGAAACTACTTTCTATAAAACTTTAAAATTTGGTGTGTAGGTACAAAAATAATCACTTAATGAAATGACATCAATTAAAAGCTTGAAAAAATATTTTAATATATTTTATTTTATATTTCACACCCTTACGTCAATGCATATGCAGTGGCTCCACCTGGTTTTGTCTTTTGATATTTTAATTTTTTATTTATAATAGATAAGACATTAAATGAAAATAATTTATGTCATTTCATGAAGTGATCATTTTCGTACCTATAATGTCAAGATTTTCTACGAAGTAGTTTCTATTTGACGTTGATTAGCGTAATTTACCTTTTTCAGTTTCAGATGTTCATTAATTAAAAAAAAAAAAAAAAAAAAAAAAAACGGCCAGTTTGGCGATAATTATTTCATTGACCATAAAAAAAAAACCCGCTAATTATTTCATTACTCAAAACAATAGCTAATTTGGAGATAGTTACTGACGATATTCTATGTTTATTCTTTTCGAGTGAGTGAAATGGAGGAGGAACAGTCGTGTTTGTGTACTGCTGAAGAGAAAGGAAATCTATGTTAAATGCGTTCGTTCTTTAACTTATTTACAAAATCAAATTTGCCCTGGAATTTCGTGGGTGAGGATGTTTAGAAGAGGAATTACCGCATCGAAAATGAACCAACTCATTTGACCCGCTTTTTAGCAATTGCTTTAAAACATAAATTTTTCAAAGGCAGCCATCTCATGCGTATGCGCAATTTTGACCAAATCCCTAATGACAGGTCCTATGGCTACTACTAACACTTACAAGGAATTTGAATAGTGTAGATCGATCAGCTTCAGAGTTATGCCGACCAAAGACGCACACATATTTTGACTATATTAGAAGACAACATAACCTGAACTCACTGAATACGCTGTAGGAACCGGTTCACACATCGTTGTAGGGTATTCAGTAGAGGTCGGAAATATCGATAAAAATAAATATCGATACTATATCGTTGCATAGAAAAAAATATCGTTAAAAAATCGATATATCGATACATGATTTTTTTTTATTTGATTTTTAATTTTGTCAGAAACAAAGTTTTTTGGGTTAAATTTCTAGTTTTCATGATTGCTTTATTGTAAGGTGTCTACTTTTTCAACTGAAATGGATCTATTACAAAAAAAAAAAAAAAAAAAAGCTATATTTTTGCTTAATTGGTGCAGTGATTTCAAGAAAAATTTAGATAATTTTTAAGAGCTTTTAATTGTATGGAAAATATTGAATATTGGTGCCGTTTTACTGTCTCTCAGCCAAGCTCAAACATTAGTTTTGAAGTTTTTGAAAAGAGAATAAATATCTATTACAAAAAAAAAAGGATCTATTACAAAAAAAAAAAAAGCTATATTTTTGCTTAATTGGTGCAGTGATTTCAAGAAAAATTTAGATAATTTTTAAGAGCTTTTAATTGTATGGAAAATATTGAATATTGGTGCCGTTTTACTGTCTCTCAGCCAAGCTCAAACATTAGTTTTGAAGTTTTTGAAAAGAGAATAAATAAAATCGAAAAAGCACATGAAACTACAAAACGATTATCAAAAAACTAAAAATGTTTGAAAATATCGATATATCGAGAACTTTTATCGATATTTTTAATATCGATATTTTTTTACAAATATCGATAAAAATATCGTCGTATCAATATATCGCCGACCTCTAGTATTCAGTCTGCTCAGGATATATAGTCTTCTATTATAGACCACCTCTTGTAATCAGGACATACGGAAACGTATAGAATTGCAATAAAAATCGATTTAAAAAAAAAAAAAATAATAATAATAATAATGTATTAATTTTATTATGCTATGTTAACATATGTGTAATTGAAAGTAATGATATGGGATCGCTCATTTATAAGTGATATCAGTACTTGTTTAAATATGTCATTGTCTTAAGCCAGAGTTAGACAATACGCGACCCGCTTGCATCCCAGAAGATAAAAAAATAATCACATTTCGCGGTATGGACCTTTTTTTGTTGTTGTTGATATAATTGTAATTTATCCGAAATAATATGTGTCAACTACGTAAAACAGAGTTCTCCACTACGTACCCGAAGACACTACATGAAGAAGCTTTTTAGCAAGGTGGTTTTAATCAAGAATGAATACAGGAATATCTTAATTGAATCTCATTTGGACAATTTATTAAAATTGACTGCGACAAATACTCCAAAAGACATCGACTCTATTAGACTGAGAGGCGACTGCAATTTTTGGACCCCATCGAACATCATTCTGATTTTTTTATAGAAATTAGAGAAAAGTGAGTAGATTACGAATCCACTGGTCTGCCGTGGAAAAAATGGCCGAAACTGGTCAAAAATCGACTTTTAATAAGTTGAACTAAATCCAATTGCCAAATGAGCCATAACTTGCCAAATAATGAGCATTTTTTAAAATTTGGTAACCCTCACTCTTTAATTATCAATTAAGAAGGTTGCAGACAATTCAGATATCTGGCGACGGTCTACTTGCTTCTATTAAAAGGGAGCCAAGTTGGCAATAAACATTACGTCACGGATGACGTAGCTGATGTCGCCAATTTGGCTTACTTTTAAAAGATACAAATTTTCCAAGCCAGAGATCAGAAATCGTTTGCGCTTTTTCTCATTGAAAATCAAAAGGCCGAGTTGCCAGACGAAAAAATTTGTTCTCTTTTTGGCAAGTTATGACTTATTTGGCAATCGGATTTTAGTTCAACTCATTCCAAGTCGATTTTTGATCAGTTTCGGCCATTTTTGCAACGGCAGACCAGTGGATTCGTAATCTACTCACTTTTCTCCAATTTCTATAAAAAATTCAGAATGATGTTCGATGGGGTCCAAAAATTGCAGTCGCCTCTCGGACTATATTATATAAAAAAAACAACTGAACGATTTCGACCGCCATCGTCTCACAATTGATATAGATAAAAAAAAAAAAAAGAGTAATCTGGAAGTACAGTTTAAATACTTTTATTAAAAGTTAGGTCAAGTCGCATTGTCACGTTGAAACAATGGATTCACTTCTGTTTGAGTCTTCGATTTATTAATAATGAAAACTATTATCTATATATTTAATAGGCAATACGTTTTTTGGGGTTAGTCCGTCCGCCTAAACTGCTCAGCCAATTTCAATGATCAAGGTGTCATTTTAAAGGAAATAAGCTGTAGATTTGCCAAAACGTCCCAAAATAATTTATTAACACTTTATTAATTAGTTAAATTTCAATATTTTTCATCATTAAGCTATTACAAAGCCTCAATGATTTTAAATATATGATTGGCAACATCCTTACGTATGTAAACAACAAACCGGCTGCTCGGGGGTTCAACCAACTAACCAACCGTTGCTAATTTTAAAGCTATCCTTACGTATGTAAACAACAAACCCGTTGCTAATTTTAAAGCTCTTTTTAAACTCTTCGTTTCAAAGTTGATTTTTTCTGTTTTTCTGAAGCATTTTTGTATTAGAGTAATTATTATTTTGAAGTATTTCTATCCAGAAAATGCCTCGCGTTGGACGTCGTTCTCCCTTACGTATGTAAACAACAAACCCGTTGCTAATTTTAAAGCTATCCTTACGTATGTAAACAACAAACCCGTTGCTAATTTTAAAGCTATCCTTACGTATGTAAACAACAAACCCGTTGCTAATTTTAAAGCTCTTTTTAAACTCTTCGTTTCAAAGTTGATTTTTTCTGTTTTTCTGAAGCATTTTTGTATTAGACTAATTATTTTGAAGTATTTCTATCCAGAAAATGCTTGGCGTTGGACGTAGTTCTCTAACGGGGCAACTTATTAGAATAAATAAAAAATATTAGGACTTCAATGTAAGGGCATAGCTAATGAAGTTTTAAGTCAGAATGTTGGCGGATAGTATATTTAACTTTCTATTATGAAACTTGCAATTTGGGTGTTTTCTCTATTAGGCCTTACATTCAATTTATAAAAATTTGGTTACATTTTTTATGGCTGGCAAACCTATTCGAGCGCAGCAAGATGTTTTAACCACAAATTCGAGCGCAGCGAGGCGTTTGGGGGTTGGCGAGCGTTATCGAGCAGGGGGCGAAGCCCCCTAGTTTTTTTTAATTACTTGAAGAAAAAGAAAAAAAAAGGAATAAAATATCAATTGTAATTTTACTAAGATAAAAATAATAATATTTTTTTCCCCAGTTTTCTGAAGTGTTGTATGTTGTTAAGATAAATATTTTGGTGTATCGGACCCGCGAAAAGCTCTAACATAAGGTCATAAGGGTCGCCTCTAAAAGTTAGTGCCAAAAGCTGTCTTATGCAATCTATGGCTTTGCTTAGACTTCATTGTTGGAAAGGGAATGCTATGTTCCTCTGTAAGAATATGGAGTTTCATTGTCTGTTCCCAGGAAGCCAACTTTAACGGTAGACATAACATCAATTTAGATCAAAATATTCGGTAATGAGAAGAACGGATAAAGGTTGCTTTGTTATCTAATTCATACATTTAATTTATTTGCACCTCGATGGATATTTCATTAATATTAAAAGACTTATTTTAAATGTTCCTTATATAACAACGAAATTAATAATAACTATCGCAGATAAACACACAGTCATCACATTAGTTTTTTATTCGTCAATTGTTTTTTCCCTCTATTGATTTTTTCCGAAATTTTTTAATTACTTTTATGATTTTCATTTTTACTCAATTGTAATGCTTACTTTGATAAATGAAATATATGGCATGAAAGTTACGTAATTTTATTTAATTATTAAGTAATATTGTGTAATAGTATTTAATTATTAATTAAATTTAGTAATTATTAATTAATAGTATTTAATTATCAATTAAATTTAAACATATTAAAATAAACTCAATACCATGTACAGGCGATTTTGGTTGCAAAAAATATACCCATTAAATTAAAGTTTTTACTATATATCTTTTATATGTATTGGAGACTTTTATATGCAAATTACAATTTATTTGAGCAATTTTGAGCTGAGATCGAGTTTTTATAGTGCTTGATCACTATGAACAAAACCATAAGTTTCTTCCAAAGCTTAATAGATTGCATTGTTATCATCAACGGGTCAACCAATCAAGTTTCAGCTCAATTGAATGACAGAAAGTAGGATCATTAGTCCTCTGAATCAATAACATACGCGTTTGTAAAAGCGGTCTTTTAGTGATAGATTCTTTAACTTTATAGAATGCATTACCAACAATAAAGAGTGTATCTTACAAGTTTCAGTACGATTGGTTGACGGCAAGTGGATTGTCTTCCAAAGTGTTAATAGAAGAGTGTGTACAAGCTACCTTTTATTGACAGCCCTCTAAACTTAAAAAAGTGCGTTATCATCCACAATGAGTGTATCTGCCAAGTTTCAGCTTGATTAGATGATGGCAAGTGCGTTTATTAGCCCTCCGGTGACTTGATCATCACAAACACACAAACACAAACAAAATCGATGTTTAAAACAAAAAGTTTTAAATCGTAGCCATTAAAATTCACCATCCAACCCCATAGGATACATAGTGATGGGTCATGGGAAAAAGAGGATGGAATTTACTAAACCCTCTCTGAGGAAGTTTATAAATAACTTCAAGTGCGATTGTGAAGCAGCAGAATCTGGCAACAATGGCGGATAGAATGTTTTTGAAGCAATTAATCTCATAAACTTCGGAATGCGTCAACATCGTTAAACAACAGATGAGAGAACCAATCAGCTTTCAGAGTATAAGCAACTTAATTCATGTTAATCGGTTTGGATTAAAGGATAAATACAGCAAGTTTTAACCTCATTTGACAAAACATTCCATTCTCGTTTTTTTTTTTTTTTCTGGTAGTGACAAATCGTTTGCAGTAACTCAACAGATTGTTCTTGTTGGTGGCTGATGTTTACGTTTCTTGCATGGGCAATTGTTAATTGGGTGATAATTTTTTAATGGCGTAGACGGATAACAATTTCCAATGCAATACGGATGGGAATACCGTCCGTTAGTTCCTCGAAGACTGATCTGGCTAAAAGATTTCAAACATAGCTCCTATTTTTTTTTTTTTTTTTTTTTTTTTTTTTTTTTTTTTTATCTTTCAATTATAAATCAAATATAATTTTTTGAGAATTCCTTTTTATTCTCATATTTCAAACAAAGCTTTTAGATTTTTTGGGAGAAATCTCTTTTTATCTGACCAATATTTTAAAACGACCCGTTTTCAGTTAGTTCGATCAAAACTCTGAAAAAGAAATTTCAATAATTATATAAAAATTTATCAAAAATTGATTATCAAAACCTCCAAAAGCTCTCACCACTAACTGATTTACTCATGACTAATTATCCCACTTCCCATATAGCTACAACTCTGAAGATAAATAAAAATTTCAACAAGGACAATCAGAAAAAAAAAGTAAGCTATTTAACCAACTTTAAGGGGTCAAAACTTTGTTAAAACCCATTGAGGGTCATGTACGTATATATACGTCTTAGGATCCCCAGTTTTTCTATCAATACACAACATTTTTAAGTTTATAAATATAATTTAAAATAAGAAATATTTTAGATATTTTTATTAGGAGGATATTTAATAACCTATCTAAAACAAAACAAATAAAAAATAATTAAAAAAATTATGTATTTGAATTAGAAATATGATTTAAAAATTATTGCAGGGAAAAACAACTGGGGAATTTCGCCCATTCCCATGATCGTCAGTGGATTAAATGTCACGAAAGTGGAATGTTTATATTTCCTATAAATCATGGGCACAAAAATTGGTACATATGATCAAGAAGCTGAAGATAGCAAAGCAAAGCTACCATGTTTTGGAATAACCAACCTTTAGAATGAAAAAAAGATAAAATATTTTCACTAATCATAAGTCATGGAAAAGAGATATATATACTAATATTTTTTGATTTCTAAAATACACATGGTTAAACTTCGTAACAAATCACAGGTATTCAGCAGGTGCAGATATGTATCGTATATGATTTTCTTCTAAAAATACGTAAATAGCTGTCGCTTACTTATGACATATAATTCATTAGATCCACATCAGACCTGAGTATTCTACATTAAATAAATATTTGAAGTGTCTCATTTGATTTGGACAATAACTATCGTGCTTTTAGATATAAGAGTCATTTCGCCCAGAAGGAAAGGGGGGGGGGGGGTAACGAAGGAACTCTAAAATCTTGTTTGATTTTAACAAGCGAAGAAAATCTGAACATATTTGTAATATAAAAATGTTCATTAAAGCCATAAAAACTAAAATATTCTTCATCAATACATTACGGTATCTTTCCACATTACTTTGATAATTACCTTCTTTCATAAAAAACATAATTGATTAATCAAACTTATTGAAAACCTAAATTAAATGCCTTAATATTTTTGTTTCAGATTTATGAAACTAATTTTTAAATTCCCTTCTGTAAAATTCTAAAAAACGTGTACCAAATGGAATAATATTTAGCAGTCGGTATTTCAAATCTAATATTTGGCATCCATTTTTATCTTAGCTAAATATCAATGGGCAACATACAACAAATTTATTGCTTTTTCAATAAGCATCTCTTTTGCAATATTATAGCATTTATTTTGCATAAAGTCTTAAAACGGATGCAACAAATTAAAATCATCAGTAATTATAAACTAATGTTTTCAAAGACAGATGAACATTAGAGCACTGTTTAATTCGCGCCATCTAACAAACTAGGATTATCGCAACCAAAAGACAGCATACATAGCAATTCCCACCTTATTCAAACAAAGGACATTGCTACAAACGACCGTTTGTTCAAACTTGATAAGGCGCGTAATCGAATTAACCAGCGATTGCATAAAGAGAGAGAGCCTAACAAACAAAATGGCAAAAGTTATGCAACGCACTCTCATGTTACGAGAGGTTTCGCAACCTTTTCTGCAGAAATTACAATGCGATTCCGTTTGAAGGCATTATTCAAAATCCATCCGGTACAAAAGCATCCCAACTCCTCCTCTTGGTCCATCTGCCTTCTGCACGAAAAATGACGCAAAAGCAGCACTTCTCTCCTTTTGTCAGGTTACATTATTTATGTAAGCACGGGACGATTCAGTCGCTTCCTTCGTTATTATTTATTCCCTTGAAAGTAATTCGGGCTTGAATAGCAAATCAACTCTAAACCGTTTGCCCAAACGAATTTCGAGTACACGATCAAAAGAGCTGTTTTCGGAAGGGTTTTCGCAGAATCTCACGCTTTGGGAAAATTGTATGGATCAGTTATTTTTTTTTTTTCACCTGTAGTTGTACACGTTCCTTTGAGTGCGTTTATATTCGCGAACGCATCGCTTAAAATTCTCGTGATTTCCCGATTTTAAAGAGGGAATTTATGCGCGGCGATGCGTTCGTTTTCTGTTTGGCTTACGAATCGCCGAGTTGTGATAAATATATACGTCATGGCTCGTCTCGGGGAAAATCCCGTCAACTTGAGGATGGCGACGGTTTTGGAATTTTTATTATTCTGGTCCCCCCCCTCCCCTTTTGTGAACGGGAAACTGTGACGACGATTTTCGTGGAATCACAAAGCAACAACTGCGAGAAAGAGGATTTTTAATTATCTGCCAATTGGAAAAGCAAACCCTTTTGAAATTTAATTTCAGAGAATGGTGTTTGATCCCAGATTCGATACGTACAAACACACTCACTGCGAACAAACGGCTACACGTTAGGAAAAATACTTGATTGTGAATACAATTTAACATTCGTTATTTGTTACGCCATTCATCCACATTTTGCAGAAAGCTCTGTTTGGAATTAGCACTTTTATTCGTATTTACCTTTCAACGTAATGCACGTTTATTTTGTAAGCTATGCATTAGATGCCTTCTTTTAACTTCTGTTATACCAATTCATTTATATTTAATTGAATTAGAAGTTACATTGTAATTTGGAAAGGTATTGAAACACAATAGCCACTACTTTTAAGGTATACTTTAAATTATAGACTTCAATCAAAAACAACTCTCATATACCTTTAATTAATAATGTACGTATGTTTAAATGAACTTGATTAGAAATGATTGCAAACAAAATAAATATTTTGAAGTACATAAACGATTATTCGTTCAATTCTGCATCTTAGTAGAAAATATTGTATTTCTCAAAATGAGGCTTGTTAAATAATTTGATTAAATACCACAAAATAAGGAAAAGATTTAGCAACGTATTTATCTTTATACCGTGAAGAAAATTCCAAGAAACATGACAATCATAGATACGCATTTGGATACATATTCTGTTGGAAAGACAGAATTAAGAAACTGTACTATTTAGCAGTTTGGTTATTGTTATCCTGTTTTCAGGATGATCAGAATGTATTGCGTAAATCTTAAAAACATTGTTCAAAAACTATTTTACAGATTAAAGAAACATGACAATAACGTAGATACGCATTTGGATACATATTCTGTTGGGAAGACAGAATTAAGAAACTGTACTATTTTACAGTTTGGTTATTGTTATCCCGTTTTCAGGATGATCAGAATGTATTGCGTAAATCTTAAAAACATTGTTCAAAAACTATTTTACAGATTAAAGAAACATGACAATAACGTAGATACGCATTTGGATACATATTCTGTTGGAAAGACAGAATTAAGAAACTGTACTATTTAGCAGTTTGGTTATTGTTATCCTGTTTTCAGGATGATCAGAATGTATTGCGTAAATCTTAAAAACATTGTTAAAAAACTATTTTACAGATGGATGCACTTTTCTTTAATTGGTAAAAAGAGAGAAATATATTTGAATATCATCTTCTTACAGTTTCAGAACATATCGAATTTCATATAAAAAAATAATATAACACAAAGAGATCGGAAAGTCTTGTCCAGTTATGAATAAAATCATCTCGTGAATTACTTTAGACAAATTCAACGTGCTGCATCTCGACCTCTACACAGTCGAAAGTTCAGATGTTTGTCAACATTTGCTCTGTAACACTTAACAGCGCATCTGTTACTCTGATCTTAAAAAGTTTCAATATCAACGACATTGTGTTTGTCACACATTTTTTTTTACTGTTGTGGTATTGAAACTTTGAAGGCTAGGACACCTGTTTATGTGTCAAATGTTACCTAGCAATTGTTGAACAGCCAGTTGCTATGCAACATTTAACACAGTAACTGTTTTCTTGGTCTTCAAAGCTAAAGCATCGTTGCTCACTTTAAACACTCGGTGTTACAAAAGGGTCGAGCTTTTGGTTTTGATTAGCAAATTGCTAATCAACAAGGAATTATTACTAATAAAAAGGATTAGCAAATTGAAGTTCAGAAATAATACAATCCATAAAAACTAAGTTTTTACTATTAATCCTTCGCATGTATCGCCAATTTTTATATTCATTAACATAGTGCCGTTTCTGTTGCCAGCATGTGCTTGGTGTTTGCATCTGATTTTAAATATTAAAAACATCTGTATCAGCAAAATATGCGGCAAACTACATTTCAAAATTTATTCATTAAAAATAAATGTGAATTTATACACTAACATCATTTTTTTTTTTTTTTTTTTTTTTTTTTTGATTTTGATTAAAATATTTTTATTATTTATTTATTAAAACAAATCTGGTAAATGCGATTAAATGCTATTTCAGCGGAATCAAATGACGGCAAGTTGGTTTATTAGTATTCCGTAAAAGCGACCTTTTAGTGACATTGACAGCCCCCAAAATTTGGTCAAATGCATTGCCATCGACATCGAATCTATCTGGCAAGTTTCAGCCCGATTGGATGACGGAAAGGGGGTTAATTAGGCCTCACAAGATTTACCCGACATTGACATACACAGCCACCCAACCACACAAAAAATGGGTTTAGGTTTTAAAAAGGACTGCACCAGTCATTTAAATAAAGGATATATCAATCGTTATAATAGATTTCAAGCAATACTTATTTTCTTATCCGGGTAACACTTTCTACTCACCTTATAAGACAGGATTAAAATAATTTAATTCTTAAAATAGTAATGGTTTCTATTAACGCTTTTATAACAGAACACATATTCTGTTGACATACGGGCTCTTTCAGATAGAGCTCCCTAACTTCGAAAAGGCATAACTTGCGAGACGGAAAAGATGAGACAAGTAATACGCTGAGTAGTTTATCGTGTTTTCCTAATGAAAAAGTGCCCTATGATCAATTTATTGGATTGTGGAATCATCGATATAGATAAACAACTGGATAGACTGCTTAACGCTAAGAAAATGAAGCCGTTGCCAGATCGCTGGGTGGACAAAAAAATACCGATTGCCGAGGATCGAAAATAAAATTTTGAGTTGTACACAGCAGAACTGTCACTAGTAGACCTTAATTAGTAATAATGTGCAAAAAATATATATTCTAGGACTTAACAATGTTTTTCGTTATTCCCACCCAACCATAAAAATGAATTGTAATTGGTTAATCAATTAACCCATCATCATCATTAACCACCGGCGCGTTTTACCCCTTACATTACCATCGGAGCAGTCTCTCCAGTTGTTTATCTATATCAATGAATGAAATAGAGCCGGAACTGTCTCTTTTGGAAAATGCAGTGGTGTTGCTACATTCACAGCTGTGTTTTCAGTACTCCATCATAACAAGCATTGTTTGCTGATAAACCCATACAAATGAAAATTAACCTCATCCGTAAACCTTTAAATTTACTCCAATCAATCAATTTAACAAATCCGTGTGTACAAAATTCCATACCTTTCTATCATACATACCAACTCGTCTCTTCTTTCAGTCTCTCACTGTTTCGCAATTATATCTCATTTCAAAGTTAGTAGACTGAGAGACGACTGCAATTTTTGGACCCCATCGAACATCATTCGGAATTTTTTAGAGAAATTAGAGAAAAGTGAGTAGATTACGAATCCACTGGTCTGCCGTGGCAAAAATGGCCGAAACTCAAAAATCGACTTTTAATAAGTTGAAATAAATCCTATTGCCAAATGCGCCATAACTTGCAAAATAATGAGCATTTTTTTTTTATTTGGTAACCCTCACTCTTTTAATTTTCAATTAAGAAGGTTGCAAACGATTCAGATATCTGGCGATGGTCTACTTGCATCTATTAAAAGAGAGCCAAGTTGGCAATAAACATTACGTCACTGATGACTTAACTAATGTCGCCAATTTGGCTTACTTTTAAAAAATACAAGTTTTCCGAGCCAGAGATCAGAAATCGTTTGCACTTTTTCTCATTGAAAATCAAAATGCAGTGGTTGCCAGACGAAAAAGTTTGTTCTCTTTTTGGCAAGTTATGACATATTTGGCAATCGGATTTTAGTTCAACTCATTCCGAGTCGATTTTTGATCAGTTTCGGCCATTTTTGCCACGGCAGACCAGTGGATTCGTAATCTACTCACTTTTATCCAATTTCTTATAAAAAAATCCGAATGATGTTCGATGGGGTCCAAAATTGCAGTCGCCTCTCGGACTATAGGGTTGGTTGGTTGTTTTCAGATTATCTGGCGCCGTCAGCAACACGAGGGCTATAATGCGTCGAAACATTCGTCATTAGACAAGCCAACATACATTTACAAACACCCATGCCAACACGGGACTCGGAACCCGCCACCTCGCGGTCTAGAAGCTAGCGCGCTAACCACTGTACCGTTTGGTCGGCCGGACAATAGGGATTCCCTTCTGAAAGATCTTGCATCTACGTTATTATCTTTAAAGAGAGACAGAGAGAGAAACTGACTACATTTTAAAATCGCATTTCACTCCCTCCTCTGAACAGACCCGCTAAATACACATCTCCGGAAAAAGAGAGAGATGATATTACGCATGCAAATAACCAATTTAACGCACGACGAACTACAACCGACGGCTTCTCTCGCTTTTGATATGCCATTAAAACCAACCCAGCAGTTTTGATGGAAATTAAATAACTTTTAGGGTCGTGATTTCTGAAAGCGCATGAGTTTACACAGCTTGGGCTTTTGGGACGAAAAGTGTTCATTTGCATAAACAGGTAGAGGCGCCAGGATGAGTTATTTCAATAACACCTGCGCATGTATTATGGTGTCTTCTTTTCTCTTTCCTTTTTTTGTGTGTTATGTGTGTGAAATGCGGTTATGTAAACAGGGGCGGATGCATACGGGTGGACTTGTTTCTAGGACTTGGTTTTTTGGTGACGCCCGACGTTTTAATTAGGTGGTGTCGGAAACGGTGATGTGGGAGACAATTATGTTTTTCAAAGTCATTTTTTTTATCTATGTCTCCAGGTTCTAGGTTTTGTTTGGATAGGTTCGGTAACTTTGCTGGATTTTTTTGTTTGTGCGATTTGAGTAGACTTTTGTGATGGTTGATATTTTTAAAGCTTGTTTTTGAAACTGGCGTTAAAATTGGATTGTGCTGTATGTTTGAGTGTTTCCTTGCTTTGAATAGTTTTTAGATGAATGTTATTTAATGAATGAATATATGATGATGAATATATGAATAGGAATAATGATGAATATATCTAATGTAACATCATAAAAACAGGTCATTTTTTTTTTTATATCTCTAGGTTCTAGGTTTTGTTTGGATAGGTTCGGTGACGTTGCTGGATTTTTTTTGTTTGTGCTTGAGATAGATTTGAGTAGACTTTTGTGATGGTTGATATTTTTAAAGCTTGTTTTTGAAACTGGCGTTAAAGTTGGATTGTGCTGTATGTTTGAGTGTTTCCTGGCTTTGAATAGTTTTTAGATGAATATTATTTAGTGAATGAATATTTGAATAGGAATAATGATGAATATATCTAATGTAACATCATAAAAACAGGTCATTTTTTTTTTTTTATGTCTCCAGGTTCTAGGTTTTGTTTGGATAGGTTCGGTGACGTTGCTGGATTTTTTTTGTTTGTGCTTGAGATAGATTTGAGTAGACTTTTGTGATGGTTGATATTTTTAAAGCTTGTTTTTGAAACTGGCGTTAAAGTTGGATTGTGCTGTATGTTTGAGTGTTTCCTTGCTTTGAATAGTTTTTAGATGAATATTATTTAGTGAATGAATATTTGAATAGGAATAATGATGAATATATCTAATGTAACATCATAAAAACAGGTCATTTTTTTTTTTTTTTTTTTTATGTCTCCAGGTTCTAGGTTTTGTTTGGATAGGTTCGGTGACGTTGCTGGATTTTTTTTGTTTGTGCTTGAGATAGATTTGAGTAGACTTTTGTGATGGTTGATATTTTTAAAGCTTGTTTTTGAAACTGGCGTTAAAGTTGGATTGTGCTGTATGTTTGAGTGTTTCCTTGCTTTGAATAGTTTTTAGATGAATATTATTTAGTGAATGAATATTTAAATAGGAATAATGATGAATATATCTAATGTAACATCATAAAAACATGTCATTTTTTTTTATGTCTCCAGGTTCTAGGTTTTGTTTGGATAGGTTCGGTGACGTTGCTGGATTTTTTTTTTGTTTGTGCTTGAGATAGATTTGAGTAGACTTTTGTGATGGTTGATATTTTTAAAGCTTGTTTTTGAAACTGGCGTTAAAATTGGATTGTGCTATATGTTTGAGTGTTTCCTGGCTTTGAATAGTTTTTAGATGAATATTATTTAATGAATGAATATATGATGATGAATATATGAATAGGAATAATGATGAATGTATCTAATGTAACATCATAAAAACAGGTGTGGAAGTGGCGTTTTAGTGACAATTGACTGACACGTTCGAACCTGTTTCTAAATATATTTTGATTTATTGGTTACGATATAATAATGACGGAAATATACGAATTAGATTTAAATTGATATTATAATGAGTGCAATGGAGAACATTTTCACATTAAAGATAATTATTTTAACTGATTGGCTAACACAGCACCATATAGGTTTTTAATGAGCATGCGCGCATTTAAGATTGCTTAGAGGGATTAATTTTTTGGTAGTTAATCGGAGTTAGATATCGTATTATGTTGATACGAGATATAAGATTCTTTAGGCTTCCTCAATGTGCTTAAATTATGGGTTTTTCTTTGCTATAGTACTCACATCTAATGTATACTATCACAACTTCCTACCATATTCTTCTTTTTTTTTTTTTTTTTTTTTTACTTGTTGATTTTTTTTTTTTTTTTTTTTTTTTTTTCTTTTTGATTTTCAAGCAAATAACTCATTACGCCATTACATATAAACTAGACATCAAAAGCTGAAGTCTTAAGTTTTATTATTATTTAAATTAGTACATCATTTATTGTTTTTGATTTTGTATAATAGGGAATCATGGACCATAAAAAATAAAAAAATAAAAAATAAAAAAAAAATCTATCCAGAAATAATTTATACAATGCACAAATATAGATACGATGCAAACTTTCCGAAACAGCCATTGTATGTATTAACTAATTTTTTTTTTTTAACTACAATTTCAATCTCAGTCGAAACCGTTTCATAGAACAAAGCCCTCAATAAAAACTCAATCGCTCCTGAAAATCATTTCTCGGAAACACTCAAACCTATATTTCGTCAAAACAACAACAACAAAACACCCCCCCCCCAAAAAAAAAAACGTTAAAAAGCAAGAAAACAACACCACTCAATAAGAATATAGCATAAGAGAGAGAGAGAGGATCTGCTTTCCTTTCTCTTCCAACTCCCTTTTACAAACTGCCTCAGACAAACAATTGTTTGAAGAATGTATAACTTTTCCTTCTCGATCCGTTTTACTGTATTGCTTAAAAAAAAAGAACACGCGTCGAAAGAATTCTCATAAAACGGCTCCGGAAATCGACTCTAAACGTGCGGCCATTGAAAAAACGCGATTTCCGTAGATTTCCTGAAATGGCGGAGAACAAAAATATGCCGCATGGTCAAAGGGGATTTTTATTTTGATGTACATAGAAATCGCATTTTTCTTTCGCATTCTCATATCTATAAGAGCAGTTTTGAAAAGTACTTTCCAGTATTGGTCTTTATATGCCTAATATTTATAAGAGTTTCTTTATCCACCCCCCCCCCCCTTCTCTTTTTTTTTTTATTTTTATGTTCGTAAAATATCCCAGAGTTTTTTTTTTTTTTTTTTTTTACCGATGAGTGAAAGGTGTTTGTATTATTTTGTTTCATTCTTCAAAAAAAAATTTTTTTTTTCTAAAGTGGTTTGTTGATGTTTTTTTTTTGTAAATAAGGATTTTTGAAAGTGGTGGAAGATTTTGAGTATGTTTTTTTTTTTTTTTTTTTTTTTTTTTGTTAATGATTATTGGATTCGGCAGTGTTACGTTTTGGAAACGATATTTTGTAGACTTTGTAGTGTTATGGTATCGTATATTGTAGGTGAATGAAGTTAGTTGTTAACGTAACGATATTGAGATCTGTTAGTGGAACGATAAGTGATTGAAATATTCTAGTGACGTAATCGGCGACTGAAATATCGAAAATAATAAAATGAGTAAATGACGTGTAATTTTAAAAGTTTCTTAACATTTTCGGTTCTTTGAGTTATAAAAGATTACTCTAAAAAAAAAAAAAAAAAAAAAAATGTTTTTTTATAGTTCTGTTTCAATTGATTCATACTTTTGAAAAATAATATATTTTAGAAAAGATTAATTTTTTTTTTCTCAATAAAATACATTTTTAGATAAATTATATTTTCCTTATTTATGAACTTAAAAACGCTCCTCTAAACCTATAAATGTCAGATTTTTTTACCTCTAATCAGCATTTTTTGCCACTACTCACATTGTAGCAATAAGTTAATAAGTTGGATTGGGACTGTCGCCAAACAGTCGCCTCTACACACGCCTTGAGATTTCAAAATTGATCATTTGAATTTTCAATAGAAACATTGAATAAATGCGATTTTATGGTTTAATTTTCTATTCCGATAAATAACTTAAAACCCATATTATATTTCTTTTTTCGGTACGCAAGCGTACACATATTTCTTCTTCTTCTTATTTTTTTTTTGTTTGTTATTACTTCTTTGAAACTGTCTAACAATAAAAAATATTTAATATTTACTTTTTACTTTTAATTACCTTATGTGTAATATAAGTTACTGAAAGTATTGCATTCCGTCAAAGAAGTGTTTCAATTTTTTTTTTTTTTAACATTTCTACACGTTTTGGAAACGAGAAAAAAATGTCCCAAATGTCATCCTAGAAAAAATGTCTGTCTGTCTACAATCAGCATAGCTCCTGAACGGATTGACAATTTTCAATGTGACCATGGAACTTGTCATTAAGATGGAGATAAAAACAGCACTGCGAGTTAAATTTTTCAATGGCAGCTATGCCATTGAAATATGTAACTTTATCAGGGATATTGTCAAATAAGGGTTCAGCGATTTTGATCAAAACCGTTGTGATACCTTCAAAATTCCCGCAGAAAAGCGATAAAGGGGTAAGAACAAATGTCTTTAACAAAGCATTCTCTAATTCTCTCGACCATAGCTCCCCAACGACTGTTTCTCCTCTGTTTCATTTACAAGAAAGGTTAATGTACTATTTATTGAAAAACAAATCACCAATTTTTTTTTATATATATATATATATATATAATATTAGTTATTTCCATGGTGTTGAAGTGAAATTTTTTCTAACTTTTGTGCTATTCGAATGTCTTTCTTAATTATGCTTCCTTTAAATCACAGGAAGTAGAAACCTTCCCACATGTGTTTTGCAATCACAAAAGGTTTCAATTTGAATATTTAAAGGATAAAATTTCGAATTTTATGCAATTCTTAATATGTTTCATACAATATATACTGTTTCGTGACAATTTTCGTATGACCCCTTAACATAAGCTCCCCCCCCCCCCCCGAAATATAAACCATAAATCTAGGTCTTTTCCTGGCGACTTTCTCTTTCTCCTTCTAAAGAAAAAAAACTCTTTTGAGATTGCTTTACAACGAACACAACGAATGTGCCGTATAAGAAGTACTTACGTATGAATATTATATAGGTATGCAAGCCAACTGCTCTCCTCCGAACAAAGTCAACGATCAGGAAACATACCTTCTTTTATTCCAAAGAAACGAAAAGACCAGTACACACACAATCACAAAATTCGAAAGAAAGAAAAAAAAAAAAAAAGGGAGGGGGGTGAGAGAAAAAGATCGCCAAGATCTGCGTCGTCGTCCAATCATTTTTATAGAGAATCCAGACGAAAATAATAATAATAAAAAAAAAAAACCTGGGAAGTTTTCCTGTGAAAAATGATGGTTTGAGTCCATAAAAAATATTTCAACTTTCTATTCCTCTGATCTCTATATATTTTCTTTTGAAGTAAAGTGCCTGTTATTTGGCGAAGAAAAAAAAAAAAAAAAGGAAAACGCACACTTCTGAAAATCGCCAAGTCACGATAGAGTAAATAGAAGGGCAGTACAGCATTGATGCAACACGCACTTACGTTATATATAAAAGGATACAAGAATTGAGGGGGGAGATGGAGTTTTTTTTTTTTTATTTATTTATTTTGTTTATCCTCTTTTATATAAAGGTACATATACTTTCGATAGTTTTTAGATCCGAAACTTGATTGAAAACTTAGGAAGTTTACGGTTGTTTTTTGTTGGAGAGTTGTAAGTTTGTCACGTTAGGCTTGATTTGATGGTTGTTATGATTTTTTTTTTTTTTTTTTTTTTTTTTTGAGCGGCGGGTATTGAGTATTGTTTTTTTGGGGGGAAAGAAAGTGGGTTAAAAAAAAAAAAGAGATTTATAAGGGTACAAAAAACAAACAAACAAAAAATGTTGGAAAGTCACAGCGTTGAAAATTACTTTTTAGTTCGAGTGAACTTCAGTAACAAGTTCTTGATAAATGATGTTTTGAAAAAGTATTTGTAACATTTGGTAATAAATATTTAAACACAAGCTCTTAAGAGGAAGTTTTAGAAAAGGATCATTCCTCATACTCTCTATGTTACAATCTTCTAGCCCAGTGCATTTAGAAACTACTTTAAAAGAAAAACCTTGAAATTTGGTGAGCAGGTACGAAAAAGATCAATTGATGAAATGACATAAGTTGTTTTCATTTAATGTCAATCTATTATAAATGAAAATTAAAATATCAAATGACAAAACCAGGTGGAGCCACTGATGCATAAGCATTGACGTAAGGATTCCAAATATAAAATAAAATATTGTTGCGTGGATGGGTTCGAAAGATTTGAAGCCAAAGCAGATCAAAATAAGATGAACAGACATGTTACAAAAAACCAAGTCAGTAACTCTACTCAGTCAGTATCTCAACTAACTCAGTAATTTCTGTCAACTAACGGACTCAACTAACTCAGTGACTCAACTAACTCAGTGACTCAATTCAGTAATTTCAGTCAACTAACGGACTCAGTAACTCAACTGACTCAGTAATTTCAGTCAACTAACTGACTCAACTCACTAATTCCAGTCAACTCACTAATTCCCGGTCTTACATAGGGGAGGCGGACCTTCGTGAATCTTCCAGAGATTGACATTTGGAGAACTTTCCAGATTGTAGTCGAAAAGTCCTATACATGTAGATGGGGACCGAAAATGTCGCCAAATGGTCGTCAAGCTTGGCGACATTTGGCGATTTCTTGCCAAATTTGGCGACAAAAATTAGTCGCCAAAACCATCGCCAACTTGTCTCTATCTCGCCAATTTGGCGAGAATTCCATTACCATAATGTAAAATGCTCTGCTCCTTCTAAAACTCGCTTCCCAGCGTTACCTCTGTAAAACTCGTTATCAAGCATTAAGACACACATTGCGGTTAAGCAAAGTCAAGATGAACTATTGCACTGCCTTATGCGAAATGTACATAAATTTTCCTATTTACAAAATTAACACTGCGAAATATTTACAAACATACAAAAATTCGTAACAATATATTAGACGCTATTTTCGTGTTTTTAATTTATGTCATTTCATTAAGTGACCAATTTTCGTACCTACTCGCCAAAATTTCAAGGTTTTCTACAAAGTAGTTTCTAAATGCACTGGGCTAGAAGATTGTAACATAGCGAGTATAGGGAATGATCCTTACTAGCACTTCTTCTAAAATCTTTCACACTTCACCCTTTATACTTTGTAGTTTTATAATTTTACAGTTCAGAGACAAAAATGAGTTTTAAAATAATACCTTTTAAAGTAGTTTTGGAAATCCAAACTGCTTTCAATATCCTCCAGTCAGCTGAAACACTTATAAAATCCGTAATAAAATCTAAATAGATATTGACTCTTTTCGTACCGTTTCTTTCAAGAAACGGTTGCACTATCTTTTGCTCATTTCGAAGTTGTGCTCTTTATTGGTAAAACATAAAAACTTGACTTGTAAAATTATATATTGTTAAATCGATTATAAATTTATGAAGTCTGTTCATAACATAGAATTCAGTTGAATTCAATTTATATAATTGAAATAAAAATTTTATAAAAAATAAAAGGATGCCTTCCATGTTTATGAATTTTTCAAATGTTAGAGCGTTTGATGAAATAAATGATGACTTCGTTTTTCACTTATTTTATTGAAGATTTTATGTTTTAAAAAATTTCCTGAATTTTTGTTATATGAAAGTTTTTGAAGTTTACATAAAAGAAATTACAGTGATTTTTTTCACTTTGTGTATAACTTTAGTGAATAATCCAAAACCTAAGGGGGTCCCGGACACAAAATTCTAAAATCGTTATATTTTTAGAAATATTTTTCTGAAATATTTTATGCAGTACTGTACTATATTTTGAAAGTCCAAAATATTTCAAATGTTCATATTTAAAAAATATTTTTTTTTTATTAAAAAACTTCAAAATTTCTTTAATTTTTTAAAAATTTGATATACTTTATTTTTTTTTTTTTAAAAATCACTTCATTTTTGCCTTAAATTACTCTTATAACTCTTATTATAAATTGTATTTATAATTTTTCCATAAAATATTTAGAATTTTTTTTTAAAAAATGTAAAAATTATATAAAACCCATAGTATGATGAGTTCCAAAAACTTTTTTAAAAAAAAAGTCAGATGAAAATACTCAATTCAGGATGAAAAATTAAAGAAATATATATGAAAAATAATTGTGGTACGTTTCATACATTTATAACAAGTAGTTTTTAAGTTATATCCATTTTAACTCAAAAAAGGGACAAAAAGCAATCACTGAGAAAAACAGTTTCAAAGTTTTAAGATTGCATGTCCGAGATATAGTTGCCATGTAACAAAAACTTCAATATTTCAAGTTCTACTATTGACAGAAACAAACTTTTTACATCATTTTATTCAAAAATACTTTTATTATTTTTTTTATTATAATAATAAAAAAAAAAATTGAAATTTTTTTAAATTTTGAGTCCCTGACCACTTAATTAAAGAATACCGCATAATAGGTATGCTTTAAATTTGATCGTAATTGCCTTATTTGCTGATTTTAACTTCTATACAAATGTAGCGCGAAGTTTATACAATGACTCTGTCCATCTTTCCGGCTAAGGTCAAATATTATTTTATGTCAAATTTTAACATTAATTTGTGTAAATAAGGTACCACCGCCAAAATAATATATTTTTTAATACTTACAAATGTAATTTAAGTAAGTAAGAGTTGAGATAATGGTGAAAATTATTTTTGGAAAAATTATTCTCGAAACACATTAAAACAATAATTTATTCATACGATCTTTTTTTTATTTTTTTTTATTTTTTATATATACATATAATTTTTTTAATACTGCAAAATCATTAGCTTTATCAGAACAGTAATTTAAAAAATTCGAAGAAAATGTCCTTGTGCATGCGTTTTATTTCGCATTAGGGGAGGGGTGGGGGGGGAAGTCATACAATGCGTTCAATTCACTTACATTCATTCAAGAAAAAATAATTACTTTCCGAGAATCGGTAAGTTAAGAAAAAGTCACCTTTGTGAAACTGCAATTTCTAGCATAATGTATTTTTCAAATAAAAGACTTTACACCTTTTTTTTTAGTTATGGTCGACAAACAAAAACCAGCCATGCATAAACTGAATTCCACCCACATATTGCGAAATGATAATTACTTTTCAGTCTTCCAAAAGCGTGGTAGAATAGTAAGGTAATTATAGGTATTCTGTAAAACAAAGATGAAAAAAAAAAAAAAAAAAAAATTACATCGAAAAACTTTGCATAGAAAAAGGAAATTTACATTGGCCCCATATCTGTCTATAGAATGGTAATGTTTGAAGGGTTGGAGAATAAAGAGTTTGGTGGATATAGCACGATTTAATCTTGGCGAACGCGTGCCCTGATAGGTTGGTTCCCCATCCATCCTTACACGTCATCCAATCAGACTTGAAACTTTGAAATTTGATTGGTATTCTCGCTGTTGATGACAATGCTTTCTATCAAAATTTGGGACTGTCACACAAAGACCGCTTTTACGTACGTTTCTATTGCCTTACGTCAGAATTATCAGCTTTTACTCACGTTCTATTATCCAGATTAATTCAAACTTGTTCTTTTTGTTGATATTTAATGACTGAAACCTTCCGTTATTTAGGTTGAGAGAGGTGAAATCTTCGGAGGGCAAATTAACCTGATTTCCGTCATTCAATCAAGCTGAATCTCGACAAATAGATTGGATGACAATGAATTCAATCCAGTTTCGGAGACAAAAAAAAAAAAAAAAAAAGAAGTTAATAAGTAGTTCAGAATGGATATTTTGTACTTAGTGGTCAAACGCTATAAAAACTCGATCCGAGTTCAAGAAGTTGCAATTGTACATAAAAATTGGTAATGCATATGAAGGATTTAAATTAAAAACTTCTTTTTATTAAGGCATTGAATGAATTTGACATAAATTAGTTTTAACATTTTTACATTTTAAGAAAATTTAACAAATTTATTGCCGACCAAACGGTATAGTGGTTAGCGTGCTAGCTTCTTGACTGTGAGGTTGCGGGTTCCGAGTCCCGTGTTAGGCATGGGTGTTTGTAAATGTATGTTGGCTTGTCAAATGACGAATGTTTCGGCGCATTATAGCCCTCGTGTTGCTGACGGAGCCAGATAATCTGAAAACAACCAACCAACAAATTTATTACAATGGTAATATTGGTTAATATACTTCTGGATTAAAATATTTAGACATTTCCTTTTGAAAATAGGGTATTTTTCTGTTATAAATGCACCATGCTTTTTAATACATTTTAAAAAGAGCCTTCACGTAGAAATAGGAATGATCTATCTCTGCGCGTTTTTAGAAGTTGTAGTAAAAGGTTTTATCCAATCAGGTTAATTACACTACAGCGCCGTCTGGAAACCAAAGCTATTTATTTCCAAGTGCAAGGATATAGCGAATAAAAATATTCACATAATTTTTTATGTTCTAAACGCATCTAAAATCTAAATATGTATATATTTTTTATGTTGTAGTTCACTTCTGAACCTAGGTTGAATATGTACGCTTAACGACCTACTTTTATGCACAATGATGGCTAAGCAGACTGGGACTTGCCTCTTAACGTTGATTCTGTACCACTCCGAAAATCCATGCCTGGGATTCGTACCCGGCACCTTTGGCATGGGAGGCCAGAGCGCTAACCACACAGCCATCAGCCAGGTTTCTTCTGAGCTTTGAAATTGTATGGTTAAAACTAAACAAGTACAAATTGGTAGAAATAATCGCATTAGAGTTCGGCATTAAATTCAACACATAAATAATTCTACTTACACTGGAGGAATTATCAAGCCAAAGTTTTGTTTAAATCTACAAAAGAGGCATTATGGGAACATCTAAACAGATTTAGCCTCACAAAACAGGCATTCCGCAAATTTATGGTAGCCAAACTTTAAAACGCATTTAGCATCCCTTTCACGACATCCTTTGAAAACTTTTCGTCCGCGGCATTGTTCTTCAACACTAAACTTCAGTTGTCCCTACCACCCTCTAATGGTCCCTTCAAAATTCCATTCGAACGAATTAGAATTTTCCTTTTGATTCTTCCAAACACTGTTTGACTTGTTCGAACCCGCAGCTTTCACTAAAACTTTAATGAAAATGGACTCTCCCACTCTGTGCTATGGCCAGTGTTGAAACACATCCCCCCCCCCTTCTCCCCCACCCTCTCTCTTCAGTCCTTATCTTATTATTGTCCATTGAAAGAGAACACATTAGCGAAATTCTTTCAGCCGTCCTATCCCCCTTGTTATGTGCAGCAAAGAGTGGATATGTGACTGAAAATGATGGGCTAAAGGCAGGTTTGCCATAGCTGGGCTTGAGGTGGGTACTTGGCGCCAATTGGCGAGTGTTTCTGTTTTTTTATCTTTTTAAGGTTTCGCGGATTTCGCAAAGGATATTTTAAGGAAGAGATACAAGTCTTTTTTTTTTATTCCTTTGTATCAGCTTCGATTTTGTGTGTATGCGTGTGGGTGGTTGACTGTGTATACCGATGGTGGACAAATCTGCGATGGCCTAACTAACCACCTTGCCGTCATCCAATAGGGTTGAAACTTGGCAGTTAGATTCAACGTTGATGACAATGCATTCGATAACATTTTGGGGGCTGCCACTGTCACTAAAAGGTTGCTTTTACGGAATACTAATAAACCAACTTGCGGTAGTCCAATCGCACTGAAATAGCTTTTAAACGATCATTGCCAGTTGCCAAAATTGTTTTAATAAATGAATGAATGAATTGTTTTAATAAATAAATGTAAAATTGTTTTCATAAATAAATATAAAATTTTTTCATAAATAAATGTAAAATTCTTTTAATAAATAAATAAATATAAAATTGTTTTAATAAATAAATATAAAATTGTTCTAATAAATAAATAACAAAATTGTTTTAATCAGAATAAATAATAAAATTGTTTTAACCAGAATAAGTAATGAAATTGTTTCAATCAGAATAAATAATAAAATTGTTTTAATCAGAATAAATAATAAAATTGTTTTAATCAGAATAAATAATAAAATTGTTTTAATCAGAATAAATAATAAAATTGTTTTAATCAGAATAAATAATAAAATTGTTTTAATCAGAATAAATAATAAAATTGTTTTAATCAGAATAAATAATAAAATTGTTTCAATCAGAATAAATAATAAAATTGTTTTAATCAGAATAAATAATAAAATTGTTTTAATCAGAATAAATAATAAAATTGTTTCAATCAGAATAAATAATAAAATTGTTTTAATCAGAATAAATAATAAAATTGTTTCAATCAGAATAAATAATAAAATTGTTTTAATCAGAATAAATAATAAAATTGTTTTAATCAGAATAAATAATAAAATTGTTTTTGTCTGAATGAATAATAAAATTGTTTTAATCAGAATAAATAAAAGATGCATATATGAGGACAGAAATTCAGATTAATTTTTAATGAATAAATTATGAAGAGTAGTTCGGCTCATATTTTGCTTAAAGAAGTATTTTTAATGTTTACCATTATATACAAACACCAAGCCCACGCTGACAACAGCGCTATTCTAATGAATATAAAAATTGGCAATGCATATAAAAGATTTATATTAAAAACTTTGTTTTTATGGGTTATATTATTGAATATAAATTCTTGTCCGTGGTAATTTTAAAATTATCGAGGCTATCTTTTTGAGGTATATTATTTTGAAACGAGGACTGAGTAAACATTCAAATTGTATTTGCTTTGCAAAAGGCATATTTAGGATTTTTCGTCCTCAATTTCTGTGTAATATTTATTATGATTTCAGGATATTGCGGAAAACTATTATGTGTTTGGTAAATGTAGTAAACATAAATACACATTTCTGATTTTTTTTTTTTTTTATCAAATATATGGCCAAGTGAATGTAGCTATTGTTAAGTTTGACGCTATATTCGTTCAAATTTTTTTTTTTTTTTTAATCTCCTTCTTAATATAGATAAATGTTGACAATTTACCCACCTCTCTTTTAAAATAAACCACAATACTTCCAGTTGTGTTGCTAGCAACTGACAGTTATTTTAGACCAATGGTTTTAAAGCTAAAAGAATAAATAAAATAAAAAAATATATGAATGCATTCGCTTTAAGAAGTGACGTCACAATCCATCTTTGCCATTGGTTTCATTGGTTCTTCTACATTCTCAACTGGTTGGGGGTGGTGTAAGGTTTCCGAATTAATAATGCGTTGACATCTGTTCGTTTTGCTAGGTACTAGCCAAAGTAAAATTAAAACATAATAAACTGGTTTTACAATTTTTTAAACATTGTTGCACGAGATAGTATTTTTATAAAATAATGAAATTTGTTTTGATGGTATCTGGTTAGTTTTCGAAAAATAAAGTGAAACTAGGGGGCTTCGCCCCCTGCTCGCTAACGCTCGTCAATCCCCTTGGTTCGCGACGCGAACCAGGCTCGCTCGGCTCGCTTCAAAGTGAGGCGTTTAAAATATGCCCTAGAAAAAAGCTATTTCGGCTGCATAATCAGAAAAATCCTTGAAAAGTGATATTGTGCCATGAAACTGAAAACGTTGGATTATTTTTGATGAGCTACGATACTTTGGACGTTATTATCTTACCGCTTATGTCGAAACGCGTTAAGCAGGGACTGTTTGGCAACGTAGCAGAACGTTTTTGGAAAACAATAAAAATAAACCCTCTCGTACATATATTTAAAAAAAGATAAGTTATTTCAGAAAGCAATTTAAATTTATGGACTGGTTTTGTATGAAGCGCCAAATTAATTAAAGTTGCACATCGAAATTCCTTAACGAAGCAATATTGGCAATCATATGTTTGCATAATCCTTTTGACGATACTTAAAAAATAACACAAATTGTTTATCCGCTATGCTGAATTATTTATTCAATCGGTGTCAATGTGAGTATGGAAACCTTAATATTCTTAAAGGAAATTCCGTGAGGGGTTTTTATAGCCATGTATCCAGAAAACGTTTATAATAAATATGTTGTGGTTATTTGCATAATCCAAACAAATCTGGCTTGTTTTAATTGTATAAGAAAGAGAGTTCCCGGAATTCTAATCCAAAAGAAATATACACATCTTGCATCATAGTAAACATTAAATCAATACGTTTTAAATAGGCAATAATTTTGTTTGTTTTGAAACCACCGACTGTCTATTTCTGCCACTTATAAAGTGCTTAACACAGCCAAATACGTCTCGTAATTTTGAGCATCTAGAAAAATACGAGATCGAAATCTTCTAGTGTAAACCCCTCTCTCCGAACCCACCACACCAACGAGAGGACATTGAGGCCACGACAGATTTAATGTGCACCAGTCCCCATTAGGTACACACCGATATTTGGCCGACCGAGGACAGAACCCACAACCCTCCGGTTATGAGCTCGATACTCTACCGCTAGGCTATCGGGTGCCGCTATAGACTGTTATAAGAAAAACAAAATATAGTGAATCCAAGTTGTTTTCTGTTGCCAGTTGTATTAGTCAAATTTTGTAGGATATATTGTGACTGGCTGAATTGCTGAATTTGGAAATTCGTGGATAAAATACATTTAGGAGATTTGTGATTGGATGTTTGAAGTCGTTGCCATTCTGCTGATAGAAATACAGACGAATTTGGGCGGCACGTAAGAGAATTATATATATCGATGGCGGTTCGTTGCTAACCAAATGTTTTTTTATTGTGTTTTTTTAAAATATTTTTTTCCAACGTAAACAAAAGGCAGAGACTGAGACTGACATTTGTTTTTTTTTAATTAATAATGCATTTACATTCTGTGTTTCCAGCCACGGTAAAATTAAAGTATAATAAACGAGTTATACAATTTTTTAAACACTGTTGCACGAGATAGTATTTTTAAAAAAAAAATAATGAAACGTGTTTTGATTACATCTGGTTAGTTTTCAAAAAATAAAGTGAAATGGCGGTTCGTTGCTACCCGGGATGTGCTTTTTGATATTTTTTCTAACATAACCAAAAAGGTAGCGACTGACATTAGTTACCAATATAAAGGTTAAGATTTTCGTTTCTGATGAATAGTTCATTTATATTGTGTTATTTGTTTGAATATAAGATTAAAAAAAAAAAAAGTTAGAGCAGTAAACAGTAGATGGCAGCCCTATAGCAAAAGGAAAATTTTAATTTAAGCACGTTGATGGAACCTAGGGAATTTTATAGATCTCTCAACAATAGAATACAATAACTCTTTACTGTAAAATATTAATTCGTCTAAGCAATCTTAAATGTTCAAGCTACGCATGTGCCCACAAGTAAACTGAAATTTCGATAATTTTTTATTAAACCAGGTTCCGTGGAACATCGCACAGCTTTCAATTACACTACAATACTGACGTGAATTTGTGTCATTTACCGTTTTTATATTTTCTCCATTCATTTAGAAAAAATGGCCAATTTGGCGATATTTTTTATGATAATTTTTGTATGGGTCAAATGGTGATTTTGTCGATATAATTTCCGATAATTCTTATATTATCCTGAAACTGAGGGAAAAAGAAAAAAAAAACGATCACTGATGAGGTATGCTCAAGGAAAGAAAACTCTATGTTGAAGGCATTCGTTTTTCAACTGTTTACGCCATTAAAGCATTTATTACGAGAATTTCGGAGGTGGGGATGTTTAGAACACCTTAAGAGGCATAACCACAACGATTTTGAAGAAAATCGTTTGAACCTTATTTTAGTAATTGCTTTTTTTCAATGGCAGCTATCCTTTGCGCATTCGCGATTTTGATGAAAACCTTAATGGTAGGTCCCATGGCCACCACCAACCCTCATAGCAAATTTGAACATCGTAGGTCAAATTTGTTCGTGAGTTATGCTGACTACATACACACCGACAGTTATTTTTTTCTAGATCATTTTTTTTTTTTTTTTGAGATCAGGATGTTCCAAAACGTGGAGAAATACCAAAAAATCGATGTTTTTTTTTTATCGAATTCTTTACTTTCATTACCCTATATATTACATATGGGTACTTGAAAGTAAAAATTATTCTACAAAACGTTGTGTGATCTAGTAGTTTTTCAAAACGCAAAGCAAGAATTAGGATCTAGATCAACAAGGTAACTTCACAAATTATCCTCTATATCGTCAATCATTTAAAATATATTATAAAACTCAACCATCAGTTTTAAAATTAAAAAAAAAAAAATATATATATATATTTTTTGGTGGCGATAAGCAGCCAAATTCCGGCAACCCGTCCGCATCCTGGAAGCAAGTGGATAGAGTGCGACCCGAGGAGAAGTGAGGAGGATGCTTTTAGCCCGACCGTATCCGCCGTCACTTGAGTAAATGTGTCCGAGGTTTTTAGACCCTGGAGTACCTCTTTTCTCTTCACGTAAGATGGAGAGAGAGAGAGAAAAGCAGGAGAAAAAAAAATCCTCTCCCCAAAAATATAGAGACACAAAAAAAAAAAAAAAAAAAAGCTTCTATAAGATGGACGGTGGTAGAGGCAGTCCTCTGCGGTCTTCATGACTTCGGCTGTGCTTCAAGTGTTTTTCAATGTTGAAAGTAGGAGAACGTGTTTTTCCCGCACTTGAGATGACACTCCCGCCAGGCATCCCCCCTCCCCCCTCCCCTTTAGAAATCTCAATTTTTTTTGTCTCTTTTTTTTTCTTTCTTTCTCTGAGCATCTGGTGTAGAGTCAAAATTTTATTCCTCTCCTTAAGAGAGAAGGGGGGGGAGTTACTGTGCTGTATTTTGAGGATGCTGTGGGGTTATTCGCTTGAAGTTGAATTCAATTATCACGTTGCGTTTATATTTTTGTTGAGGGGGAGGATAAAGTTTTGAGAGTTTATACTGTGAAGTTTTGTTGAAGGAAGTATACGTTTTTCAAGAGGGGGGGATTTCAGATAAGAGTTTGTGGTAGTTCAGGGGTTGGTCTTTTTTTTTTTATCTTAAAAAAAAAAAAAAAATCTTTCCAGAAAGGAATTTCTAACATTTAAATGACATGCCTGCGAAACAGTGAGAGACACAGAAAGCAGAGACAAGTCGGTATGTATGATAGAAAGGTGCGGAATTTTAAATACACCGTTTTGCAAAACTGACTAATGGGAGTAAATTTGATGGCGACTGCATGTAGTTTACCGATGAAACTCATTTCATTTGGACGGATTCGTCTGTATACAAAACTGGTTTATATCAGATACTCAAAATCCACCTATGTGTCTTGTTTCATCCTGCACGCTGTAAAAGTAACCGATTGGACTACACCTATCCCTTTTGAAGATGTACTTTTTCTTGAGGGTAGAGGTAAACTTATTCCACTACATTCAGGATTTACAACAATTTGTAGCTACATCTAAATATTGAAACTAATTTCACAACCGATGTTTTTAAAATTCCATACCTGTCTGTTGAACGTGTCACTAGTCTCTTTTAATCACCCCTCACAGTTTTGCAGTCATATAATCTCAAAGTTAGAGAGTTCTTTCTAAAAGACGTTGTATAAGTATCATATAGACTGTGAGGCGATTGCATGTTTAGGTACCCCATCAAACGTCATTCTGAATTTTTTTTTTTTAATAGAATGCGGTGAAAAGTTAGTAGATTACGAATCCACTGGTCTGCTGTGGCAAAAATGGTCGAAAGTGGTCAAAAATCGAGTTTGAATGAGTTGGACTAAATCCGACTGTCAAATATGTCGTATAACTTGCCAAAAAATGAACCCACTTTTTCGTCTGGTAACCCAACGCACTTTGATTTTCAATGAAGAAGGGCGCAGACGATTTCTGACTTCTGCGTCGGTAAACTAGTATGTTTTAAAAGTAAGCCGAATTGGCGACATCAGTTACGTCATTAGTGACGTAGTATTTATTGCCAACCTGGCTCATTTTTAAATGAGGCGAGTAAGCCGTCGCCAGATGTCTGAATCGTCTGCAGCTTTTGATTGAAAGTTAAAGAGCGAAGGGTTACCAAATAAAGAAGAGTGCTCATTATTTGTTAAGTCATGGCATATTTGGCCGTCGAATTTAGTTCAACTCATTCGAAGTCGGTTTTTGACCAGTTTCGGCAACTTTTGCTTCGGCAGACCAGTGGGTTCGTGATCTACTAACTTTTCTCCACATTCTGTAAAATATTTAGAATGATGCTCGATGGAGTGCCTAAACATGCAGTCGCCTTTCGGACTATTATTTTTTATATAATATAAAAATAGTCCGAGTGAAAGTTTTGTTTTAAAAATAATTTGATCTTATCTACAAAAGTTTTTTTTTTGTTGTTGTTGTTTAATATTTACCATTACTTAACCGAGCTTGATAGAGTCGGTGTTTTGTTATCATCGTTAAAGTAAAACTCGCTCGAGCAAAACTGGAGGACAAAAGGAATTTAGTTGTTTTTCTAGAGTGATAATCGGTTTGCTTTGTAACAAGCTTTGCATTCTTCTCATTTCGAAAACATTTTTGTAGCCACTGCTTCTTACACACAAGCATTTGAAGTGTGAACAAATCACATCTCGTAGGATAATAATAATGACTTGGAATCTGGTAGCATTTGATGTTTGCTTATCTGTGCAATTGGTCGTATAAGCAAACACCCGTGCTTACTTTGAAGTAGTTGACTACTCGAGTCTAAAAGGCTGCAAATTTGTCAAGTATGCTTCCTTTGTTGTTCTAAATTTGTTCCTTGGATCAATATACATAATTGCTAGTTACAAGGAACAACTAATTAAGAGTTAACTATTGCTCTTATTGTTTTTAGAGGCTGATATTTTTAGTAGAGTAAAGTGCTTAGGAAACGAACTCGGGTTGAGGATTTGCGTTATATGGCGTAATTCAGGGCCTTAAACATTTACAGGAAGAAGGGGAAAAAAAAACCATTTTAGTGATTCCAGAAGACTTTGTCTAATTTGGTAACTGGTAACTTGTGCTTTTGAAACGAAACTGTTGCTGGGTTTTCTCTATATATATAAGGCAAAGCCCTCACTCACTCACTCACTCACTCACTCACTCACTGACTCACTGACTCACTCATCACTAATTCTCCCACTTCCCACATAGTCACAACTCTGAAAATCGGCACAAATATCAACAATGGTAAAAATAGAAAAAGTAAACTATTCCGATCTCGATTAACACACTTTAAGGGGTCGAAAAGGGGTCAAACGTTCCAAACGGGGGACATTCGTAAATCCTACTTCCCACATAGTCACAACTCTGAAAATCGGCACAAATATCAACAATGGTAAAAATAGAAAAAGTAAACTATTCCGATCTCGATTAACACACTTTAAGGGGTCGAAAAGGGGTCAAACGTTCCAAACGGGGGACATTCGAAAATCCTACTTCCCACATAGTCACAACTCTGAAAATCGGCACAAATATCAACAATGGTAAAAATAGAAAAAGTAAACTATTCCGATCTCGATTAACACACTTTAAGGGGTCGAAAAGGGGTCAAACGTTCCAAACGGGGGACATTCGAAAATCCTACTTCCCACATAGTCACAACTCTGAAAATCGGCACAAATATCAACAATGGTAAAAATAGAAAAAGTAAACTATTCCGATCTCGATTAACACACTTTAAGGGGTCGAAAAGGGGTCAAACGTTCCAAACGGGGGACATTCGAAAATCCTACTTCCCACATAGTCACAACTCTGAAAATCGGCACAAATATCAACAATGGTAAAAATAGAAAAAGTAAACTATTCCGATCTCGATTAACACACTTTAAGGGGTCGAAAAGGGGTCAAACGTTCCAAACGGGGGACATTCGAAAATCCTACTTCCCACATAGTCACAACTCTAAAAATCGGCACAAATATCAACAATGGTAAAAATAGAAAAAGTAAACTATTCCGATCTCGATTAACACACTTTAAGGGGTCGAAAAGGGGTCAAACGTTCCAAACGGGGGACATTCGAAAATCCTACTTCCCACATAGTCACAACTCTGAAAATCGGCACAAATATCAACAATGGTAAAAATAGAAAAAGTAAACTATTCCGATCTCGATTAACACACTTTAAGGGGTCGAAAAGGGGCCAAACGTTCCAAACGGGGGACATTCGAAAATCCTACTTCCCACATAGTCACAACGCTGAAAATCGGCACAAATATCAACAATGGTAAAAATAGAAAAAGTAAACTATTCCGATCTCGATTAACACACTTTAAGGGGTCGAAAAGGGGTCAAACGTTCCAAACGGGGGACATTCGAAAATCCTACTTCCCACATAGTCACAACTCTGAAAATCGGCACAAATATCAACAATGGTAAAAATAGAAAAAGTAAACTATTCCGATCTCGATTAACACACTTTAAATGGTCGAAAAGGGGTCAAACGTTCCAAACGGGGGACATTCGAAAATCCTACTTCCCACATAGTCACAACGCTGAAAATCGGCACAAATATCAACAATGGTAAAAATAGAAAAAGTAAACTATTCCGATCTCGATTAACACACTTTAAGGGGTCGAAAAGGGGTCAAACGTTCCAAACGGGGGACATTCGAAAATCCTACTTCCCACATAGTCACAACTCTGAAAATCGGCACAAATATCAACAATGGTAAAAATAGAAAAAGTAAACTATTCCGATCTCGATTAACACACTTTAAGGGGTCGAAAAGGGGTTAAACGTTCCAAACGGGGGACATTCGAAAATCCTACTTCCCACATAGTCACAACTCTGAAAATCGGCACAAATATCAACAATGGTAAAAATAGAAAAAGTAAACTATTCCGATCTCGATTAACCCACTTTAAGGGGTCGAAAAGGGGTTAAACGTTCCAAACGGGGGACATTCGAAAATCCTACTTCCCACATAGTCACAACTCTGAAAATCGGCACAAATATCAACAATGGTAAAAATAGAAAAAGTAAACTATTCCGATCTCGATTAACCCACTTTAAGGGGTCGAAAAGGGGTTAAACGTTCCAAACGGGGGACATTCGAAAATCCTACTTCCCACATAGTCACAACTCTGAAAATCGGCACAAATATCAACAATGGTAAAAATAGAAAAAGTAAACTATTCCGATCTCGATTAACACACTTTAAGTGGTCGAAAAGGGGTTAAATGTTCCAAACGAGGGATATCCGAATGTTCCTCTTCCAATGTAGTCATTTTTCTGATATTTTTTTGCAAATGTTAAAAAAATAAGTCATTCCAATATCGATTAACGAATTTTTAAGGGATGAAAAGACGACGCAACATTGAAACTATACGAGGATTAACTTAATGTCTAATTAACTTAATTCCAATACAGCTACTACTTTGAAATTTAGAACTAAGAGCAAACATAAACACAATAAACTATTCCAGTTTACTATTCACAATTATAAAGTTCGTTTAAAATGTCAACAAAGGAAAGTTCCTATTTTGATAAATCAATTTGTCGGGATCGAAAAGGGAGCAAACGTCTGAAGTGTAGAATACATGAATGTCTTTTGATCACTAAAATGCTAATGGTAAAATTTCGTAGCGCAGCACGGGTATTCAGCTAGTGTTTTATATGACGTAATCGATGAGCTTGCAAACATATGCAGGAACTTCTCTGTAAACTTGTGTTTAGGTAAGCTTATGTGGCGGAATCTATGGGGGCTTACAAACGTATGCTGGAACAAACCGTATTGTCCAACATTTGGCTAAAAGCCATGTTTTTCCACCTGCCGCATCGTAAATTATTTCACCATGACGATTCTTCCAAATTATGATTACCCTTTGTGATCTGTTTCATTCGAAAGCGAACGAAAAACGCAACGAAGAAACACAGAAGAACGAACAGAGGGGGGGGGGGGGGGGAGAAAAAAAAACTACCCACTTTTTCCGTTTGGGAAACGATGTGGCGTCGGTATTTTGCCATTCCATTTTTTATCGTCTTTTGTTTCCGAACGAAGGTTTATTTTTTTTCCATGTCCCATCAGTGAAGCAATGGACGCCCCTAACTGCACCCGTGGCCGCAGCCGAACAAAGGAAAAATAGAATTGGCGGGAAAAACTGACGTTCGAATTGCTTGCGAGTCGATTCGTTCATGCTCCAGCAGAAACACACAGAAACACAAACGCGCCCCGCAGTCAGCTAATAGAGGAATTAAATGGAGTTCTTTTTGTATACCTTCCACTCTTTCCCGCCTTTTTTTTTCTCTCTCTGTGCTTTGTGTAACCGACTCACGCATAGAAGGCGAATTGTTCGTTCTGGAACTCAATTTCAGATGCTTCGCTTGGTGCTCATATGGCATCGCCATTTTTATGCCATTTCCCTTGCGCTTTATTCTTTTCTTTTTCCTTTTTTTTTTTTTTTTTTTTTTTTTTTTTTAGACATATTTAAGAGTTCGTATTTGAATTGTCTAAATTGTTATGGCTTCGCGAAGCTCTCTCTGTTTGAGACGAAATTGAAATAAATAACAACAGCAAAATAAAAAAAATAAAAAAAAAAAAAAGATCTCGAAATAAAGGACATGTTCAATAGATTATGACTCTTTCATTCAACGTTATTCATTTTTGAATATTCAGAGCGAGCACTTACAAAGCTTTTTTTGGGCTGGATATGTATTTTTTCCTCTTTATTTCACTTTTTTTCTGGACTGCTGAATAATGTAAAAAAAAAAAAAAAAAAACTTCGAGCAGAATTCTTTTATAATATTCACAATAGGAAAATGTCTGTTAAGCTTTGAAAAGTGGAATTTTGACAAGTAACTGCATATTTAGTCAATCGTATCAGACTAACCTAACGCATTTGCTCTTGAGGGATGAATGCCAGAAATATACAACCTAATGATATGCTTTTACACAAGTATAAATATTAAGAAATACTTTACCCCAGGTTTCGAAAATACAATTCTCTTCATATAGACTTAATTTATCATAAAACCGTTTTAGGTATTAGAGATAAGAGTAGCTATTTTAATTAATTAGAGAATATTACTAAAAATGTTTTACTGTACACAATTTGCGCTTTTTCTACGGTAAGTAATTATCAATTTTAATCTGTTTTAATTCATTGGTAACGCAAACAAATTTGTTGAAAGGGACTGGATATGATAAAGGACACTTTCGGTGGTTCTTACGCTGGTTTACACTAGCCTTATTAAAGAATTAAAAAAAAAAAAAAAAAAAAAAAAAAAAAGTGAGAGAAAGATTACTTTTATCTTCGTAGTGGGAAAGCGAACAACATAATTTGTGTAATATCCATTTCAAACTCAAAAAGGAGCTGCAGCATTTTAATCAAATGATTTGTATTGCTTCAGATATTTCGAGGCAAATTGCTCATCTTGAGAAGAGGTTGAGTTTCCGAAACTTTGAAACAGCAGGGCATACTTTTACAAAAGTCTAATTAATTCGTTTTGATTCAGTCCCCCCCCCCATCTTTCCAGTCCTTGAGAACTTACATAGTGTACTGGTTTTTATATGGTTTTTATTGAAAATAAACTAAAGCAAAACAAATTATAAATTCAAATTTCTTAAAAAACATAAATTAATCTTTTTCAAAAAGTGGTATTAAATCAATCTCTACTATACGAACTCAACGTGAAATAATAATAAAAAGAATTATACTCATTTGCATTGTCAAATATTTCAAAAAATTAAGGATAATTTTCTATGTCTTAAAATAAAGGTTCAAAAAGAATGATAGCTATAAAGCCAACAAAAAAGGTTGTGACACACTAAAAAGGTTGTGACCCACATTTAGAGATACGCTAGATCAAGAGCTTTCGAGGATTGAATTTAGTTACTTCCAAACATCTTATACCGGTTATGTAACGGAAAATCAAAAATAGAGACACGAAGCGCTTGATGATAAAATGATACCCTTCTGTCATAAAAATTTAATAAAAAGGTGGTGAAATGTTATTATTCCGTCAATACTCTTATGTCATCTTGCTCAACAACCTTTTATGTATCATACCTTCGAACTTTTTGTCGTAGCTAAAAGTTCGCCAAACGTAGTCAACAAATTCAATAATTCGATTAGGCGACGGCCAACAAAAAAATTGACATGTGACCTTATTAACCTCACAAGTGGTGAAGACGTCATGACTAAAACACCCTATAAATGACAAAAATTATTTTGCCAATTTGGCAACAAAAGACGAATTCATCAATTGGCGTTCACAATGATTATTCGTCAAGCCGGATTTACACGCTACCAGTCGGGCCTCCAGTTTAGATCGCCTGTTCTGTGACGTCAGCTAAGCAACCGTTGCGCCATCTATTGGTGATCACGGGAGAGCGCACTTGATTGGTTGATCGGAGTCGCCGGCTCCAATAAATAGAAAATGTTTGGTTTAGTGGAACTTAGTAGCCTGGTGACGTCGCTGGCTGGCGATCTAAACTGGTACCTCGACTGGTAGCGTCTAAATCCGGTTTCAGTACCCAATCTTTGTTAAATTGGTTGTTGTCTTGAATCTTACTTAATTCCAGGAACTCTAAATTCGAAATTAATCGCAAACCATTCAAAGAAATTTGTAAATTTGGCACAAGTGCGATATGCAAGAAACGACCAAAATGGAATACCGAAAGAAAAAAAAAATAATAAATAAATAAATGACAAATAAATAAAAATAAAAAATACAATTGTAATTTAAGAAGAAGCACAATTGCAATTTTTTTTTCTTTTCTTTTTTTTTCGTTTTCTGAAG